>VWZE01000959.1:83481-142546 GCA_013396675.1 Eubucco bourcierii
GCGATCATGATATTTAGCTTTTGTATTGTTAATAAAACTGTTAGATAATCCTGGATCAAGCTTAGATCCCAATGCAACTTCACCTGGTTCAGTCTTAAATATTTTTTTGGTCATAATCCACTAAGAGGCAAATATATTTAGTAGTTTTCCATTAAATCTTCCTGTTATCATGTTCATACACATCATAATCCACCTTAGCAGAGGAAAAGTAAGTGTATGAAGGAAGAGGGAATAAGGTTCCTTGATTATCCAGTCTATTTCCTTTTCAATTAAACACTCTTATCTCTCTTCACTCAAACCTATAGCTAACAGAGGATGCTTAACAGCAAAGCACACTTGTCTTTTCCAAGACTGGAAAAGCAGGCTAAGGGAAAACATGGTTTTGGGGGTTATTTTTTTGTTGTTTTTTTTTCCTCTTTTCAACATGCTAAATCTATGTGGGAATTTTTTTCTTGTAATTTTTTTTTTCAAAATTAAAAAAATAAAAGTGTGCATTTGTTTGGAGACTTACTAAAGGCAAACTATTTAGCAAAAACTTTTCAATACAGAAGGATTTTCCTTTGACTAACACTTCCACTTAAGTGGAGAAGTCAATACAGTGTAGGCAAAGAGATTTTGATGCCTACTGAACCCATTAACTGTTGCTAACAAACGTGTCTGTAGGACTTCTCTCAATGGATAAATGCATAATATGCCACTTGAACAATTTGCTGTACTATGTATGGTTAAGTTCTATTCATATCACTGTAGTGTGCCTGTTGCCAAAAAATCTGAGATGCTTCCAGGAAAGTGGCAGCAATATGATCTGCCATCTGACAAACTTTTGCTTGCTTTTTTTTTTTTTTTTTTTTTTAATTCAGAAGAAGAGACTTAAATGCAAGATGCTTTTTAAGGGAAAAAAAGTGTACAGTATGCTGAGTAAAAACACTTTGTGTCCTCAACAAAGGCTGCTAATGCACTTTTAGTGCAATTCCTGACTAACTCAACTTGGTATAAGTCTGTATATAGTGTGAGGGTAGTGCTGAACCTTTGTTTATCAAAAGTGCAGTGTTTGTCTTGGACTTGGAATCTTCAAATGTAATAAAAGTTTCCTTTTTTACTTAATCTGAATATCATACTTGATTCTCAGGCCTAATAATGAAAATCAGTTTTGTATAAGATGCTCAATTAGGATACATTTCCAGGCTAGTCCCTAGACATTCCAACACTCAAATTCTTTTCCTTGTAATATATCTATATCCTGCAGCTGTACAGTCTGTTTAGTTGATCTGTCTACATGGTGCTTCTTTGCATGAACTTTTTATGCAAGTGTGCTGGTTTGAGGCTAATTAGAATATTTTAATAGAGAAAATTACACTATAGGCTGTGAAAGGAAAACATCATGATGTCTACTTCACTCATACACTTGCTGGAGAATTGTTTGGGAACACTAACCAAAACAATTGATAAGTCAGTCTCTCTCTGGCGCTTGCTGGAACAGGAGCTGCTGGTGGGATCTAGCAGCTTCTGGGCTCTGGCTCCTCTGCTGATTAATCCTCACTAACCACTTTTCTTCTAACCCCCTTGGCCGATTCTCCTAATTTACCTTGCACGTAAGGCAAACCTTGGGGTGAGGTACAGGGGTGGGGAGAAGGTGGAAGGGTGGTTGGGAGCCCCTCCTGGGGTCTCTGATTTCTGGGAGGGGAGTTGTGTTGCTGTATTACCTTTTACTTGTATATTTCTGTAAATATTCTGTCTATAGTGTAAATATCTGCTGTACATTGTGCAAAGCTGTAAATATAGCTTCATCATTTAACTTCCAGCCGACTGAGTGCTAGTCTGGGTCATTTTACAAAGTGTGGGGGGGGTGGGGAACTCCCAAACCTTCACAGCAAGGTTCCCAGTTCTAGCTGTTCTCTGTTGATAGAGGGAAGTAGTGCATATGATTTGCTTTTCTTTAACAGTTTACAAAAGACAATCAGCCTTCTAATAGCATCATAGAATCATAGACTGGTAAGTTTGGAAGGGACCTCAAGGATCATCTAGCTCCAACCCCCTGCCATAGGCAGGGACAGCTCCCACTAGTACAGGTCACTCAAGACCTCATCCAACCTGGCCTTGAACACCTCCAGAAAGGGATTAAGCTAAACCAGGCAAACACAGATGCAATAAATGCTTTTTTGTGGACAGATTTTTACCCAACCTCTTTCCTCTCTCTCACTGTTTGCTAAGGAACAAACCAAACTGCAAGCTCGACATAATCTGTTTCTAAAATCTTCATTTCAATCAAAGTTGATTTGATCCTGTGTATAAACGATTGGTTTGGGCAGTGTGATGTGTTGGTTTTGTTCAGATTCATGTGAGAGAGTGAGGTTTTAAGAAACCCCACAACCCTCCTTCCCTCAGCAGTGTACCAAACTATGGCTTTGTCTTCAAAAGTAGAAATATAAGCATGGCACCTCTGTTGACCTTGCATCTGTTAGAAATAAATATTGAGTGGTTTGTCAAACTCTTTCAGCACCCCTGATACTGGGAAGAAAGTTTTCAACATCGTGTCCGCTAGTAGGCCGTTTCTCTACATTGGAGGGATTTTTAAGTCTTCTTCCTTGTGGTTTTGGAGTAATCAAATTGGCTTAGGACAGTGGCAGTTGTCTGATGGCCTGACCTGTAAATGGAACATTACTGAGACTTACATGAAACGATTGCATTATGGAACTCATATTTATGTGTGTTTATTTTAAGTTGTTTTAGTTAAAGCATGAACACTGCTTATACAAATGTGGTTTGGTTTAGGATTGCTACAAACTGGTAAGGGAGAGTGAAAGTCAACTTAAACCTGCTCCTGTATTTTATCAATGTAAATGCTTCTTAAACTGAAGCAGATCTTTTAGTTTTTATCAATTATGCATCATTTCCAGATGGTTCACTTGAGCTGCTTGTGGGGTTGCTATGTTCTACAGACTTGTTTGCTGGAGATTTTCCACATCTTAGTGACAGTGAGAAGGCAACATAAGACAAGTCAGGCTGTTCCCGTGCCACTTTAGTAACAACAGAATTCTGCCTGGAGGAGTTTTGCTATACATAAAAACAGTCATGTTTTGTGAATGGGGGTCAGAATCTGTGGATAGCTGAGGGTTTGGTAACTGCAGAAAAGCTAAGTGCACTACATTTATGAAAGAAAACCTCTACAGAGATCCTGAAACAGTAAAGTGTCCATATAAAGCATATTAATAGAATAATAGAATCATAGACTCATAGAATGATTCTGGAAGGATCATCCAGTTTGACCCTCTCTGTACTAAGCAGGGGCATCCTCAATTAGATAGGTTTCCCAGAGCCCTCTTCAACCTCACCTTGAATATCTCCAGGGATGGGGCCCCAACCACTTCTGCAGGCAACCTGTTCCAGTGTTCCACTACCCTCCTGGTAAAGAACCTATTTCTAACATCCAATCTAAATCTACTCTTCTCTAGTTTGAAGCCATTGCCTCTTGTCCTATCACTGTAGGCCTTTGTAAACAGTCTCTCTCCATCCTTCTTGTAGGCCCCCTTCAGGTACTGGAAGGTTGTTACTAGGTTTCCCCAGAGCCTCCTCTTCTCCAGGTTGAACAACCCCAGCTTCCCCAGCCTGTTATCATAGCAGAGGTGTCCCTGATGATTTTTGTGGCCCTGTTTCCTGTGGGTCTTTTTTCATGCTTGTTGCATTCTTGCCTGTAGACCATCCACCAACCATCTGTGACAGCATTCATCTCCTTTTCTGCTTGCTTGGTAAGGCAAGAGTGCTGACCTTTCAGACAGGTTGCATAGATTTTGAGATTGATAATGATTTATGTATTAATTCCCAGCAGCATGACCTAGAATCGTATCAGAAATATAAAGCTTGTTTCTTCAAATCCAGGAGTCACTGTCATCTTTCCTGTCAGAGATGAGGCTCTCATCTATGTGTGGCTGCTGCATATCTAGACAAAGGATGTAAAATACTTCCAAAACCCTCACTGCAACTGTTCCTCCTTTCATCATTATCATTCTCATTATAATTTGCCTTTGCTTCCAACTAATATCCCATGCTCATTGGTGGATCTTAAATGTGATCCTTGAAAGACACAGGCTAAAAAGAGTGGCAACCAGTTGGGTTTATACTGATATAATAAAAACAATTACACTTAAGGGGTCTGAAGCATTGAAATGGCAATTAAACCAACTCCATACTCTGGAACTCAGTAGGAAGTTCAAATGCCCTGTTTTGGGTTTAGTTTTGGATAGAGTTCTTCATAAGAGTAAATTATAAATGGCTTCTATTGCGAAAGCAATTAGGATTAACTGGTCAAATAACTTGGAAGTAGAGATATAAGTACAAAGCTGACACTTTCTGTTACTAATGGTCAGATGCAAGATGAACAATCATGACTTACCATGTCTAAAGAAATAAAAGATACTGAAAATTAAAAGCTGAATTGATGTAATAGGTTTTTGTTAGACCTGTAGGTTCAGAAGGGCTGTGGTTCCAGACCTGTAATGTAAATCACCAGGGAAGGGCAAATGGTTATAGATCTTAAGCAAACTGGTTCATGGTAAGCAGTCTGTGACTTGGGGCCAAATTTTAAAGGTTCATGAGTTCAGAAAGCAGAGAAGCACCAAAATGAATGAAAATGTCCGAAGATTTCCAGTTCCCATTGTTTCACTGACAGACACTATAGACTCTGAAAGTATTAGTGTGATCTTTTTTCAAGATCTAGGTGAGAGCAGTTTGACAGACACCAGACCACACTGCGTGTGTGTAGTATCAAAGTCATCATGCTCATACATAATGGCAAATCTTAAGGCTTTATAAAAAGCTCTAAGTATGATGATAGCACAGGAGTACCAGTATCAGAATTTTCCTATTAGTTGTAGCTTGGACAATATTCACAAGGCCTAGAATATGAGAGAATTTATGACATAGCATGTCTTGACTCAGCTGCTTATCACAGACTTATGCATAAGTAAACCTATGTAAGCATGCTGAGCTGGACACAGTTCCCAACTTGGTTTGTAAGTCTGGCATTACCCCAATGTGAGTTCTTTTCATTTGCACACTTCAGCTTTTGCAGTCACAAACTTCCATGCTGAAATCACAAAGTGGTGAAAAAGATTATTGTACAGTGAATCCTACAGAAAATTAAACCCTAGCATCTTCACACGTACTGCTGTGTTTGACAAACTCTGTCCCCAGAGATTTACAGGTCTGGCTGTGCTATGCCCAGCTTCAACCACTTCAGGTTCCTGTAGGAACATTAGCTGTTCATATGCAAGAAAGAAGAACATAGTGTCACATTTTGCTGCTCTTGTAGTTTCTACCTAAATGCTGCTAACCAGGACTTTCTCTCTCCAATCATACTCAAATAAGTTTTATTTTCCACCTCAGTACTGTCTTTAATTTTTTTCCTTTCACATCTCCCACCAATCTTAGCCCAGGCTTAGAAGAATTTTTTTTTTTTTTCTTTCTTTTATGGCTATTTTTAGTCCCTGTAGAGATTTCTAACTGATTTGTCTCTTGGAATGTAGTGCTTAGGAAGAACAAGAGAGGATTCTTCAATTTGTCTCCCGGTATTAAGAGAAGCAGAGGCACCCTTGTGGGGGCATTTGCTCACCAAGAACAACACTGCTGTCACAGATGATAAGTAAAAGTGTATTCATAGTTACTCCTCAAGGATCACTATTAGAAGCAGTTTACCATAAAAATTCCAAATATAGTTCAAATGTTCTTTGAAAAACTCTATTTTATTTCACTCATAGTAGGAGTATACATGTGTAATCTTTTGTAAAGTAGCTTTTTTACTGCTTAATATTAGGATGTGCAATTAGTTGATTGTATGTGTAATTTATTTTTTTCCCCAGTACATCAGTAAATTAGAATGATCTGAAATATTGAGAACCCTTTTTTTCCAAGTTGATCCATAGGTCAAGATCTGCAGCAGGGCAGAAAGCAGATTACTGGTGCTTTTTGGGGCAGGTGGGAAATTGATTTTTGTTTGTTGCTTAATCTGATGCACACTGTTAGAACATAGAATCATAGAATCATAGAATGGTAAGGTTGGAAGGGACCTCAAGGATCAGCTAGTTCCAACCCCCTGCCATAGACAGGGACACCTCCCACTAGTACCTATCTACCTGGACCTGAGTAAGGCATTTGACTCTGTCCCACATGACATCCTGGTCACCAAACTGGAAAAACATGGACTTGATGGATGGAGCACTGCTGGATAAGGAATTGGCTGGATGGTCGAACCCAGAGAGTGGTGATCAAGGGCACAATGTCCACCTGGAGACCAGTGACAAGTGGTGTCCCTCAGGGGTCAGTGCTGGGACCAGTGCTGTTTAACATCTTTGTCAGTGCCATGGACAGAGGAATCAGTGCACCCTCAGCAAGTTTGCAGATGACACCGAGCTGTGTGGCACAGTCGACTTGCTAGAGGGCAGGGATGGCATCCAGAGGGACCTGGACAGGCTGGAGAGGTGGACCCAGGCCAACCTCATGAAATTCAATAAGGCCAAGTGTAAGGTCCTGCACCTGGGTAGGCACAATCCCAAGCACAAATACAGGCTGGGTGGTGAATGGCTGGAGAGCAGCCCTGAGGAAAAGGACCTTGGAGTCTGGGTTGATGAAAAGCTCAACATGAGCCTGCAGTGTGCACATGCAGCCCAGACAGCCAACCGAGTCCTAGGCTGCATCAAGAGAAGCGTGGCCAGCAGGGCAAGGGAGGTGATTCTGCCCCTTTACTCTGCTCTCGTCAGACCCCACCTGGAGTACTGTGTGCAGTTCTGGAACCCTCAGCACAGGAAGGACATGGAAGTGTTGGAGCGGGTCCAGAGGAGGGCCACAAAGATGATCAGAGGGCTGGAGCAGCTCTCCTATGAGGACAGGCTGAGGGAGTTGGGGCTCTTCAGCCTGGAGAAGAGAAGGCTTCGAGGGGACCTGATAGTAGCCTTCCAGTATCTGAAGGGGGCCTACAGGAAGGCTGGGGAAGGATTATTTACAAGGTCCTGCAATGACAGGACAAGGGGCAATGGGCTTAAACTGGCAGAGGGGAGATTTAGACTAGATGTTAGGAGGAAGTTCTTTCCAGTGAGGGTGGTGAGGCACTGGAACAGGTTGCCCAGGGAAGTTGTGGATGCTGACTCCCTGGATGTGTTGAAGGCCAGATTGGATGAGGCCTTGAGTAACCTGTACTAGTGGGAGGTGTCCCTGCCTATGGCAGGGGGTTGGAACTAGATGATCCTTGAGGTCCCTTCCAAACTTACCATTCTATGATTCTATGATTCTAGTACAGGTCATTCAAGGCCTCGTCCAGCCTGGCCTTGAACATCTCATACCAGGTTTACATAGAATGAATGAAAGCATTAAAGCCTAGGAAATATTTTAAATTTTTTTATTATTATTATTCTCATGTGATGCTTAACTCCCCAGAGAGTGATGCTGTGAAAAGCAAGTGTTTGCCAAAATAGCATTAGACTTTGAGGGAGCCGGGGTCCACTTATTTTCTCCTGATAGGTGGATCAACCAATCATTTAAATGTCTTTTAGGACTGCTACAAATGCTTTTCTTAGTGTTTAGGGCTAAAAAAGTGGTAGACAATTTTTTTCCTAGTATATACTAGACCTTACACATGAAAGCTCAGGGTAATCCTATAGAATTTATGCCAGTGCAAGGGAGCTCAGAGCTGCATCAGAGTGTGTTTGTTCATTGGGGGTAGCATAGTGAAACACACAGTCCTTTCCAGAGCTATTTCCTGTGCATCTATGATTTCAAAAAACCAAAAAAAACCCCAAAAAACCCCAATCCAACTGAACTAAAATTAGGTTTGTTCTTAAGCATTTACTGAATAGAAACTTAGTGTTCTAGACAAGTAGCAATATACCAGTAAAATGATGACTTTTTCTTTTTGAAGGCATTCACTCAGCTCAGTAGGACTACCTAAACCTTTATCTTTGGCAGTCCATTTTTAGAATGACTTTATCTAGCAGTGGATTTTCATAATATGCTGATTGTTGGAGAATATGTGCTGATTAGAAATATGTGATACTGCTTCTGGGCTTCTACCACACCAACCCTTTAAATTACAGAATCACAAAATTGTCAGGTTTGGAAGAAACCACAAGGCTCATCTAGTTCCAACACCCCGGCCATGGGCAGGGATGCCTCACCCTTGATCAGGTTGCACAGAGCCACATCCTGCCTGGCCTTAAAACACCTCCAGGGATAGGGCTTCCATCACCAGGCAACCCGGTCAGTGTCTCAGCACCCTTATGGTCAAGAACTTCTTCCTAACCTCTAATCCAAACAACCTTCCTCTAACTTGGATCCATTCCCCCTAGTCCTATCACTGTCCAACATCCTAAAACGTCTCTCACAAGCTCTCTTCTAGGCCCCCTTCAGATACTGGAAGACCACAATAAGATCTCCTCAGAGTCTTCTCTTCACCAAACTGAACCACCCAAACTCTCTCAGCCCACCCTCATAGGAGAGGTGCTCCATCCCTCTGACAATTCTTATGGCCCTTCTCTGAACACATGCAGCTGTATGTAAATATTCGTGGGAATGATTTCTCCACAAGAATGGTTCTGAAAATCAAAAGTTTCTAATTCTTTGGTGTGCTCATGGAGACATTAATGATGGGAGTACCTATCTACCTCTTCTGAAACTCTTGATTTTTCCACCTCCTTGTAGAGAATTTACCTTATTTGGGTGCAAAATTAATGTGATATAGATGATTGCACTCTGCAGATAGCCAGTGAGTATTATCCTCTTGATTAAAGCTCCTAATGTCTCCCATTGGTAGAGTCAGGCTTGAAGTGAATATTTCAAGAAGTCCTGATGCAGAAATCTGAGCACTGGCAAACATGTATAAACAGCAAAACCAATGAAAATAAAGCTGTTCTTAGAGGTAGAAAGGCCAAGCTAATTGATTATATACAAGATTGCAGTAACACATGTAAAGCAGTAGGAACAGGTTCCTCTGCAGTACCATTAATCAGTGTTCTGAAAGTTAGTCTCTCCTAGTGGTGGCTTAAAGCTCTTGGTCTTAATCACTTACTTGTGTACACAGGTGGAGGATTGATGAAATACAAATGACAAAAGACTGTGAAGAGAGCACCTAAAGTGCAGGATAAGGGAACCCTAGTCAGTAAATCAGCTTCAATGGAACACTGACTTAAACACCTCTTCACTAATATGTGGAGCATGGGGAACAAGGAAGAACAGCTGAAACATGTACATGCTGCAGGGCTGTGATGTCACTGATATTACTGGTGGGATGACTCCCATGACTTAGAAGGGAAGTTAATAGACCCCCATCTGGGGACAGATAAAGAGATGACAGAGATCTTATGGGTGAGGATTGAAGGGAAGGGAAGGGATGGATAACTAACATCATAGTGAGGGTCTGCTACAGGCCACTTGACCAAGAAGACTGAGTAAATGAGGTGCTCTATAAACAGATAGGAGCAACTTTGCATTCACGTGAGAGATTTTAACCAGATACTTGTTGGAAGGACGACACAGTAGGGAACCAGCAATCTTAAGAGGTTCCCCAAGTGCACTGGTGATAATTTCCTCCTCCAAGTGGTAAAGGAACCAACAAGATAAAGTACAATACTGGCTTGTTGTCACCAACAAGAAGGGGCTGGTGAGTGTTGTGATGCTCAAGGGCAGCCTTGGCTGCAGCAATCACAAAATGATAAGAGTTTAGGATCCTCAATGCATCAAAGAAGGTGTGAAGCAAACTCACAACTGTTGGTTTAAAGAGAGCAGATTTCATCCTCTTCAGGAATCTGCTTGACAGAGTGTCATGGGACAAAGTCCTGGACAAAGAGGGGCCCAAGAAAGCTGGCCAATATTCAAGGAACATCTCCTCCAAGCCCAGGAACAGTACAGCCCAAGAAGGAAGAAGGCAGGCAAGAGTGCCAGGAGGCTGGCATGGATAAATAGGGTGTTCCTGGACTTAACCAGGAAAAAAGGAGTCTATAAGCAATGGAAGCAAGAGTGCTACATGGGAGTATTACAAAGAAGTTATTTGAGCACCCAGGGATCAGGTTAGGAAATCAAAGGTGCAGACAGAATTAAACTTGTCTAGGGACATAAAAAGGAATAAGAATTTCTTCAGGTACATCAGAGACAAATGGAAGGCTATGGAGGATACAGGGCCTAAAATGGAGACTTGGACACAAGGGATATGAAGAAGGAGCAGGTGCTCAATGACTACTTTGTCTCATGGTTCACCATCAAGAGCCCTAGCTGCACCACCCAAGTTCCAGAAAACAAAGGAAGGGAGTGGGAAAAGGAAGATCTGCCCACTGTAAGCAAAGAGCAGGTTTGAGAACATCTAAAGAACCTGGAAGTGCATAAGTCAATGGGGCCCAATGACATCCACCCATGGGTTCTGAGGGAACTGGCAGATGAAGTTGTCAAACCACTGTCCATGATATTTGAAAAGTCATGGCAATCTGGTGAAATCCCTGATGATTTGAAAAGGGGAAACATATCCCCCATCTTCATAAAGGGAAAAAAGAAAGACACCAGAATCACAGGCAGATCAGTCCTGCCTCTGTCCCTGGCAAGATCATGGAGGCCAGCTAAGGCATACAGAAAATGAAGAAGAGGTAATTGATAGTAACCATCATAGCTTTGCCAGGGGCAAATCATGCCTGCCAAACTTGGGTGGCTTTCTGTGATGGAGTTACAGCATCAGTGGATAAGGGAAGAGCAAGTGACATCATCTGCTTGGTCTTGTGTAAAGCATTCAATACAGGCCCACATGACAGCCTGATCACCAAATTGGAAAAGCAATGACTTGAGGGGTGGAACATTCTCTGGATAATGAATTGGCTCAATAGCTGAACTCAGAGTTGCAGTCTGTGGCTTAATATATGAATGGAGACCAGTGATAAGTGGTGTCCCTCAGGGATTGGTAGTGGGACTGGTGTTTAACATCTTTGTCAGCAATATGGACAGTGGGATTGAGTGCACCCTCATCAAGTTTGCTGACACACTGGAGGAACAGGATGCCATCCAGATGGACTTGGACAGGCTTGAGAGCTGAGCCTAAGCCAACTTCACGAATCAGACTCACAGAATCTATCAGGTTGGAAACGACCTTCAAAATCATCAAGTTCAACCTATCACCCAACATTATCTAATCAGCTAAATCATGACACAAAGTGCCACATCCAGTCTCTTTTTAAACAACTCCAGGGATGGAAGCTCCACTACCTCTCCAGGCAGCCTATTCCAATGGCCAATCACTCTTCCTGTGAAGAGCCTAACATCCAGCCTAAAATCCATATGTTTAACAAAGCCAAGTGCAAGGTCCTACACCTGGATTGGGGCAATCTCAGGCACAAATATAGGTTGGGAGAGGAGTGGCTTGAAAGCAGGCTTGAGGAGAAGCACTCATCAGTGTCAGATGATGAAAACCTCAACATGAGCTGGCAATGTATGCTGGAAGCACAGAAGGGATCAAAAGAAGTGTGACCAGTAGGACAAGGGAAGTGATTCAGGGAGGTGATTCTCCCACTCTGCTCTCATGAGATCCCACCTGGAGTACTACATCCAGTTTTGGTGCCCCTAGTATAAGAAGGACATCAAACTGCTTGAGTGAGTCCAGAAGAGGGCCAGAAGGTGATCAGAGAGCTAGAGTATCTCCCCTATGGGGACAGGCTGTGACACCTGGGGCTTCTCAGCCTGGAGAAGTGAAGGCTCCAGGGAGACCTTTTAGCAGCCTTCCAGTACCTGAAGGGGGGGGGGTGTGTGTGTACAGGAAAGCCTTTTACAAAGGGCTTATTGTAATAGGATGAGAAGGGATGAATTGAAGCTTGAAGGTGGTAGATTTAGACTAGATATTAGAAATAAAGCCTTTACAGTAAGGGTGGTGAGACACTGGAACATGTTGCCCAGGGAGGTCATGGATGCCCCCTCCCTGGAGGTGCGCGAGGCCAGATCAGATGGTGCCTTGAGCAACCTGGTCTAGTGGAGGGTGTCCTTGCCCATGGCAGAGGGGTTGGAACTAGGTGATCTTTAAGGTTGCTTCCAGTCATTCTATTAATATATGAATCTGAATTCCATGTGAAGATCTGGTTAGCCTGAGAATTGGAGAAGAAAATGAGAAGTTTGGATGCTCTTTTTAGCAGCAAAGATGAATGAATAAGATTAGAGAGGAAAGTTATAAAATGTGGGGTTTTTTCTCTTTCAAATTAGTTCTTGTCAGTTTTAAAGGTTTCATAGAGTAATTATGTCACTAAGTTATCTTGAAACTCATCTGAAGCATCACAGTTTTCATTTCAGCCCAAAGACTAAGAAGTTAATATAATTTAATATTGTTTTTTAAACACTCCTAGAAACTCCGTTTTCATTTTCAGAAGTGGAAACTCGGTTGTTAAGAACAATTTTTTACTTTATAGTGTAATGAATTTCTAAAAGAAGCTTTATGGAGAAGTGGTGAGATGTTTATAATCAAAGTGTTCAGTTCTGGGCCCATGACTACAAGAGGGACGTGGAGGTTCTTGAGTGTGTTCTGAGAAGTGCAATGAGGCTGGTGAAGGGCCTGAGGCACATGGCCTATGAGGAGTGTCTGAGGGAGCTGGAGTTGTTCACTCTGGAGAAGAGGTGGCTGAGGGGAG
This sequence comes from Eubucco bourcierii, assembly GCA_013396675.1. Classification (NCBI taxonomy): domain Eukaryota; kingdom Metazoa; phylum Chordata; class Aves; order Piciformes; family Ramphastidae; genus Eubucco; species Eubucco bourcierii. The sequence continues at coordinate 96,114 of VWZE01000959.1, forward strand.
ACCTCATCGCTTTCTACAACTACCTGAAGGGAGGTTGGAGAGAGGACAGGGTAGACTCTTCTCCTTAGCGGCAAGTGATAGGACTACAGGAAATGGTTTCAAGCTGTGCCAGGGGAAGTTCAGGCTGGATGTTAGGAAATATTTCTTCACAGAGAGGGTTATCAAACATTGGAATGGTCTGCCCATGGCAGTGGTGGAGTCACTGTTCCTGGAGGTGTTTAAGCAGTGTGCGGACCTTACATTTATCACAGTATCACAGTATCACCAGGGTTGGAAGAGACCTCAAAGATCATCAAGTCCAACCCATTACCACAGCCCTCAAGACTAGACCATGGCACCAAGTGCCACGTCCAAACCCGCCTTGAACACCTCCAGGGACGGTGACTCCACCACCTCTCTGGGCAGCCCATTCCAGCAGCCAATGACTCTCTCAGTGAAGAACTTTCTCCTCACCTCCAGCCTAAACTTCCCCTGGCACAGCTTGAGACTGTGTCCTCTTGTTCTGGTGCTGGTTGCCTGAGAGAAGAAGGTAACCTCCCCCTGGCTACAACCACCCTTCAGGTAGTTATAGACAGCAATAAGGTACCCCCTGAGCCTCCTCTTCTCCAGGCTAAACAATCCCAGCTCCCTCAACCTCTCTTCATAGGGCTTGTGCTGGAGGCCTCTCACCAGCCTCGTTGCCCTTCTCTGGACACGCTCAAGCACCTCAATGTCCTTCTTAAATTGAGGTGCCCAGAACTGGACATAGTACTCAAGGTGTGGCCTAACCAGCACAGAGTAGAGGGGGAGAATGACCTCCCTGAACATAGGAACATAATTTAGTGTTGACCGTTCAGTGTTAGGTTGTAGGTTGGACTGGATGATCTTTGAGGTCTCTTCCAACTGGATGATTTCTGTGGTTCTGTGATTCTGTGAAAGATTTTGAAGATTCAATTAGAATCTAACTGCATCAGGTTAAATGTGCTTTGCTATTATGTAAACTGCCTGTCCTGAAAAAGAAACTAGTTAATATCTTGAAGTCCTGTACAAAGATTATGCATTTCACGTTCCTCACCTGTCCCTTATATTTTTCAGTGCCATACATACTATATAATGATAAAACATCAAGATTTATGCTGGCTGTAGAGCACAGGTACAGAATGTTCTCTGAAGAAGTGACAGAATGTAATCAGTGTTAAACTCCTGCTCCTGCCATTCTAAAGTTTAGGACTTCTGGATCTCTTGCTTCTGTGGGTCGACACAGAAGCAGAGATACAGAAGAAAACAAGGAAGGACTTTGACTTCACTCAATCTTCACTGTGGGTCCACAGCAGAATTTTCTATTCTTAGCTAAAGCTAATCAGAAGAATCACCCAGAATGAGAAATAGATTTGAAAATACTATGGCAAAAGCATTCTGAATTTTAAGAATATGTTTCCTAAATGGAATCTATTAGAATTCTATCAGAAACAGTGATTAAGATGGTGTGTGACATGGTACTACTGTTCTGCATTTGTGTCTGATTTTTTACTGGAAGCAAGGGAGATGTTGATAGAAGTAAGTGAAGAAAAGAACCTGTAAGACAGCCAAAACTTTCTTTAGTTTCTAATGAAACACCTACCAACTGCTACACTTTTTCTGCATCAACAGTACAAATACTGTCAGCATAGATGTCCTTCTAGGAGGTTATAATGATATTTCTTAGCTGTTCAGAGCTTTTAGAGAGGAAGGTATGTCAACAGAAAAAGCTTGAAGTGTGAATGGTACAAGGAAGGAGAGTTAAATTAGATTCCTCTTTGTCCTTTGTGTCTCACTGCTCATTAGTTGGATCTGTTATAGATAACTTTACTTTTAACAGAGAATTATCTTTTATCAAAAACTGATAATGTAAAGCCCTTTAGGACCAAGTCTTGCATATAAAGTACAAAGCTTGTGAAGGTACAATCAAGGCAAACAGAAAACTCATAGTATTGGAAGAGGATGGGAAATAAATAATGTAGTGATTAAGCCTACTAAATTTCTGGAACTTCATAGAGATCTGGGTCTACGTTTTATGAGTACCTTTGTGTTTGCAGACAAAGAACCATTGACTCATAGAATCATAGAACACACTGGGTTGCAAGGGACCTCTAGACGTCATCTAGTCCAAACCCCTGCAGTAAGCAGACATCCCCAGTTCAATTAGGGTGCTCAGAGCCCCATCAAACTTGATCTTGAATGTCTCCAAAGCCTCCACCACCTCCCTGGGCAACCTGTTCCAGTGTTCTACCACCCTTATAGTAAAGAACTATCTAATCTAAATCTACTCTTCTCTAGTTTAAAACCATTGCCCCTTTTTCTATCGCCACATACTTTTGTAAACAGCCATTCCTCAGTTTTATTGTAGTTTGCCTTTACAGAATCACAGAATGATCTGGGTTGGAATGGACCTCCAAAGGTTATCTAGTCCAACCCCCTCTGCAGTCAGCAGGGACATCCTCAACTAGATCAGGTTGCCCAGAGTCCTATCCAGCTTCATCTGGAATATCTCCAGGGATGGGACCCCCAACTACCTCAACTGGCAACCTGTTCCAGTGTTCTACTACCCTTATGGTAAAGAACTTGTTCCTAACATTCAATCTAAATCTCATCTTCTCTATTTTGAAACCACTGCTCCTTGTCCTATCACTACAGGCCTTTGAAAACAACCTCTCTCCATCTTCAGGCACTAGAAAGCTGCTATAACATCTCCCTGAAGTCTTCTCTTCTACAGGATGAATCAACCCCAAATCCCTCAACCTTCTGGTCATTTCTGTGGCCCTTCTGGACCTTCTTCATCAGGTCCATGCTCTTCTTGTGTTGAGGGCCTCAAAGCTGGAGGCAGTACTCCAGGTGAGGTCTCAGATCAGAGTAGAGTGACAGAACCACCTTTCTTTATCTGCTGGTCATGCATCTTTTGATGAAACCCCAGATGAGATTCACCTTCTGGGCTCAAAGGGCATATGCAGCTTTTCATCCACTGGCAACCTCTGGTCCTTTTCCACAGGGCTGCTCTCTAAGCACTCCCCTCAACCTACATTGATAAAAGAGATCAGTGCAGGACTGCACTTGGCCTTACTGAACCTTATGTGGTTCACCTGGGCCCACTTCTCCAGCTTGTGCAAGTCCCTCCAGATGATGTTCTGCCCCTCTGACATATTGAGTGCACCACTCACACTGGGGTCATCTACAAACTTGCTGAGGATGCACTGGATCTCATTTTCTATATAACTGATGAAGATATTAAATAACACTGGTCCTACAAGGGATCCCTGAGTGGTACCACTTGTCATCCTTCTCCATCTGGACTTTGAGCCATTGACCACTATCTTTTGGATGTGCCCATCTACCCAATTCTTTAGTCACCAAACAGTCCACCCATCAAACCTTGCAGAAGTCCAGATACATGACATGCATTGTCCTTCACTTGTCCCCTCATGTAGTCACTCCATTGTAGAGAGCCACTAGATTGGTCAGGCAGGACTTGCCCTTGGTGAAACCATGCTGGCTGTCTTGAATTACCTCTCTGTCCTCCATGTGTCTTGTCAGAGCTTCTAGGAAGATCCGTTCCATGTTCTTACCAGGCACAAAGGTGATGCCAACAAATCAGTAGTTTCCAGGGACTTCCTTTCTACTCTTTTAAAAAATGGGTGTAATGTTTCCATTCTTCCAGTCTCTAGGGACTTCACCTAACTACCAGGACTTTTCAAATATTATAGAGAGTGACTTTGTGACTCTGTCCCTCAGGGCTCCAGAATGCATCCTATCAAGTCCCATAGACTTGTGTATGTCCAGGCTCTTCACAGATTTGCAGATTGCATTGGGCTGGAAGGGACTTTCAAAGGACACCTTTCCAACCTCCTGCAGTGAGCAGGGACATTTCCAACTAGAGTAGGGTTCTCAGGGCCACATCAAGTCTGGTTTTGAATATCTCCAGGGACGAGGCCTCAACCACATTCCTGGGCAATCTGATCCAGTATTTTACCACTCTCGTAAAGAAAATTCCTCCTAATGTCCAATCTAAATCCACCCTGCTCCAGTTTCAAACCATTGTCCCTCACACTATTGCTACACACCCTTCTAAACAGTCCTTCTCCAGCCTTCGTGTGGGTCCCATTCAGACAGTGAAATGTATTTATGAGATCTCCCTGGAACCTCTCCAGGCTGAATGGCCCCAACTCTTTCCTTGGTGGTCACAAACCTTATGTTCACTTATAGTGGGAGGGACTTTGTCCTCTCGGTCTCCGTTTTGCAGTCCTTCATAGTGGGAGGTGTGAGTACAGAGCCTACCAGTGATGACAGAGGCAAACCAAGCTATTGAGAACTTCAGTCATTTTCCCATCTGTTGTTACTAGCTCACCATTCTTGCTCATCAGGGAGAATACATTTTCTTTAAATTTCCTTTTCTTATTGATATACCTGTAGAGGTTCTTCTTGTTATTCTTCCCATCCCTTATTGAATTCAGCTCTGACCGTTCCCTGGCCTTCTTCACCTCATTCCTACACAACCTGTAGGCATCCCAGTACCCTTCCCAAGATACCTATCCCTGGCTTACATTATTCTGGAAACCTATTAGCTTTGAGGATACAAAAAGGATTGAAGTGTGAGAACAGAACAAGGGTTGACGCAGAAGAGGTCTAGCCACAAAAGACTTACCTAAAGCACAGTGCCACGAACTGAGAAATTGTACAAGAAACACTAGCCTGTGTTTCTGTAGGCAGTATTAAATGACCTTAAGTAGTTCCAATGTTCTGGTAAAGATCACCAATGGCAGCTTTTGATAGCTGTCACAGCTTTCAAAATGAAACTTATGCACAAAGATATTATCAAACTGTGTGGCACAGTCGACTTGCTAGAGGGCAAGGATGGCATCCAGAGGGACCTGGACAGGCTGCAGAGGTGGGCCCAGGCCAACCTCATGAAATCCAACAAGGCCAAGTGTAAGGTCCTGCACCTGGGTAGGCACAATCCCAAGCACAAATCCAGGCTGGGTGGTGAATGGCTGGAGAGCAGCCCTGAGGAAAAGGACCTTGGAGTCTGGGTTGATGAAAAGCTCAACATGAGCCTGCAGTGTGCACATGCAGCCCAGACGGCAACCGAGTCCTAGGCTGCATCAAGAGCAGTGTGGCCAGCAGGGCAAGGGAGGGGATTCTGCCCCTTTACTCTGCTCTTGTCAGACCCCACCTGGAGTACTGTGTGCAGTTCTGGAACCCTCAGCACAGGAAGGACATGGAAGTGTTGGAGCGGGTCCAGAGGAGGGCCACAAAGATGCTCAGAGGGCTGGAGCAGCTCTCCTATGAGGACAGGCTATAGGAGTTGGGGATTTTCAGCCTGGAGAAGAGAAGGCTTCCAGGAGACCTTATAGTAGCCTTCCAGTATATGAAGGAGGCCTACAGGAAGGCTGGGGAGGGACTATTTACAAGGTCCTGCAATGACAGGACAAGGGGCAATGGGTTTAAATTGGCAGAGGGGAGATTTAGACTGGATGTTAGGAGGAAGTTCTTTGCAGTGAGGGTGGTGAGACACTGGAACAGGTTGCCCAGGGAGGTTGTGGCTGCTCCCTCCCTGGAGGTGTTCAAGGCCAGTTTGGATGAGTCTTTGAGTGACCTGTACTAGTGGGAGGTGTCCCTGCCTATGGCAGGGGGTTGGAAGTAGATGATCCATGAGGTCACTTCCAACCTTGCCATTCTATGATTCTATGACATTCCATAACACATTACTTGTAGATTTTTGAGGACCAGTCTGAAATATGAGCTGCAGCCCTTCCTTTTGATACGAAAAGGTCAGGAATCGATCTAGGAGTTACCATGAATGTCCTCAAAACATTTCATATTAAGTGTGCTGTTAATGAAGAAGTCTCTGGAGTTTCCAAAAACTATCAAATTTTTGAACTATTCATATAAAAAGTTACCTTCAAGGATGGATGCATGAAAGCTATTGGTGCTTCTTGTGTTGGAGATGTATCAAATATTTTATTACCTTATCTATGGTGAACTGCAAACATGTTTTGTCTTATGATCTGCTGGTGAAGCAGAAGGAAACTATATGCATGAAACTAAATGAAGATGCTAGATAAATCAAAATGGCAATGCCAGGACTTTTTCCAGGTAAAGAATTGTGAAAGCAAGAGGAGAGGCTGAGTTTTTTCTTTGAAACTTGTAAACATAGGTTGGTACTGCTTTAAAATGCTTTTGGTTTCTGAAGGGTTAGCTTACTAATGTTTTTATGTAGTCCATTAAACCTAAGAAAGACTGTTCAATTGTATAGGAAACTGGGAATGCAAATAAGTCATGGAAACAGTCTACATTGTAAGAAAAGTGCTTAAAAATTGGAGAACAGGTTTTTGACTATATCTTCTAAAGTGAGCAGTAGGAAAATGCCTCAGCCTCTTGTAGACAATATGAAATCCATTGATGTGGAAAGCAGCAAAGGCATAAAATTGAATATGTCTTAGATTGTAACAGAGTGAAGCTCAAACAGCCTGTTTGGATGATGGACTGCCATAAATACATTTATGACATGGAAAGCATGCCAGCTGAAATTATAGAGGATTTTCTTATTCTAAGAAATGCTTATTCTAAAGATTGTTTCTGGTCTGCTGCTTTCTATTCCAGGAAGAGTTAGATGGTGAATTTAAAGTATATTTGCAGTTCCATCACAAATTTGAGGTAGAATATTTAGCACGGGATATTCAGAGATGCTTTCTCTTTTACACCTTATTTTTGTCTTCCTGATGTTTTTTCGTTAGTTTTAATCTGTCTCCTTTCTAGTTTGGATTTTTTTTTTGTTTGTTTGTTTTTGTACATACTTTGAAAAGGTGACTTGAGGAAGAGTCCTTGTAAAGATGAATTAGGACTTTACCTCTTAATGTAAATGCCAACACTGAGAATTGGAAATGTAAGTTCTTTTCAGTTTAAGTTATTCATGTTTTCTCCCTATATGAACAATTATTCTCTTCTAAAATCAACTGAATATTGTCACTGACTACATCGGCATTCTTTCCTTTCACAAGTGAGCCTTTCTGTAGAAATAAAAGTTAAAATAGGAATGTTTCTGCATACATTAATATAGCCTTTAATCTTTCTCCTCAAACTTTGTGCATGTCTTTGAATTAGCTATGACTTTTCAGTACTGTGTTTAAAATATCGAAACAAGTTTGTTTTCTTCAGACACTCAGATGGGGTAACAACAGTGAAATGCCACATGCAGTCTTCCAACAGATGTATTTGTGTTTTCTAATGGTGAAGGTTGATGGAATTAAATAACACAGCAACCACTGGTGTTTTATGTTCATCCTTTACGTCCAAAGTGACAGCTATTACATTTGATTCTGGGTCTTTTGTACAATATTCTTTTTTAAATTTTAACTTAATTTTCCTCTTTACTACAAAAACTGATTTAATGTAACACACATTTCTGTGCTGTGATACATTAGGTTTCTAGCTTAATTGTGTCTGGGCAAAGTGCAGGACCTGACTGCAGATTCCCACTCCTGCAGATGCAGTTACATGTCCTCTTCATAAATGTTTTGCTGACAAACTCCTTGGAGAATACTGTACAAGGACAGAGTTAAAGCACAGCACTGACCATTTGAAATGCAAACACAATTTTATTTTTTCCCATGGTAATTTTGAATTTCTTTTTTGTCTTGCTACAAAACTCAGCATTTGAATTTAGGTGGGATTTTTTGTTTGGTTTGGTTTGGTTTTTTTTATTCATTAGATGCAAGATGCATTTATTGCCTAGTTTATTAACATACATTACTACCTATATACTGTAACATGGTGGTAAGCAAAACTGAGCTTGGGTCTCTAAATACTGATGGAAGACAAAAATACATTAAATTGATTGCTTTTAAAGAAATAATTGATGGATGGCTGGTTTTGTAGTTAGGTAGAGATATTTACCACCAAAAATGCACATGCATACATATATGAGGTGAGTTCCTTAATACAGAAGAAGATTAATTTTAACTCTTATAACATAAATCTTTAGACAGACTTGAATCATACAGGGCTTTGTGGAGGACCTCCCTGCATGGGAAGGCCACTGTGTGCTTGAAGTGATGTCCTTTAACTGATTCTTGCTTTGCAGGGGGTCTGCATGCCTGCCATGAGGAGCCACCAAGTTACAGCTACTATTAACACATAATGTAACAGAAGAGGCTTTTTTGTTTAGACTGTGACAAATAAAAGGTGTTACTGAAGCAAACAGCGATTCATTTTACTTTGACTTCAGCCTTTTACCAACTAATAATGGCTTTGTCACTAATGACTTGTTTCAAATGATTCCTTTTTTACATAACACCTGTCATCCAAAAGCATCCCAAAGTTTTCTATAGCCTAATTTACTGATTACTCAGAAAATGCTTCCTTCACTAGTTAAATGCAGCTTGAAATGGAAGGTGGTAACTGTGTGCTACAGCTCAATCTACTTGCTAGAAATAGATGGGAAATAAGAGTTGTGCTTAGTGAGAGTCATAGAATCATAGAGTGGTAAGGTTGGAAGGGACCTCAAGGATCATCTACTTCCAACCCCCTGCCATAGGCAGAGATGCCTCCCATTAGTGCAAGGCACTCAAGGCCTCATCCAATCTGTCCTTGAACACCTCCAGGGAGGGAGCAGCCACAACCTCCCTGGGCAACCTGTTCCAGTGCCTCACCACCCTCACTGCAAAGAACTTCCTCCTAACATCCAGTCTAAATCTCCCCTCTGCCAGTTTAAACCCATTGCCCCTTGTCCTGTCGTTGCAAGACCTTGTAAATAGTCCCTCCCCAGCCTTCCTGTAGGCCCCCTTCAGATACTGGAAGGCTACTATAAGGTCTCCTGGAAGCCTTCTCTTCTCCAGGCTGAAGAGCCCCAACTCTCTCAGCCTGTCCTCATAGCAGAGCTGCTCCAGCCCTCTGATCATCTTTGTGGTCCTCCTCTGGACCCGCTCCAACATTTCCATGTCCTTCCTGTGCTGAGGGCTCCAGAACTGCACACAGTACTCCAGGTGGGGTCTGAGGAGAGCAGAGTAAAGGGGCAGAATCCCCTCCCTTGCCCTGCTGGCCACACTGCTCTTGATGCAGCCCAGGACTCGGTTGCTGAGGTTCAAGGATAATTATTTAGTCTTGGTGAGAGGTTAGCTACAGCTAATATGTAGAGTTAGGAACTTCTAGATGAGAAGGGAGACTTTAGAAGGGTTATGTGGAGACGCATGACAAAATAAGGGAAGATAAGGCTCTGCATATTTAGGTTGTGTAATGGGAAGCCAGATCATAAGTTCTGCTTTTTGGGGAAGATCATATCCTAACAATTAAAGAGGTTTTCTCATGAAAGAAGTCATGTAGATTACTGCTTATGTAACTTACAATAATTTTTAACTTGCACATTTTTAATTGGAATAATCAAAAGTGAGAACTGCACATTGTCTGAGGAAGAAAACTACAGTGTAAATACTTAAACTTACAGATTTATTCTTAAGAAGAGTGGAAATTTAGCTTTTTTTGTTCATCAGGCTGTGATATTTAGGTGCCAGTTCCCTCAGGACCCATAGATGCTTCTTATTGGTTCCCATGGACTTGTGGAACCAATAGGACTTCAGGTTCCTTAGATGTTGTAGTCTTATCCATAATTTGCAAAACCATGTTTACATCCTAAAAGTATTTCCACAGAGCATTTACATTGCAGAGGGTATATGATTCTATGTTCTGGAACCTGATCTTATCCTACAGTGAGCAGTTCTTCATCCTCCTATTTCCTGCCATTGCCTTTTGCAGCTTGAGTGGTGAGGCTTCAGCACTTGCTGGTAAAGATTGAGGCAAAAGAAGGTTATCAAGTTTCTTATTTCTTTCCAGCAAGGGTTCACATTTTTCTCATGCATCCTTCCACCACTTCCACGCATCCCTCTCTTGCCCTTGGTGTCCCTACCCAGATTTAATTCTGTTAGGACTTTGGCTTTCCTAAGCTGATTCCTAGCTATTTGAACAATTTCTCTGTGTTTCTCACAGGCTAACTGTCCTTGCTTCCACTCTCCATAGGCTTTCTTTTTGTTCAGGAGCAACTTGTTCATCCATGAGACCTCAGCAGTGTTGTCTGGCTTTCTCTTTGTTGGTGTGCATTGCTCTTCAACTTGGAAGTGATCCATAAATATTAATCCACTTTCTTGGACCCCTATTTTCTCCAGAACTTTATCCCATAGTACTCTACCAAGAAGAACCTCAAAGAGTGCAAAGTCAATTTTGGAGTCCAGAGTAGTAAGCTTTCTGTGTGCTCTCCTCAATGCATAAGGATCTTGAACTCCACTGATACACAGTCACTGCAGCAAAGGTTACTTTTGAGCTTCACATTCCCCACTAGCCAGCCTCTCCCTGTTGTTGAGAACATGGTCCAGTGTAGCACCTCTCCTCACTGACTCCTCTGTCACTGGAGAAGAAAGCTGCCATCAATGCATTCCAGGAACCTCCAGTTACTCTAGTGATAACAACTTGTAACAGAAATAATTTCAAACCCAGCAACTTAGTAAATATTGTTATAATTTTTGTATGCATGTTTGTTTTGTAATTTAAATGAATGTTTTTGTTTCCAGTGGTTTTTTTTTAGACAAATATTCTTTTTTTTTCCCCCCCTTAATATACTGTCACTGATAGATGCAGAACCTTGATGTTTCTAGTTGACACGTATTCACAGAATCTTGATATAGCTGAGGCTGTAAGGAACCTCTTCAAATTGTCCAGTCCCAGTCCTTGCACAGGCCATGGTCAGGTAGAGCAGATTGCCCCGGACCGTGTCTGGTTGGGCATCTGATATATCCACAGATGGAGACCCCATGAGCTTTCTGGGATGCCTATTCTGGTGTTTGACAGCTACTCCAGTAATGTGTTTTCTTGTGTTCAGATGGAATTTAAACAGTAATCTTCATCACAAAGTGAATTCACATATTCTTAAATATAATATTGCTTTGAAAAATGGAAAGATCAAAATTAAAATAATTTTTAAACTTTTTTTTTTTTCTCAAAACTGAATTACATTTTTGTGTGAAATTGAAAACATTGTTCTAGGAAATAAGAATAAAAGCTCCATGGAAAGTATTTTAGACAAGATTTCAATTGTTCAAGAAATGAATTTGAATATGTGTAACTTAAAACACTATAGGATAAGAATGAATTATAGTATACTTGGGAAATAATTCACTCTACAGGAGAATAATAAAAGACTTTTCAACAGTGTTCAGACGTGGACTCTTCTCCAAGAAATGAACAGCAACACTGATAAAATTGTTATTGTTTAGATACTGGCTATGCCTATCATGTAAAAGGAGTGTTTGAAAGCCTGCCAAACTACTTTGGGAAGTACTAGAAACCATGTAAGATGTTTCTTTTCTGTGAAGCAATAGAGGTTTTGCAAAAATATCCACTTATTTATTTGCCTGAAAATACTTTACAGATGCTAACCGCAGCTAGCAAGTTTTTTAATACTGGTTTGTTAATACTTGTAAATTGGTAGAAGACTGTTTGGAGCACAAGTTTTAGTGGCAATGAAGATAATGAAAATAATCTTCAATGAGACCTTGATTTTATCTTATAACCAAGTGAAAGAGTGCATGAAAATGTGTGGTAAGGAGTTGTGCAACATTGGGTGATAGACAAGAGAATGTGGGAGACCGTTTCATCATAAATTGATTCAATATCAGTGTCAAGGGAAAGACCACATCTGACAAACCTATATCTGAAAGAATTTTGAGTGTCAAGATGATTCTACTTCTTTTCTGTGTCCTTGGACATCATTCTTTCAAACTTAATTACCTGCAGTCAAGCCTTTAGACAACTACAGAAAATAAGCAGCATTATTTTTCAAAGCTTTGAACTGTATAACTATTGAAACTGAACAATTTTTTTTATATTCTTCCTGTTCACCGTCATCTGTCCCATAAACAGTTGCTAGAACTCCTTGGACAGGGCATTTATTCAAGGGTCACAAGCAGTTTATTTATTTAGTATTTACCTAAATTTTGAAACTATGAAAGGAAGGATAGATTTACTTAAAGAGAAACTCAAACCCCCACACCATCTGGACTGGGCTAGGAATTTGTCGGTTTTGCCCTACTAGAAAATTATTTTATATGTTGCTCTTAAAATGTGTTCAAAGAGAAGCTGACCTTTCTATAGAAACCAATTATGTTTAGAAACCTGAGCCAATATTTACATGCTCCAGTAGTTCTTATTGTTAAAAAAAATATTTTGGAAATATTGACCCTTCTGTAATGCATCATCAACTGTGGGAGCCAGAAGGCTTCATATTGACTTGCAACAGCTGAAGTTATGCAAGATTATGCATTATGTTGATTTTTGTTACCGTGTTTCATGTGGGTGTTTTTCCCCATGAAGAAGACCAAGTAAATAAACCCCAAAATAAGATAGATTTGCACAGAAAATGTGGAGTGCTTTGGCATGGACGTGTTATGTTTATAAGTAAGTAAAAGCTTCTTCTAATTGTTGTGTAATACAAAAGCCTCCTGACTGAAAATGCAAACTGGATTACACTTTTTCAATGCATTTTTTTTCAGTCACATTTAAAACCTACTTCCTTTCCTGAATGATTCGTTAAAGAATATCAAACTACATCTTCTAAAACATGAATTTCAATAACTTTGTGAAGTTTTGATGTTACAAATTCAGATCACTCATTGCTTTGAATGCAAATTGAGGTTCTTTTGTAGTCTTGAAGGATGTTGTTACTCTTATAGGGTCTTTTAACGGAAGTAATAGAGAAACAATGCATGTCCAAGAGAAGAAAATGATTTTTCAAAACAAGGGTTTAGAAGATCTCTGCAGTGATCTCTACAGTGATGGTACTTAAAGGCTTGTATTATCAATTCTTCCTTTAAAATTTTATTTCATGAGACAACAAACCAGCATGATGTAAGGTAGTGAAATCTGGAAAAAACATCAGGAGAGTTTCCCAATGAAACCTGTAACTCTAAAACAATAAGTGCAACCCCTCTTCATTCTGTCTATGTTCAGGCTCTGGAGTTTGTTTAGAACAGTTCTAGAGAGAAATATTTTCAATATTCACCATCAACACGTTTTTTACACAAAAGTTTCCATAGACACTAAGAGGTCAGTGAGAGGAAGGACAGTAACTTGCTCATGCAAACTCCCAGAGAAGGCCAGTTTTTCCTTCAGAGTATTATACTTCATCCACTTCTCCACTTTCCAACCTTGACAGAAGAGATGGAACCTAAATAAAGAAGCCAGCTTTGGAAAGAAAAGCTCTTTTTAAAATGAGCTGTGAATTGTAGTGAAAACGTGCTGCATAGCTATTATATAGAAGTTGCAGTGAAATATTGGTTCTAAGGCTGTTCCCTTCACCATTGCATTGCCATGCCTTTAGTAATGACTACCATCTGTCACATGCTTATTCTTTTCCCTAGAGCCCAAGAGAAAAAGTGTGTGCAGTGAAATATTTTGTTTGCTTTATTTTATTAAATTTATCCTGCATATATTTACTGGTAATTTGTTATAAGAAATACAGTCAACAAAATGTTCTTTGAACTCAGAAGCTCAAATTGTTATTGCTTTTAGTCCATTGAAAAATGTCTCCATGTCCTTCAACCATCTCTGGAGAAAGCTCATCTTTACCAAGGACAAACTTTTACTCTCAGGGTAGACAGTTCAATTGATTGTTTAATCATAGAATCATAGAATCATAGAATGGTAAGGTTGGAAGGGACCTCATGGATCATCTAGTTCCAACCCCCTGCCATAGGCAGGGACACTTCCCACTAGTACAGGTGACTCAAGGCCTCATCCAGCTTGGCCTTGAACACATCCAGGGAGGGAGCAGCCACAACCTCCCTGGGCAACCTGTTCCAGTGCCTCACCACCCTCACTGTAAAGAACTTCCTCCTAACATCCAGTCTAAATCTCCCCTCTGTCAGTTTAAGCCCATTGCCCCTTGTCCTGTCGTTGCAGGACCTTGTAAACAATCCTTCCCCAGCCTTCCTGTAGGCCCCCTTCAGAGGGGTCCTACTGAGGATGTGCTGAGGGTGTGCTGAGGGTGCACTCCATTTCTCTGTTCATGTCACTGACAAAGATGTTAAACAGCACTGGTCCCAGCACTGATAAGATATGAGATAAGAGAGCACTGGTAAGATAATAGATAAGAGATGCCTGTTTGTATCAAATATTGTAATGTCCAATGAAATGACTGATAATAGCACAAATGGCCTAGCCAAGAGAATTAAAAAGACTACACTGTTTACATTAAGAGGCAATTCTTAATATAAACAAACTCCAAATTACTCTAAAAATAAGAAGGGGAAGGAGGAAAAAATATTAATGTCAGGAAACATATTCAACAAAATATTCAAACTCATACTGTATAAATTGGATGTTTTTTCTAAAGTTGAAATTTTGAACAGTATTTGGTATTTAAAAGAAACTTTTGTGTATCTAATTGGAAAATTTTCAGTACACAGATACCCAAGTAAATTTATAAACACCACTTTAAATACCTGATTTCAAAGAGGAATGAGATAAAAACAAATAAATCATTATAATGATACTAAGAAAGCAAAACTCCTAGAAATTCTGTCCATAGTGGGTGCTAGAACAAAGAGCAAGACTTTCCTCAAGAGATTAGTATGTGCTGTTATTCTGTTGAAACTGAAAAATACTGCTGCTGAAAAAATAATGGGTACAATTCTGTATGTTATAACTCCTAGTAAAGCAGCTAAGATATCAGAATCAGAGTAACACCTCCATTTATCCAGCTTCATCAAACAAGCATAAAAAGTATTTGAATGCATACTGGCTGTAATAAAAATGAAGTCACATCCTGATAAAGCATTAAGGTGCTAGGAAGTATGAAACAAAATGGAGGTTCTCTGCTTCCTTTCGTGATAACTCATGATTTGTGCAGCAATGATGATGGTTTAGAAAGTATGGAGTAGAGAGAGACTTTTCTTTTCTATGAGCGTGAAATGGGATCTACACCTAGGAGAAGGAAGAAAGCTGTCCAGTGAATCACAGTAACTGTGTTAAGTCTCTCACTGAAGTTTCAACTGAGTCTCAATTAACAAGATATTAAAAACCGATGTAACTCAAAGAGATTCATACCCAAACTCTGGTCTTGTGAAGACCTCAGAGTTGGTGTCTTCTGGAAATTTCTTGGTATGTTTAATCCAGTTATAAGTAACTTCTAAATAACAGGAGCATAGGGAGAGGAAAGAAAGAACTCAAGAGGCTCCAAAATGCCTTTCAAGCATTTCCTTTTGCTGCTCACACTGAATAGTTTCATTGGTGTTAATGCTGGTGGAAAAAATGACAGGCAAGACAAGAGAGATTTCTGAACCAAAGTAATTTGCCCTGCCCCAGAGATGTCTCTTGCTGGTTAACTACTTACCCCAAACTCAGCAGAAGCTTTTCCAGTAACTCTAAAGGCTCTTTGCATGAGACATAAAAAGCACAGAGGCTGGGCTTATAGGTTTCTTGCACCATTTTGGCAACTGGAAACAATTGGATTTATTATTATTCGAAGGCTACATTATCATATGTAAGCATCTAAGTCGTGCAGTCATAAGGATGATTTTTTGAATAGAGCTTTGATGTTACTTTGTGACCTCAAGCTTTCAGTCATACTCAGGCAATAAGCCTGAAGAGATGTGGAACATCAAACCACGTTAAGTGGGTTCTTCTGTGCCTTTGGGATCTGAGGGCTAAGCACCACATTCCTTGTGACATCTTTAACAGATATATTAGCTTAGATCAAGCATGACGTGGACTGAAATGGGGCAGAGAACAAGGTGATACCTTTGGTTAATATTTGATGGGGATATGGGATTATTTCTATGAGACTATTGGCTGCTTCATTTGTGTAGCAACATCACCATAATAGTTTTTCTGGGGATGGGTTGATGTGATTTTGCCTTACTTTACTAGAATCTTCCACTTCAGTTGAATACCCTTTGCAGCCAATGGACGAAAACAGGCACTTCTAGAACATAAAGCACGTTGATGGAAAAACTGGAGACAACAATCAAGAAACTCAGCCACAGTCTTATGTTTTTTGAGTACAAGAGTTCATGTCTTTTTGCTAATGTCATTGTGCTACTACAGTCATATTTGAAGCTTGCCACCTACCTGGTTGCATTAATTAGTCCTTTTCCTGCCAATACCCAATCTGTTTAATTTCTTACTTCTATTTTGCTGGGTACATTAAGAAGCACTTCAAAGAAGCTTTTTCTTTGCTTTCAAAAGATTCTTTTGAACAGGTATAAAGCATAAGCTTTTAAGTTGAAGACTTTGCATATAAAAACACATTTATAGAGTGCCTAATCTTTACTTTCTCACCCTTCAAACTACTTATCTATCATTGTTGTAACATACATAGGCTTCTTTGTATGTGATGTTGCCTCAGGTTATTAACCTTTGCTATTGAATCTCTTTCAGTTGTTTTTCAGAAGGTTGCTGCGTAGCATAATATGTAGAAAACTGTGTGTAAAATATATTGATTGCCATAAGAAAATAGCTGCAGTTATCCTTCACAACTCACTTGGCTTATGCTTGGAAAGGAAAAGGCTAATAAATGTAAAAAAGATTACATTTGTCTTAGAGTTTTCATCAGAGCTCTCTTTGCAGATCTCATTCTTCTATTAGAAGCATTAGAACTTTTAAATAATGATTTATAACATCAGTTCCTATAGTTTTCCTATCAGTAAGATATTGGTACATATCTGTGGAAAATAATGTTTTGGGGTTTTTTTTAATATATATGTATCATCAAAATGGGGCGTGATTTGAAAGCAGCAGTGGTCAATGCAATGAGAGACAATATTTAGTGAAGAATTGGTTATTTCCATTTGTCCTGCTCAAACCTCTTTCAGCTATGGAAGGGCTTAAAAAATGTGCCTCAACATTTCTTAATTTTCCTCTTTTAAGATAGGAAAGAAACGCAAATAAATAAAAACAACTTCTTTGCTGCCATGATGGTATGAATTTGCCACACTGTACTTTGCTTTTGTGGTGCATTCAGTTTCAGATTCAAGAAAAGCCAAGTCCCAGGTTCTTGACACAAAGATACTCTGCCCTATTTCTATTACATGGATTGAAGGAAGTGAAAAGTTACTGGAAGAATGGCTAATCTCTCTCCCTGTCTTGTTACACTCTCAAGGAGATTACAGGCTTTTTCTGGGTGATTTTACTGTGTAAAGAGCTCTTTTTTTCTACATCACTCTTGAGATACAAGGACTTCTTAACTGGACTGTCCCATAGTACTTAGTTCAGTGATGAAATAGTTGTTTTTAATTATCACAGATACAAAATACACCAACCATCAGTATCTACTGCACTAAGCTTGTCCCCTTTCCTGCTATGCTTCTGCCTGGAGTTGGGCTTCTTGCCTGACCTCTGCTCTCTAGCAGGAAGAAGTAGAAAGCAGTTTACAGTTCTCTTCTCCCCGCTCTTCTTATTCTTTATTACCAGTCTAGAAAGAGCAGATAGAAAGATAGAAATATAGAAAGATAGAAAGATAGAAAGAGAAGTCGAGTGAGGATGCAGTATTCACAACTTCACCCCAATCTACCTTTCTCTTCAGCCTGGAGATTTATTAGTTTTGTGGTATTTGGATCTGGTGTTCTGTTTTGATGTTAGAAAAGCCTAATTTATCAGCTAGGCTGTCCTATTTGAAAAGGGTACTAGTCTCAGAGATATTTTCCTGTATGCAAATGAGTGTTGCTGCTAAGTGAATTTCAGCCTAATATGAAGTTACAGCAAAGGAAAAGACAGTAGGGGGTGGCATTTTCATAGCACAGTGAGCCAATGGCTAACTCTACATCTGGCAAATATAACTGAAGAGCATTTACAGGTAATATGTAGGTAGTAAGTTCATTACTCTGGTTGCTTTCCAGAACACATGCAGCTGCTGTACTTGTCATAGTCAGAGCTGTCAGAGGAGCAAAATAACATGTTCTTTACTAGCTACATGTGTGTAATACAGGGAGAATACAGGGGCTTAATTTTGGTCAACATTAAGATGATAAAGACTCTATATAACTGAGAGTGGATCTTGTGCCAGTGATTTCCTATCTGAGTAAAGGAGATAGGAAGTGCCACCCATCTGTGGAACCTTAGGGTCAACTGGGAAGCCAAAAGCACATCCCAGTTGATGACTTGACTGTCCAGTACACCTATTTAGGTCCTGTTGTGCCCAAATGAACAGTCTATTGCATCTGAAATAACTGGAGTATTGTGGAAGAAAGTATTACTAGTGATGTAAGGATGTAAGGTTATAGCAATTATTTATACTACTTTCGTGCTTGCTTGCTAGTTGCTCTTCTATACATATTCAAGTTAAAGTTAATATTCATTTGGAAGTATTGCTTAGCTTCTTTATTATTGTTTGCTTTGTAGATACGTTATAACAGCGAAAAAAACCCCTCTAACCTAATGGAAAACAGTATGTACCTACATCATGGTAGAATTCACACTGATTTAAATGATTGATAAACCACTACTTTATCACTTTGCAGTTAGTGAAAATCCAGTCTATGATTTTACTATTTTAAAATTTTATTTATTTATTTATACATACGTCAGTTATAACAGTTGTTGGAGGGAAGGAGGTAGAACTTACACAACAGACAGCTTACAAAATCACAGAAAGCTATGATTTAAAAACCAGTTTCTACCACATTTTAAAGACACAAAAGAGGAAAGAAGCGATGATACCTACTTATGCTTCAAAACTACCATAGTGTAATAAAAAATTAATGATAGATGAATGCCATTTGCACATAAAGGTCTTTATAAATAGATCAGAAATACAGGAAGGAAAGGAAGGAAATGCTAATAACTCAAGGGAAAAAACAATGTTGTTTTGTTTTTTTTTTTCAATTTTGCTTAGCAAGTCCTAGCAAATTTATTTGTTAGTCTTTATACACTTTGAAAGATATTTTATCTCCCAACTAAGGCATTCAGTTATTTCTGAATGATGTAGCAAGATGGAGAATGCTTTAAGCAGAGTGAAACAACAAAGAAAGGAAAGATGTGCCATGAACAAGGCTTGTGGCAAATAAAACAGGTTAAAGTTCTGCTATGAACTCTGTTCATAACCCATCTGGCATCTAAAAGCTTGGTTGTCTCTATGCTTTGATCTCCACAGAAGCACAGATTCCAGGTGAAGGGATTTCAGACAAACTAAAGACATCTTGTGCACACAGCTGATTGCCATTATTTACAGTGAAAGAAATTTAAACTTGTCCAAAGTGTAGTTATTTTTAACAGAACTAGAAAGAAAAAACCCAGCTTGTTAGGACACCAAGAAATAAAATAGTCAACACTAATTATGCTTATACCCATGAACATGTTTCCTAAGAATCAGGAAGAGGATACACGTAACTAGGACAAGGTGCACCCCACACTGTGCAACACCATTTTGCAACGTTTTGTTTTCTTGCTTTTCTCAATTAAATGCTACCTTGCCGCATGATACCAGAAACTGTACAGCATGTGTGGGCAAATCTTGGCAGGATTTGACCCAGAGGAGGAGAGATTGTAGAAGAGTTTTCATTGCAAACCTCTGTATATAGAATGAGAGGAAAACCCAGCAGTGGAAATTATTTCACGACGGTTAAGACGCTAGCTATACAAACACTGCATAAAAGGAGTTTTATTTTCATAGCAGCTGTAGTGAGAAATAAATAGATTCACTTTTGAAAAAGCTTTTCATTTTTACTTTTTATTCTAGCCACTCATGAGAGCTGTAAGGAAACCTCCTGTGCTAGATTTCTTGAAACTGTTTTCAGGAGTAGGTTGTAATTTAAAGAGAATAAAACTGCCAAAATGTTCTCATGCTTTGGCTGCTGAATATTGCCTGTTCCTGAATCCCCTAAGGTCTCTGGGCAGTTTTAAGAACTTCTAATGCTGTTCTTCCACGTTCTTTTGGAAGTAATGCCATTGACAAGCTATGAATTGCACGGAAACTCATGGTTCATGACACACAAAGCCACTGATGGAGGAAAGTGTCTTTCAGCTTGAGTCTGTAAAGATCCATGCTTGGTCTTAAACCTTGAACTACAGTAAGAGTGCTGACAGTGACTGAGCCCTTTTTAATTTGAAGTTGTGCATTATGTCATATTTGATCCTAACCTCAGTACAAGATGCACATATTCTTGTTTTGCAGTGTTATGTTGCTCTTGAAGTAAGGAAAAAGGCTACATTTTTCTGTTCCTTTTGCTGATAGCAGGTGGTCCAGCAAGCTGGGCTTGTAGTAGCTGAGCGTTAAGGTTCACAATCAGTGCCTTCACAGTAAGTTTTGTCCTGGCACTTTTGAATTAACTTGCAGCTATTTGGAAGGAGAATCTTTGGTTTATTTTTTATTACTTTTCTTTTGGTTATTTTTTATTTTTTGGAGGATGTTTAGTACAACTCATATCTGCATGTTTGCAAAGTAAGACATGAATGTATTTAGGAAATTGTAAAAATCAAAGGAAAGGGAAGGTTGAACTGTAATATTAACAAACTGCATAGCACTCAGAGAGGGAGCATTTGCTAATGTCAGGATAATTTTGAGGATAGTATGTGATTTTAGAATTCACAATTTGAGAAAAAAACCAAACACAAATATGCCTAGGTCAGAAACCAAACTACAATGACTTAATAAGGTTTGAGAGCCTCTTGACAAAAATGTCTGTGGCAGGACTTGCCAGCTCTGGAAAGAAACCAATACAAAAATGTCTGCTTGAGCATTTTGGCAAATAGGAGAAGCTGTTGAAAACAAGTCTATATCCTAAAAATGTTAAAAAGCTCTCCAGTTGCCAGGAATGGTAATTTAACTATGAAGGAGTATCTTCTGCCTTAATGACCTCCTCTTAAAGTTAATTGCAAATGGACTGTCTGGTTTGTGGTATGATCCTGACTGCAGTGTTGAGTAAGGATAGTTGGAAAAAACCCCTGGTTTAAATCCCAACATCAGTTTTTCCAGCTTATATTCCCTTCCTATTTTTTTTGTGTTTTTTTTTTTTAATTTTTATTTTATTTTTTTAATATAGAAATGGGTCATGTGTTTCAATTTGGCTATATATTTTGCTAGCAGCAGCTTTTTATTAATACGACACAATGTCAGGCATTTCACACTGAATGTGCCTTGCATATGCTATGCCCTTGAATGTAGGCTTCCATCCTTTTCCTAAGAAATAGAAGAAAATCACTACACAACCCACCTCTTGTTCTGAAAAAATCTTTTCAGAAAACTTGAAAGGCTTTTAATTCTGCATGGGCTCTTTTCTACCCCCTTTCTTTAATCTCTTCTTTCATAGCTGTTAATGCCACAATGCTCCAGTAAGTGTTGCTAAAAATAAAATCTGCAAATTACATGCCTTGGTTTACCATAGTGTTGCAAACTGTCATTAACAAACAGTTTTCAAAACCCACTGGCTTTGCAAGCCATGAGGTAGCTTAAGTTCATGGAACTGTATTGTTCTCTTCCAATGCTCCCAGTCAATGTATATTGTAGCTAGTTGATTTTTTCTTGTTGTTGCTGTTTTTGTTTGAAGATGCTGGCATCTTGTTAGCAATAAAATACTGTCTTGTCTATCACTCCATTCATATTCCAAAGAATATACTACTTAAAGGATGAACAATTCCCAGGACGTGTTTTAATTACAACTTCAGCGAAGTTTTGGCATCTTGTGCAGACTGAGATTTAGTGCTCAGCTTCATACACAGACTAATGCAGCAATGGTGTGGTCCTCCCTTTGCCCCATACTATGAAATTCAGGGTGGGGTGAAGTGTAGTTGGGAAAGAGATCAGAAATATGCTTTTTTATGTGCTCTCCTCTCCACCTTGTATGTCATTTGTACGCAAATTATTTGTAGGCCACTTCTCAAGGCATCTCTATAAAGTCAGCTGTCTGAACTACTTTTCTTGTCTAGATAAGTCTGAGTGTACTGGAAAAAGTGATGTTGGTTACTTCCAGCTAAAAATTACTTTGTTTTTATAAGAACAGGATTTAAAACTAGTCCTTATTCTAACCTATTCCATAGTCTTATGGGTATTCAAATTTAATATGTAGATATGGGAAAATCTCCAACTTTATTAATGCAAATTCCCACACCAAATAAACTAACACACACCCCAAAACAGTGAACTATTTACAATTTACCAAAAGCTCGAATACCCAGTCAGGAATTATCTACACAAAAGGTACAATAGGAATTTTTGTGGAGCAATTTAGGGAAGGTACAAAGAAATAAATACCCACATCCTACACATAACTCAGATCAGTGGGTGAGGAGTAGCAACTGCTTCTGCCAGTCGCAAGATGGGTTCCCCTTGCCCTTGAGCAGGACTATTGGTGGTAAAACCAGAGACTCTAATTGATCTAAATAGCCAAGATTACTCACTGATCAGCCCAAAATGCCGCAGTGAGGTAATAATCGAAGAAATCATAATCCCAAATTGTGTTTTGAGTGCAACCACAAGGCAGAGAGGGTAGCAGGAGCTGAGTGTGCTGCCAAAACAGAGAGCAAAAGTGAGAGGAGCCAGGTGTCCTCGGGGGGGCCAGTCTGCACCACTGGCAGCAGGCAGAGGAGCAGAGCCCGGAAGCAAGTGAAATCAGCCCACCCAGAGCAGACTCCCTTCAGTCACCCCTCGAGGCAAAACAGACCACTGGCAGGAGAGAAACTTGAAAGCCTGCCAATCAAACAGGGCACCAGCATTGCAAACAGGTCTGGGCCTGTTTTGCCTCAGCAGGACACACAGGTGGTGCTGGTGAAACTCATCCTGCATTACAGGAAGTGGGGTCTGTCTAAAACAGGAAAGTTCAATCCACTAACTGGCCAAGTTGCTTCTGAGTACAAAACCAGAGCCTGGACACGTTCCTCCCAAAAGGTATTGGATATCAGATGTGGTATGCTAGACCTGGGGCTGACTGCAAAACTTGCCTATTGTGTAGTTTGGGAGGAGGGGCTGGATTCTATTAAGAAAGCTACAGAGACAAAGTCCCATCCCAGGGGACAGATCTGTTTGTCCTGGGGGAGTGCAACATTGTTATTCCCTTCGGCTTTCTGGTACCACAGTTTATAACGCAGTGCCTGGCTGATATAGTCTCTTTCCTCCCTTCTTTCACTGGACAGAACGAGCACCCCTACTTAGCCCACGGTCTGTGTGTGCGAGATGGCTTCTAGCTTGTCAGGGAATTTTGAGCTGCCTCATGCAGCCTGCTCTGGCCTTGTAGACCTAAGCTGGGGAGGGCGATTGTGGCCTACTCTCAGGCCTGCTGAGGCTGGAAGGGGTGGAGGATTCTAGAAGGTTTTAGTTTGATAGACTTGGCCTGGCTTGTGACTGTATTAATTCTACTTGATTGCCTTTTGCATATATACACCTGTAAATAGAATCTCCCTTTAAACCTCCAATGGGTGTGCAGTATCTTCATCCTTACTCTTCAAAAGGAGTAAGAGTCACTTCTGTCCTCCAGTCCCGGGTAGCTGATAGCCCTGAACTGGGACACCCACGGAAGAAAAGAGTACACTTATATGTCATGGAGATTAAAAACCACATCCCTAAAGCTTCATTGTTTACATGTGTGGCTCTCTTATCTACTGAATCAAAATTTTAAATGATGATTTCTGGAGTACTGTACCATCATGGTCATTGAAATATGGTAGATCTTAATTATTGTTATGATTATTCTTGTACTTTTCTAGCAGTGCTAGCAGCAGGATAGCTTGTCTCAGTGATTTGAGACAGTGGGAATGGCTCACTGATCCATGTACTCATTGGTAGCTTCCTCACGTGCCTGTAGAGGACCATTTCACTCTATCATTCTGAACTTCTACCTTTCTCTATACTGCTGTCACACATCTCTGTTAGGATAATAAGTGAGCCAGGCACTGTGGCCACTTGGTTAGATTCCTACCTCATACATAAAAAAAAATCAGAACAGAGAAACTTAGAAGTGAAAGCTCTGAGTAGAGAAGTGAACATTCTAGGGATAGGCCGTATAATGGCAACAATGGATAAGGTAATATAATTTCATTGCAGCATCAAGAGCTTTATGTCTGGAAGCACAGCTTGTACCTTCCTCTTGCTGCTTTCGCTGCTTCACCTGTGCCTGCTGCTATCTTCCCCTGCCGGTGTTTTGGATGCTGCTGCTTTTGCTGCTTCGCCGCTGCTTGACCCCTTCCCCATCTTTCTTCAGGTTATTATATTCCTGTTATAGTAATAGTTATATTCTCCCTATGCTGTTACATTTAGTTTAAACTATAAGAAATAGAATTTCTCATTTTTTTTCCTGACTTCACAAAAAACGTCCGTGTTGTGATGAGTTTATTCTACCAGGGGAGGGATCTGCCCTAACCTGCTACAGACACTTTTGTAGGCAAGTAGCTAGCAAGGCCATCTGAATCACTTTGTAAACAATGGGAATGTTGTGCAAGGGTTAAGGTAAGTTGTAGAAGTGTAATTGCATGTGCTAATATACACAAATACATAATTTACTGGTTTTGAATTATGTGCATGTTTATCCAATGATTTGCGTGGTGATGTGCAAAAGGTTGCGGTGATGTGCAAAAGGTTGCAGTGACGTGCAAAAGGTTTCACTGATGCAAATTGCTGAAAGTACAGACAAATTCCTTGCTTTCTCATTTTCTGGATTGCCTTTTTTTACTGGAAAAGTGTTTCTACAAACCAATAAGTACCTAGAAAAAAAAAAGTTGTGCTAGATTGAAACAAAAACTCTTGCTAGTCTTTTCACATAATTTCCTCTTTATACCAGAGAATGTGGAATTACAAGAAGCTTTCAAGGCTCACAGATTTAATTTTCTAGAACTGATTGCTATAACAGTGTGGTTTATATCAGTCTAGTTTTAAGAAAGGCTGCTTATTGTAGTTACAGAAATAAATTTATCAGCAGCACTGTGCTAGTCCTCTCAAGGTGAATACTGTTGTAGTGATAATTCTCCAATTAATGTGTGTCTGACCTTTAAAATTTCCCTTTATGAGAGGGGAAACTGTTCAAGGTGAATAATAATTACAATATAATACATCCTTATGTATTTGTTGATCACTTGATAGGAGAGAAATATCCAGCATTTTTATTTTGGTTTTATGCTTAATTTTAGAAGAACATAACTTAGGCAGCATCAGTGAAATCTCCAAATGGTCCATACTCTTTACTCTCTTTCGGTTGTTAATTTTTTCTGCAGAGTGGCCGAAAAAGCCACCTTTTGACTAAAAGACTGTTAGAGCAAGGCAAGGAGTTAGCTCATCTTCCTTTCATTCTCTTTGCACTTGCTTCAATCTTTTAGATCACAGTTCCTAGGATCACACTATATGACAGGTGGATCTTCACAGTCTTGATCCCCAGGTTATCTATAACAAGGGACATAGACCCACTGATGCAATTATACTTGTTTTTACAGACTTCCTGGAGGTGTTATGTTTTTCATGTCATCTAATCTATAGTCAGGACATTGCTGCAGGTTACATTTTGAGGCCTGGTTCATGTAGTGGATCTTAAACCCTCCTTAAGCTACGCAAGCATATCAAAGCCCATATAGCTCTTTCCTAACCCCTCAGATCTGTGAACATCAATAGAGTTTTTAAAATCCTGGAAAATATTCAAACTTTTTGTAGCAGTTTTTCACTACTTAAGTCTCCTTTGTATTCAGAGTGTTTAGTGTACTGAAGAACTGTGCTGCTGAAGCTAGAAACTGGTGGTGGTGGGCGGAAATTTTCCAAGAAGCAAATCATCAAGTGTTTTCTCGTATAGTGTTTCAGATCCTAGATAAGGTTAGAAGAGGAAGTTCTTTACAGTAAGGGTGGTGAGGCACTGGAACAGGTTTCCCAGGGAGGTTGTGGATGCTCCCTCCCTGGAGGTGTTCAAGGCCAGATTGGATGAGGCCTTGAGTAACCTGTACTAGTGGGAGGTGTCCCTGCCTATGGCAGGGGGTTGGAACTAGATGATCCTTGAGGTCCCTTCCAACCTTACCATTCTATGATTCTATGATTCTAAGAAATGCAGGGCAAGTAATGTCCATATAGTAATATATTCCTATGTGAGTATATTTTCTTAAGGTTATCTACATAAAAGAAGAAAAAAAAAATAGTAACATAGACTGAAGTGAGGAGGCTGTTGATGTGCTATTTCTTGACAGTTCTCAGAGTAACTGTGCTTGATTCATGGTTATTCATACCTTTATAATTGTTTATTAGAAACTAAAAGGTATTGGTGTTAGTACAAAATCCCACAAATGCTGTCTGTGTGCTGTAGAAGTTAAATATTTGAGCATCTCCCTTTAAATATGTTGAATTACTTATGCCAGTAAAGTTACCCACAGGTATGTATAAGTAGAATTGGGCTACAGTCTGAATTGCCAAAGGAAAAAGCTGTTGATAAAATGTTTTGACTGAGTAGAGAGACCCAAGAGAAGTTCATTTGAGAGGCAGAGACTGTCATTAACATGTCAGTGTGGGAAAAGCCTCATCCACAGTGATCCATAATACAGCTTTTACAAGCTAAGCAAATGCAGCATACTCATGAATAGAGGAGGCACACTGTGGCTTTTGTTCCAGAAGTAGTTTTAGTTTTGAGATGAATGGTTGACACAAAACATTTCTGCACTAGTGAAGACTTAGGTCACTGGACATCTGTTGCCAAGATGCACCTTGTGCACAGTGAGAAGGACATTCTTCACAAGCAAATGAATGGGCATTGCAGGTACTTCATGTGACTTTCATGTGCTGACTTGGTTTCACAGAAGTTATCCATAAATATATAGGTCTGCATATGCTCACAGATGTGCGTATATACACATCACAGATGACTGCTTGCCTTTGTCCTCCTTTTTTTCACCCTCTGGATAGATTTGGTGATTTCAGGATCTGCAAAGGGCTTTGGAAGTAGTAACAGCAATTATATATTCTTATATGATAATTTTGTCCACTACACTTGCTGAGGAAGTTATGCTGGGATTTTGTTTAAGGAATCCAAATACTCCATAACCTTTACTAGACATCACTTCATTCTGTAATAGAAATGTCTAAGATCTCTTAAAGTTAATTACAAAAGCAGGTAAACTTGACCTATGCTAGTGTCTGTTCATTACGAAGGAAAACGTGTATTTTCTGCTTAATTTATAATTAGAAAGGGTACATTAAAAAAACCCAGAAAACAAACAAAAAAAACCAAAACAGCTTGCAACTGTTTGCTTATTTTTTAATATTACTTATGGAATGTTTCAACCAATTCATCTAATACCTAGAATAATAAAGTTAACCACCATCAGTTATACCTGCAAAAATTTAAATGCTGTTTGCAGAGTGGCAACAAAAATTGAAAGCTTCCTTCTGATGCAGCATCCCTCTAATCACTTTGTGTTTGTGCTAGAACAAAAATTTTCTTTTAAGACTTCAGTCCTGCAATATTCATATACTCAAAATGGATTCCTTCTTTCCCTTTTAAAAACCTTTTTCTCTTTGTTTACTTTTGGTTTGAAAAGTTCTTCCTTTAATATTGTTGGCAATTGACACAAATTAAAGTATCTCAAGGAGGTCAATTCAAGCATGTTAAATAATTTAAATCTGTGGAGCTTGGTATGAGTCTGACAATCCTGTTGAGACTGAATGTCATAAGCTTTTATCTAGTGGTTAGATTTTAATTTTTTAAAGCTATAAACGTTCAGAGCATGAGATTCTCTTACAAGACTTTTAATGTCTACTCTTCTTTGCAGCCTGGAAGAGACAAATTTGAGGAAGGAAGGAATAACTTCACATTTTCCTTGTTTGCCTCCTCTTGCATGCTGTTATTGGGAGAATGGCAATAATTTGGCTTTTTTTTACAGACTTAAAGCAAGTATTTCCCAAGCTGCTTTGGGCTGGGGGTTGTATAACACTGCACATTTTGTTCTAGGTTGCTTAGCACGAATAGATTAATGTCTACAAACCTTCTGCCAAGTGGCTGCTATCCTTATGTTTCTTAACAGTGGGAATATTTTTGGTGCTACAATCTGATAGCAATTTCCAGTCAAAATAGCATTGCCTTCTGGATGCTCTTTTGTCTTGTATATGTTGTTCATATTTACAGAATGGTCCAACAGCTCTAAAGTAAGCGCGACTTTAATTTCTCACTTGCAACATTGACCAAAACGTTATCTTCTGTTGGCTATAGATGTCTGCTTCCTGCTTGTATTAAAAAAAAAAATTAAAAAAAAAATTAACCTGCAGTTAATTTCTGGTGATTTAACTCGATAAGTTTAAGTTTCTTTTTTTTTTTCTGTAGAAACTGATAGGTGTGAAATGATAGAGCATATCTCTATTTTTAGCAGTCATGTTGGAGTCCTGGGGTTAATGAATTTGGTTCTCTTTTTCTTACATCTACATATACTCAACTTCCTTCTGAGAATGCCCTCAAACAGTGGTTGGAAATGTAAACCCATCTCAATCTCATTATCCGTGGAAAAGGCATGCTGGTTTTCTCAGCATTATGCTGATCTGTCCAGTGCAGTTGTAAATGAGTTTAGAAATCTTTCTTTTTACGATATGGATGCTGGCTCTATCTAGGCTAGAAGCTTGGTTTCTGCATAGGTCATCACTCCTGTAGCAACTGCATCTCTTTCATGCCAGTACAACTTTTTTTTCGTAGTAAAATAATCTTTTTTTCCTGTTGCTTTAGCTTCTGATCAGGAGCAAAACATGACATGAAAAGCCCCACACTGCACTGTGCTATAGCACTTTATCATTATATTACAGGAGCTGGAAAGGGGAATATGTCCCGAACACTTCATTAATATAAAAAGTGTGCTCTGCCTTTCTGGGTTTTATTTTACGCATTTTTGTTATATTTGCTGTAGGAGTAATTTCATTTGAACTTTGTTACACAAATTTTTAGAGTCAATTTGTTCAAATCATTTCAAATAAAGCAAGAGCCACAAAGTGTATTTCTGTCTTCCTGGTTAGTCAGACAGCTAAGTAAAGGGACTTAACTTAGCTTTCACTCTCATCTCAAAAATAGGTGACTTGTACAGCTCTGTAGTTATTTTCCCCTTGAGTTGGAATGGAACAGTGCACTCTACTTGAATCCTCTGGCATACCTTGCATAGGTTCTTCCGAACCACTCTTATAAATGTAAATTTTATGCTATTATTCTCTGTTTCTTCCAGAGTGCTTCTGTTTGGAATATGAATTAAGTTCCTACTAACTGTACTCTTAGTTAACTCTAGGTGGAAATAACTAGGCACAAAGTTCTGTGAATCATACGAATAAATATGAAACAATAAAAGACTTTTTCCTCTCCATTTTAGTAATTTCAGGTATTACAAGTGAAACTATCCAGCACATGGTTTTAATGTAACTATTGTTGCTAGTATATAATGCTCTTTCAAACATTGCAGTCCTTATTTTTAAAGAAATAGTATAAAAACCTCTAAGAATTCTGGAAAATCTAACAGTGTTTGGAGGGAGCAGAAAAGCACTTTTTTTTCAGAGATGCTGATAATAAGAGACTGCAAAGCTGTACTTGTAAATATGTCACTTTTCTTAGAACTGCTGCAATGGATCTGAAACTTTATTAATTAAAAAGCATGAATGGTCAAAACTGATTAGAACATGTTTTTAGAGGACATAAAGTAGATCCACTCAATGAACTAAAATCGAGTTGGCAACTATATCAGCACTATGGGCAGTTGCTGTCCAAGATGACAAGGTGGACGGTTGCCTTGTGTTATGGAGAGGTAATTAATTACTGCGAGATGATATTTTAAAAATATTAATATAGTTTATTAAATATTCAGAACTCGTGGCACCCCGATCACCAATTCAATAATAATAGGTTCTTTGCATCAGTCATGGAAACTTTATATACAGGCAATAACAGGATCTAGCAATAACTACTAAATATATACATTAATTGAACTCGATTGAACTGAAAGAGAAGGCTTTGCGGTTAGTGAGCCACTTGCGGTCAATTCTCTGCTTGCTCACTAGATGGACTCAAAGAACTCCTTTCTGCTTATGGCAGAAGGGAATTAATGATTACAAGAGGCTTTAAGTATTTACTCACAGAAATATTATCTGACAGTACCCAAAGCTTGTGGCGGGGTTACTGTTGATGGTCTCAAGGCTGTTAGAGGCTTTGGAGTTTCCCCAGGCTTCTGGTTGCTGGAGAAAGGTGGCAGGCAATCTCTGATCTGGTCATGACTCTGCATGATCTGTGTTATCTCTAGGGCTTCCCATTGTGGTAGGAGGCTTTCAGGTGCAGGCAGGATGTCTTGTGATGTGCAGTCCCAGCATGGTGTCACGCTGGCTATGCAGGACGATTGTGTGGAGGCTTTTAGAACCTAAAATCCTGGTTGCTGGAGTTCCACATAGCTCAGAATGCAATTAAGTAGTAGGAGCATGGATATAATGGCAGAAAGCAGACACAATAGTGGAGCACACATATAATAGCAGAACACACCTTGTAATGGCAGAGCACACGATGTGCTCCCTGCTTATCTCCCTTTATATTGATACAGCCCAAGACTAATGGGCCTTTGGATACCAAACAGCCAATCAGAATGGCAGTGGCTCCAGGTTCTTTCGTCTTGTTACCCACAGTTGCTTCTCCCCAAAGCAGAAGGAGGGAGAGCAGGAAAACATGACTGGGCAAGCCAGGACATGTATAAGCCTACTTTGGCCTGCTTAGGCCTACCACGACACCCTGGTTGTCCAGGATGTCCTGGTTAAAGTCAGTATGCTCTCACAAACAAGGAGGCAGATTAGCACAAAATGTCCTGGGTTGAGATAAGGAGATTAATGGAAATAATACAATGCACACTTACCTTAGCTGTTTCACATAAAAGCAAAAGCAGAAGCAGCAATAGAAGCCAAGTATGAAATGAGCACCCCCACCCTCCAAGCTCACAGGCAGCCCAGTGGAAAAGACCACCATCCCAAAAACCAGAAAGCAGAAGCAGCAACTGGAAACAAAAAGCCTCTCATTTTGCAATCTGAACTTCGAGCCCCATGACACTTTGCTCCATCCAACACTTTGATTTTAAAGCTGGCATGAAGGCAACATGGTATTGAATACTCACCAGTAGATTCAGTTGGCTGAACCCATGACAATGAAGCATATTGGATAGAGCTGTAGAACAAAAAAATATTTGGAAAAACAAAGCACATGCACACTACATGGAATATGTAACATTAAGAACTGCTAAAATCATGAGACTGGAAGAAAACAGGTATATGTATTTCCGTACTTATTGCCTAGAAACATTACTATGTGATGGCTGTATCTTACAGTGGAACCTTATGCAAACATTGTGTGAACCATGATGGTGGTTCATTCTCACCTTCAACCATGTTTGTAGATCCTTCATGACACAAAAACTTCAGTGTTGATTTTGTCCAGAAGCAGTATTATCAACAAACTAGAAAAATGCATATTTCCCCCTATTTTTTTCTCCTTTCTCACTGAGACAGACTTAGTTCCTTTCTGATTCCTTTGTCCTCTTCTTTTTTCCCAAAGGTGATACATGCTCTTTTTTTCCCCCTTAATTCCTTTAGAAGCTCCTTGCCCATCCAGGCTGGCTGTCTCCCTCATCCCTCATCGTCTGGCACATTGGCACAGCCTGTTCCTGCGCCTTCAAGAGTTCTTTCTTGAAGTAGGTCCAGCCTGCCTGGACCCCTTTGTTTTTAAGGGCTGTTTCACAAGGACATTTCCAAGTTAGTTCCTTAAATAAACCAAAGTCTGCCCTTCGGAAGTCCAGTGTGGAAGCTTTGTTGATGCCCCTCATGGTTTCACCATATATTGAAAACTCTCTAATTCCATGGTCACTGGAACCCAGGCAGCCTCTGACCACCGCATCTCCCACCAGTCCTTCTCTTTAGAGAACAACAGGTCAAGCAGGGCTGCACCCCTGGTAGGCTCGCCTAACAGCTGGGATAAGAAGCTATCCTCCATGCACTCTAGAAACGTTCTAGACTGCCTCTTCTCTGCAGTGTTAATGTCCTAGGAGATGTCTGGCAGGTTAAAGTCCCCCGCAAGAACAAAGGCAAGTGATCTTGAGGCAACCTCCAGCTGCTTAAAGAATAACAAAGCAAAGCAACCTCTTCTTCCTGGTTGGGTGGTCTGTAACAGACTCCAACCAGAATGTCAGCCTCTTTGGCCTTCTCCCTAATTCTCATCCACAGGGGACTCAACCTGATCATCCTTAATCTCTGCTTCCTTGACCTCCAGAGCCTCCCTAATATATAGAGCCACTCCTCCACCCCTTCTGTCTTCCCTGTCTCTCATGAAGAATCTGTAACCATTGATTACAGTGTTCCAGTTCTGTGAGTCATCTCATCACATTTCTTTGATGGTGACATCATAGTTTTCCTCTTGTACCAAGGCTTCCAGCTTCTCTTGTTTATTATCCATACTGTGTGCATTAGTGTACATACACTTCAGCTGGGCTGCTGGTTTTACTCCTGTCTGACTTACTACACTTAGTCTCCTTTGGTTCGTCTCTAGTACTGCTGTTTAACCCCCTCGCCCTTCCAGCCTAGTTTAAAGCCCTTTCGACAAGTCCTGGCAGCTCATGTGCCAGGATCTTTCTCTCCCTCTGAGACAGATGTACCCCATCTGTCAATAGCAGACCTGGGGCCGTATAAAATTCCCCAAGCTCAAAGAACCCAAAATTTTGTTGGTGGTACCAGCCTCTGAGCCACTTGTTAATCAGGTATGACTTCTTGTTCCTCTCAGCATTCCTACCTGCAACTAAGGGTATTGATAAAAAGATTACCTGAGCCCCCAATCCCTCAATTACTTTTCCCAGTGCCTTGAAGTCCCTTTCGATTGCTTTTAGACCTCTGGTGTCGACCTCATCATTTCCCACCTGTATAACCAAGAAGGGATAGTAATCAGAGGGATGCACTACATTAGGCAGCCTTCTGGTGACATCCCTGACCTGGGCCCCAGTGAAGCAGCAGACTTCCCTGTGGGAGGGGTCTGGCCGGCATGTGGGGCCCTCTGATCCTTTCAGAAGGGAATCACCAATAACAATTACCTTTGTCTTTTTCTTTAGGGTACAAGTTCTGATGTGAGGGGGCAACTGATTTACTTTAGTCAACCCCCCAGATGGTGTTACTTCTGCTACCGCTTCCAAAACCACCTCACCTTCAACCTCTAGTAGCCTACATATGTTGTGCAAGGGCAATTGATATCCATGGTGATATCCATACAGCTTTGTCCATTTCACATGGAGGATATATTTGGGATGGTCTGCTTTTTCGATTTACTAAGGCCAAACTTTGTTTTTGCTGAGACAAAATTCTGACTTCACCATATTGATAAACAGATGACCCTGAGGATCATGTTTACCACTGTTAAATGTTTCAAGAGTAGACCATCTTATTAGACAAATGTTGCTCCACTTTCCTCTAGTTAAATTGGCAGGTTAAACCTCTGCAAGTTTAGAATGACCTTGAAAAGACATGTCTGTATATCAAGTGCTTGACAATCATTGGCTGTTGCAGTGAGTCTGTAGGTTACCTTGAATGTAACAGAAATGCTACCCCATGCCCTGCAGGATAAAATAGTAAAATAGCTGAAATGGCTCAAGACACAGGAAAGGCAAAATGCTTATTCGGAATTTGGAGATGATGAAACCAATTACTACAGTCTGAAAGTGAGATGCAGCAAAACTTAAAGGTTATTCTAATTAGTTATTAATGAAACAATGCAAATACCTGAATAGATGCAGTATACAGAGCTGTTAAGAAATATTTTGATGCTGAAACATATTTTAGTCTCTGAAAACTATGCAGCATCTATCTCTTACAAGATAGATCCCTTACCATTCTATCTCTTACAAGACATACTTATTAAGAGGATGAAATTCCAACAAAAAGAAAAAAAAAACACAAAACCAACCAATGACAACAAAAAACCCAAAAACATACAGAAAAAAACCCACAAAAAACCCAAAAGCAACCTCCCATAATAAAATTAAGATTATAAAAATATTTTGCTAAATCTATGAATAAATTCAAAGTGTTACTCTGTATAATCCTGTACTTTTCCTCTCATTAATAACACTGTGTGCATCCCAGCAAATCATGGGTCTGATTCTTTCCCAAAGGTCTAAGTGTAGATACTTTTGGAGTGTAAATGGTTTTAAGAACCTATTTTTCTCCTGGGTAGCCTAAGGTGAGTAGCTGGTATGTGGACAGCTACTTTGTAAACAGCTAATATTGAATAAGATGAATCCTGAGAAATTTAGCTGCAAAGGCTTGTCTTCTGAATCTTACTTCTGATTTGCTCACTCTATCTTTGCAGTATTTCAGTATCCTCTTTTGTAACTTTCATCAACCTCTATTCTTTGTCCTTTCTCACTCGTTGTGTGTACTGCTATCTCTGGTCATTTGGTTGTTGTCTGGGAGCACAAATGGCATCCTTTTGTTCTTTCTTAGTTGGAAGGTATTTGCTGATGTAAAGTCTTTCTGTGTGTATCTGGGCCACTGTCAGCCACGACAGAAGAGCAGCAGTAGGCTAGCTGGTAAAGTTGGATGGCATCACAGGTCTAGCATAGTAACTTGAAAAATATTCTATGCAGTGCATGACTTTGAACACTCTCTTGAATTCCTTTTACCAACAAATTACATGCTGTTTTGATGCTTACTTATCTTGTGTAAGAATGTATATTGCTAAAACAGAGGCTAAGTCTGATGGGAGGATTTTCAAGAGGTATTACCTCAGAGTGAAGTCTGATGAACAGAACATCTTTCAGATGACTGGATGCACATGGGTGCTTGGCAACGTGCTATGTCTTGATGAGATCTTATTTAGCCTGGGGTAGTATTCTGTCCCACTTGTGCCAGAGGTTTATCTGGAGGGAATTTTAAACCTTTCTCAGTGTGGTTACATACCAGTCATGGCTTTTTGCTGTCATCTGTGATTAACTACTACTTTGACTTCAAATGTGTGCTAAATTGCAATCGCAAATTAGCCTGCGTTGCTGAGAGGTAAAAGGAGGGTGTTGCTCAAGATGGCAGTTAATAGTTTATTGCCCACTGGTGAAGCATCAAAATATACTGTCCCATCATAAAAGTCTTTGCTGAGGAGAATTTCTAGATTGTCTTTTAAAGGCACGTCTTTCCCTTGGAGGTTTTCAGGTGTACAAGCTTTTCCACTCTGAATCTAAATCAGACAGATAGTTGCCTTTGTCGGAGATTGACAAGACCTTCCAAGCTCTGTCTAAAAATACCCCTACACTGAGAAGGAATTTTCATCAGGGCCTGGCCTGCTGTTTGGCTTGACTTTATACATAACAGTTGTATGGATTACATTTTCTCACTGTTGCAAGGACATAATAAAATTATTTTCTCTGCTTAACAATGTCAGACATTACATTTTGCTTTCATAAATAGTTTTGGGAAGCATGGGAATGTCTGCTCTGGAGATAATTAGTTGATTAGTCATTCTTCTGGAAGTAGATGATTGTATTGTAGGAGACTTCTTAATTTTTCTTTTTTTTTTCAAAAAATTGAACAGCTTCAACTATTCAAGGGAACTAGTGGACAGATGTGAAGACATGATAGATACTGTCATTCAGCATAGTTTTGTACTAACTCTTCAATTACACATTTGACCTCTCTTTTACTAGCAAATCTTTTTTCTAGCATCAGCATCTATCCCAGCAAGTGCCAGCTTACTTTACTAATTTTTTTTCTGTTTTTTTCAATTGATACTGAGTAATGAACTTCATGTTCTTAGGTAGCATTATAATACCAGCAACTTCACATTTTGAACTCATGATTTGCAATGGAGTTTCTTTATGTATGTAGGACATTCTGCAGTTTAACTAAAAGGGTTGTAACTCATCCTTTTGGTAATGTATGTGGTTGAATGAGAATGCCAACCATTTCTACAGTGACTTTTAAGCCACAAGCAAATACTCTTGGTTCAGGTATGTTTTTTAATTAGTTTATTTTTCTAAAATTCCAAGGACTATCACTTGGGTCCACTTTTGTTTGCCTTAGCACAGTATCTCCATTGACATTTGAGATGTTCAGATTGGTATTCACTGCATAGGTGTTGACACAAATGAAAATATTTGTGTATGAAAATCGATACTTGAGTAGAGCAAAACCCTCTGCTTCAGCATCAACTGACACACTATAGCAGGTTAACCAGTGTGTATATATTTGCACTTTGTTATATTCCTCTTTTTTGTTTCCCGTTGTAACAGTATGGTCTTTTATCTGAATGTGTTATGAAGATTCTTGTTTAATTGGTGATACATTGGTAATTTAGGCTTTGGAAGCACTTGGACACTCAATTGTTACTCATTGGAGTACACAAGCAAAATGCTGTGTACTGTGTCATTTGAAGAAAAGATATCTCAGAGCGTTTATATTTTTATATGTTAAATATATGTACATGGCTAAGTATCGATGTAGAAGTGTGTAATATTACAGATGATAACTGTATTTGTTAGAGGTACCAGGCATTGTACTAAAATAACTGCAGACCATTATTCTCATTTAGTCTGATTTGTGGTACTTTCATGCTTAGATATGAAATTATGTAATTGATTGAGACATTGTTTTAAGCTTCTCATGAACATGTCTTTTATCTTCTCTCTCACTAGGAGAGACTTTAGGAGTCAACAGACATTACATGAGAATTTTGTAAAGAGATTTTCCATTGCTTTAATAAGTAAAATAAAATAAAATAAAACAAAATGAAATCTCAGTAGGAGATGGAGATTTTTTTGTGTGTCTTGAAGTGGGACTAATTTATATTTTCAGTTAATCGTGTTGTGATAATGTACCACACCTTTAATATAACAGTAGTGATTTAGCTGTACAGTAAATGTGAAATGCAAATCACCTACTGTGAATGTTTTGAAACTGTTCCATCAGAAGCTTTACTGAATTGCAGCTATCAACCAATTCATAATTGCTCATGAAGGTTAAATTAAGGTTTGGGCATGCATGTTCAAAAATCATTCTACCCATGCTATCACCTCTTAACTTTGTAGCTATATGCCATAATGGCTTGGGAAGCATTCTGTGAAGGTGGAGGAAGTGGTTTCATACTAGAAAGGAACTGGGACCTATCTCGAATCTAGCACATTTTAACTCCACTCTTCTGTCCCCCATTTTCCTATTTCTGAGACACCACTAAACGGCTGCTGTAAGTTCTGTGCATTACAAATTCTGTGTAACTGGCTGACTAATGAAACTTTGGAAGGGCTCTGTAAATCTGGAAAGGCTTAATGGCAAATATGGGATTTGTAAGAGGGAATGCTTATGGAAGATTGTATGTTATGCTATTAGCCTGTCTTCAGTCCATTTTCACTTTTAAAATTAAACTAACATTTGGAAACTGCGCTTGGCACACTGAGTCGCTTTGTTTTCTAGTTGTTACATACATTGTATTTGTTGGCTTGGTTGGACACTCAATCAAATAACCATGCTTACGTTAATAGAAGAATCTTTAAATCATCCAGCTCACCTCAGGTATCACAGTGAGCACAGAAGCAATGCTTCTTCCAGCACTTAATTTAAGGAATTAATATAAAACCTACTGTGTCCAGTTTACAAGATATACCCTGCATTGGGATCCTGAAAACAGGCTTCCTCCCTTCATTGTTAGCTTCTCAAATCAACTCACATGGAATATTTATGGTGTACAAAGCCAAAGTTTAACCCTCTGGAATACAGATGGACTTGGTTATCAGAATAGATGCTCATAAGTTTTTAAATGTAACGTTAAAAAGTGCATAAAATATTAGTGCCTGGGGTACTACAACTGTGCATCATCTTGCTGTACTTCCATCTGTATATACTTATTTTTAAACCTAGCTGTAAGGAAATATTCAGGGACATCTGCAGTGATAAAAGCACAGTGATAGCCCAGGAGACTGCTTCTTCAAAATACAAAATATTTCCCTATAAATATTAATCCATTGATAGCAAAAATTGCCAAGTATTTCCAGTCCAACAGCAGCTGTTTGGGGAATTTATTTTGTCTTACAGCAGGCAAAATGAGAGAAATACAGGATAGTATTGCTTATCTGAATATTTTTATATCAATTTTAATTATGCTTTTATAATATGACATCTGGAATGACCTTTACTGAACAGCAAGTAGTAGGTTTGCTGCTAGTAATAAGAAAGCTGTAAATTAATAATTTCTTTTCCTTTCCATGCAATTTGAGTATTTTCATTTTTCACATTACAAAAGATACTGTTTTACTGGATGGAGAAATAGGGACTTATGATTTGGTTTTGCTCACTAAGGTAGTCAGTAGTAAACTTAATTCTCAAATGAACAGTTTTAGTTGTCTGGTTTTGAGTGTTAATGTAATCACTTTCCTGTCCTATCCCTGTAGTTATAAGAGTAAAATAGCTGAAATTATGTGTATATTGTGGTTTGTCTTATTTTTTTCATGTTGAGAATAAAGACTACATTGCTACCCATTTCAGTTTCTAGCTACACAGTGTAAGTCAAAACAAAAATGTTAACTGCCCTGAAACTTGCTAGTGTTAAGTCCCTTTGGCAACCTCCATTTGGGTCCAGTACATGGAGCAAGATGAGATGAACAATACATTGAAAGTGCAGATTTCTTAAATCCCATTAAAAACCTTCTTAATGGTATTTGGTGGGGAATGTAGTCCAAAAGCAATAAGGCACTTGACATATATCGATAATTCTTAGTTGTTGTCATGATTTTTAGCATGTCTTTGAAAATATTGTGTGACACATCATGTAACTTCAAATAAGAATGCCCAGTCTCCTTCTCCCCAAACACCAGTTTCAATATCTGATCTTTTGAGTAACTGACTTCTGTATGCTGAAGTTTAGCTTTTTGTTTTATTTATCTACTATATTTAAAATCATAGGTTTGAAGGGAACTCCAGAGGTCATTTAGTCCAATCTCATAGTCAAAGCAGGCAAGTCCATCAGGTTGCTCAGGACCATGTCCAGTCAGGTCTTTCATACCTACACAGATGATTCCACAACCTCTCTGGGTCCTTTTCCCAGTACTTGACCAACCTTAAGGTTATAAATCTCTTTGCATGTAATCATAATTCCCACATTCAAGCTTCAGTCCTTCGCCTCTTGTCCTGTTGTGCTCCACTAAGAAGAATCTGATTCTGTTTTCTGATCAAGTAGTTGTAGACAGTGCAGGGGTGTTCCCCTGGGCCTTCCCTTGTTGAGGGTGAACACGATCAGCTGTCTCAACCTCTCCCTGTGTATATTGTGTGGTCTGGGCTCTGATCAGCTCAGGGTCCTCTGCTGGATTTGCTCCTGGTGTCCTAATATATTTTTTGCATTGGGGAGTCCCAAACTGGACACATTTCTCCAGACAAGAAGAGACAAATAGAGGGGAAAAAATGGATCTCTGCACTGCACCACATTAGAAGTCATATTACCGCAGCTACAAATTATTAATATGTTTTTCCAGCTAACCAGATGCATTTGTTTCCCTGAAGTGACTACAGCTTGGTGGAAGAATCAGTATAGTAGGGTATTTTTGGGGGCATCTTGATGGCTAACATCTATCTGGACTATCATATATGCACTCAAAGAAAGACTCACAACATTCCACACTAAATTAGATAGAACTAAAATAATTTGTTCTCACATTTGCAAGGTTGTTCTAGGAAATGACAAACTAGAGAATATGTTCACATACAGTGTGTTGTGATGTTGTTCTATGCAAGTACAGTGACTGATTTAAAATATTTTTATCAGATTTTCCAAAGCATATCCATGTAGTCTGTCATGTTCTTTATTATCATTATGTGCTTAGAGTAGTTTAAGAATGTATTTCTTTTGTGCATTGAGCAAGAAGTTTTTTTTCAATGGGTTTAAAAAAAAAATCTATCAATTGTGAGTTTTGAAATGTGACTTCTAAAGATTTTAAGAGCTTTTAAGATTAAGCAATGGCACAGATATACTGATGAAGATACTTCTGTCTGCTAAAAGCATGAAAGAGTTCCAATTGCAGTAGCAGCTTTGGACATTGCTGCAATTCTACCTCATAATAGCAGAATAGAAAAAGACAAAATATTCACAGCAGATACAATAATTAATCTGTCTTTATTTCCTATATAGGAATTTTCTACTGTCTACTGTTAGCCAGTGCTTTTTTTCATGGAGTTGTTGAATATTTTTATTTTTTATCAGTGTAGGCTATTATATGAAACTTTTCACCTTCTAGAGTACTCACAATTTATTTTCTGTGGCTGTTGATTTATTATTTATGTGGGGACTGCTCAACTGAGTCAAATAACAAACAAGTTTGTTTCATAACTGCATGACTTCTAAGCACACCAAGAGCTTCTAAGTTAACAATAGAAGTAATTTTGCCTAAATACTGATGTGAAGTTTTGTATGAGACCTGATGCTTTCCCTGATCTTCCACGCATATACAATCACTTCCAGGAAACTGACTGCAGGTTGCTGGTGGCAAAGAAGTGTATTTGCACTTTCTCAAAGGTTGCATGCAGCCAGGATGTGACTAGAGTGATGAATGTATGATGGTAGGGTGGCTGGCTCATCATCTGACCTGGGACGTATGGCATAATGTGGATGGTGAGGAGAGTGCACAACTTCTGTAAAATCTCTTCTGGGTCATCCTGAAGAGTGCTGAAGATCCATTTGTTATTGCATTATTGCCTTACTTACTTTCCATTCAGCTTTCAGATCCTTGAAGCTCATCAGTCTTGATGATGTGTAGTTTGGGATACAGTGTAACTAATGATTATGCTGTTCTCTTCATAATTCTATTAATTCTCCTCTACAGTTTCAGTGAACTTCCACTATTTGAAACAGAGTCTTAAAAAAAATATATTAATTCTTTGAGACTGAACAATCCCATATGTGAAGAGTGTGGTTGATTATTCATATGCATCAAGTGAATTTTCTCTCATATATTTGCATCGTCTACTTTGAAAGATCTCTTGTAAATTCTAATACATAATAATGAAAAATTGCATACAAATGTCTTTACATATAATGTATCTGTTTTTGAAGTTCATTAATGCACTTAAAAAATTTGGATGGATGCATCCTGTAAAAACATACATTCCAGGAAATCGTTATGGACAGTAGCTAAATGTGTGTAATTGCGCAGCTCTGCAGCTGTACTCACGAGTTATCCAAGTAAATCTCATAATTGTGGGAATGCCTGCAAGGAGATAGCAGTGCTTTTGTATTTAAACTGGCCCTCTTGATAGCCGAATTACAATACCCCAAGTAGTGGATTTAGTTACTGCTATTAAACTAAGGTGATACATTCAGAGCTTAATTCATGTACTCAACAATTGGAGTAGGTTTTGTAACTTAAATGTTTTTCAAAGTATGATTAAATTTTAATCTGTTCTCTAGAGGTGTCCATGACAGTCTGACTCTTGAAACTCATTATTAGTTGGCTTTCCATTTCTTAGCTCTGTTGAAATTTACCTATTTGATCTGACCAATTTTTATGGTAATGTCCCTACCTAAGTAAAAAATGCTTTTTAAATTCTGCTTTTGACTGAACATACTGGACACCCAGGTATCTTTCATTTCTGCCAACTTTCTCTTTGCCGTGAAATGAGGTAAGAAAGCTGAAGCCTCACTTCTCATCCTCAGAGAAGCTATAACCTAGAACACCTGATGAGAGTGAATGAAAAGCAGCCTTGCCAGGCTTATTTCAGCAGGAACACCTTCCATTTTTTAGACATAGCTTTAGTTATGCAGGGACCATAATATTCCTCAGATAAAATGTTTTGTATCAGTCTTCCCACATACTGAGTAAATCTAAGTTGCTTGATTACTGTCAAATGCTAATCTCAGTCAAGAATCAATAATGAATGTGTTGCTTATACAAATTCAGGGTTGCCTCTGCATCAAAGTCCTTAAGCTGTCCAGTCCAACAAGAGCTTTTCAAGATCTTGAAGCTTAGTTTTGTCTTTCCACTAAAAGTGAGTTATCATGCATACATAGAGCTATTGTTGCTCGGTATAGTGAACTCCAGTGTCTGTGGAGGAAATCTATCTGCTTAACTTAGGCTAGGCACCTGTATTTATTCTTTACTCTGCTCTTGTCAGACTCCATCTGGAGTACTGCGTACAGTTCTGGAGCCCCCAGCACAGGAAGGAT
Organism: Eubucco bourcierii; assembly: GCA_013396675.1. Taxonomy (NCBI): domain Eukaryota; kingdom Metazoa; phylum Chordata; class Aves; order Piciformes; family Ramphastidae; genus Eubucco; species Eubucco bourcierii. Next base: position 138,221 of record VWZE01000959.1, read on the forward strand.
ATGGAACTGTTGGAGCAGGTCCAGAGGAGGGCCACGAAGATGGCTGGAGCAGCTCTGTTATGAGGACAGGCTACAAGAGTTGGGGCTCTTCAGCCTGATGAAGAGAAGGCTTGGAGGAGATCTTAGAGTAGCCTTCCAGTATCTGAAGGGGGGCTACAAGAAGGCTGGGGAGGGATTATTTGCAAGGTCTTGTAATAACAGGACGAGGGCAATGGGTTTAACCTGGCAGAGGGGAGATTTAGACTGGATATTAGGAGGAAGTTCTTTCCAGTGAGGGTGGTGAGGTACTGGAACAGGTTGCCCAGGGAGGTTGTGGCTGCTCCCTCTCTGGAGTGACCTGTACTGGTGGGAGGTGTCCCTGCCTATGGCAGGCGGTTGGAACTAGATGATCCTTGAGGCCCCTTCCAACCTTACCATTCTATGATTCTATGATTTTGCCTTCAGATTGTACTGTATTTCAGTCTACCTGCTATAATTAGTATCTCCATGATTAGTACTTTACTGCCTCGAGCAAAAGTAAACCCCAGCATTCTACCCACTGAAAATATTTTATGCATTGTTGTGTCTATTTATGTCAGTTTTCATTATCCTATAAGAAATAGCAAGTGAATGTTGTGCGTTTCCCCTAGCCTCCTCCCCCAATATACAACACATGAAATTCAAGTGAGTATGGAAGGTTTCCAGAGGAAGACACAGCAAAGACAGGAAATTAAAACTTTGTGTATTACTTGTGTTAATGTAGACAGTTTGCTTCCTGCAAGCCTTTTCACTTAAAAACAATTTTTTTTTCCAAGCAGGCAGAAAAAGTAGATAAAAAGTGGTGTTTTCAGGGGCTGTGTGCTTTACCTTGTGCCCATTTGTCTCTGTAGAGCTGACAGTGAGTATTAGCTATGCCTCTAAACTATCCCATGAATGCATTTAGGGCTTTTAATATTTAGCATGATTCACATCTCAATGAAATGACAAAAAAATTCATATCTACAGTGGACTAATAAATTTGCTTTAATTCACCCTACACTAAATTCCCATCTTTGTTTCCCAAAAAACCCATAATCATTATTTTCTAGAAGGCCATTTTCCATCTTTCCAGTGATTCCATTACAATATCGTATGTTGTACAATATCCTCATTAAAGGATATCTGCAATGCCCCCTAATTTCTGAGATATTTTCACCCCATTCAAACTTAATGAGAGTTTTGATAATACTTTTGTACTAAGTTATAAGGAGTGTTAGCCAACATTCATTTTTTTAAGGGCCTATATATGGAAATTAACTTTGCACAAATGAATGAAGCTGAAGGCATATTAAATCATGAAATTAGCAGAGATAATGCATATCTTTTGTATAAAAGCAGAGGTCAACAGGTTGTTAGATTAGCAAACTTCCTAGATGGAGTTTCTGCTTCTGCTCTAGACTGCATTTTACATCTCAACATAAAATTCCATTGATGTTATCTAATTTCATATTTACTTCATATTGACTGGATGTCCTCCAATACCCCATTTTAAAGGCTGTGAGGTGGCTACAGAGAAGGTCTTTTCCAGCTCTTTGGGTTAAAAGCATGCTGTGGTGTGTAGAACACCCTGTATCCTGGATCTGGAAAACTGATTGTTATTAATGTCTCCTGAGCTTTGAAGCAAAGGATCAAGAAGCCTTTGAGCATAATCATCTTGACAAGGATGTGTTTGAAGTCAGTGCTACAAAGATGCGGCTACAGATGCAGGTGAGGGAGTCTATATTGGCTTAAAAGAAAACCAGAGGTGACACTTTATTTTACTATATAGAACAAGGTATGACCTTGCTCAGAAGTAATATTAATTTGCATTTTATTGAGCATAACATCAGATGAATGAAACCACTAAGGTCTTTAGTAGTAGCCAGAGTATTAGCAAGGAATAGCAAGGAATGGGGTTTTCAACAAAACAAACCCAAGACCTCTTGAAATAAAACATCTGCACCTAGCCCAAAAACTTTAGATAACCTAAATTAAATTATATGACATGGAAGTCTTATCAAGTGTCTTTATATGTGTCTGCAAAATACCACCAGAACATTTGAACATTATTTAATGGTTATTTTGCTGAATACACTCATGATCAAATCCCTTATTCCCCCTTTCCCACCTGACATCTGCCACAATTCATTTTCTTGCTTCATGTACTTCTTAATCATGATGCTTTGCTGCTATTCCTGAAATATTCACTTATTCCTTCTTCCCCTCACTTCCAGATGTTGTTTCTTTTGGTTGCCTGCTGCAGGGAACTTTTGTTGTGCTTCACATCTGAGGTGCAGGCCTGCACTGCCTGTCATCTCTGTTTTGACATGTAGTATTTGAAAAAGAAAAGCCACATATTAAATACTGTGATGAGCGAGTAAAGCATAAAACCAATTTGTCCAATGCACTGTTAGGAGATAGAGCTTTCGTATTATCAGATGCAGTTTATAATACAGTCTGAAATGTATTTTGAAGAAGTTTTATCATTCCCTATGACAAGAGAGATTTAACTGTTTTACTGAGGCAATTTTTTCCTGGCATAAAAAACATTCAAAACACTCATCAAAAGCATTCAAATAGTAAACAATCTGACAAGGATATAAATATAAATGCATTCAGGTAGTAAGGAAGCAACAATGTGAATGAGAGCATTCTCTGAACCCCCAAGGCTCTAAATAATTGTAAAACAACTTCTTTCACAGCAGACCTTCTGCAGCAAACACAAAATGAATTTAAGGTACGGTGAGTGCTCTCTTTTGGATCAATGGGTCTAGGAAAAGCTGTGTCCTTATTTTGTTTATGTTTGTCCTTTAATCTTTCAGCTGCTCTTAAAAGAAGTGCAACATTCTGGCAAATAATACTAATTCACCTCCTATTGAGCTTTCCTTTGGATTCTTAAGTGGATATTTCCTCTCTTTCTTGGTCACAGGGATCAATGAAACATCCTCTAAAGGAAAGGCAGCCATTAAATGCACATGCAATTCTTACATTTTTCTTTTCTGTCATCCTGTTTCTAACTCTTTGTTTTTCCTAAAAATCACAACATGAGATGTAAAGTAAAACCCCATCACTAGCACTCCAAACAACTTTCTTACTTTCTTTATTCAGCCACTCTAGCTTCTTTAAGATGTGGCACACCATGACAGTCTGCAGAAGCGCTCAGTGGGGAGGAGAGCTTGGCTGTGTCATTCATGCAGAGCGTCTGTTCTGGGACAAGACTTAGAGTTATGCCAACTTAGAATTCAGATGAAATATTTTATTCTGTCTTAAAAATAGCCAAACACCAGCTATTATTTGTAACTTTTCCTTTCCTTACCTGAACTTCGAGGACAGAAGTTTGATTAACTCATCGATGCCTAGAAAATATAAGTGAAGAAGTCAAAAGTTGTATATTTGGAGAATCTCTCTTTCTGTGAAGGGTGAAGAGAGCTTAAAAACAGAGAAGCCCAATTCTGAAAAGAATTAAAGCTGAGCAAAGACAATCTTACCTCAGCAAATGTCCTTCTTTGAAATGACACAGCACCTGAGAAATTCCTGTGTTTCACTTCTCAAAACTCTACAACCAAATAGCAGCAGCTCATACCAAAAAGCCACACCTCCTCTCCCCTGCTGACTGTTATGTCAAAAGAGGTTATCTCATTATCTCTGTCATAAAATTCATAATACACCTTCTGCCTAATCCTCAGCAGCTGAGCTCATGTTGTGGAGGTGGTGTACTTTTCACCAGACCTTTTCTTCTGTCAAGCCAATGGGAGATGTTTAGAAGCTTGCTATAGTTCTCATCCTGACATGTACCTGGGTTTCCTTCCAAATGAATTTGGAGCCACAAAGTTATTGCTTGGGTATTGTAACTGCATCTCATCTTGTTATCCAGTTGTAATATGGCCAACATGAACCACTAGGGACCAGACGGTGGAAAGCACCATGGATTATAACAGCCTCTTGTCCACTTACCTTAACTAAGATTTTCCCACTTATTTTTGTTTCATGCTGTTCTGCACAGCATCTGTCATAAAATAAGGCAGAGATTTCTCTCTAGTTCCAGTCATGAATGAAATGCTGCGTAATAAATACAGTCTCCTGGATGCATGCTCTGCCATGATATTTAGGCGGTTCTCTAATACAGTCCAGTTGGCTAGCAAATAGCCTCACCATCCAGCACAGAACTCTGGAGGACTGCAGAGTTTAAGCTCCCTTAGTCATCACCAATGGCTTGGAATTAACCCACCCTGGATATTACTTCATCTGGCATGCAATATTTCACTCTGAGTTAATTTGTGCGATCAGCCCAGGCTCAAATTAAAAAAAAAAAAAAAAAAAAAAAAAAAA
>VWZE01000959.1:142552-154159 GCA_013396675.1 Eubucco bourcierii
GCGCCTTTCTATTTCTGGTATCCCAGACTGGCACAGGGAATATGGTTCCATAAATGGTCTGAATCAGATGAGGAACTGCTTTTAGCCTATAGCAAGTATACCTTTTCATGTCTTTATCAGGGATGTTGCAGTAATCTCTCTGCCAAGAACAAACTTGTTATCTTTTTGCCAGAAGCAAGGAAGGTGTGTCTATTGCCAACTAAAAACCATTTTCCCAGATGGTTAGGAAAGCTCTCATACCAAATACTGATAACATAGCAGATGGATGGTATCCATGGATAACTCCAGACTTAGACCTGCTGTCATGATAAAATGCAGCTACCTCTCATAGTTAGCCAAGACTGTGCAGCATACTTCACTCAAAGCTTCTTTTACATGTCCAGAAATAATGTTACATCAAGTGAAGCTGAAATCCCTCTGCAGGTAGCTAATTATTTTCCTCTCCATTTCATGGTTACTGTCTTTCTGCTGCATTGGATAAGTTCTGACATATCTGTTCCTGGTCTAGGGCTGTACTTCCATGATGAAAAGGTGTTGCATGCTTCTCCCCAGACAGTCACAGTAAACAGGAATGCAGTGCATTGTATTTCTCTTGGTTACAGATGCATAATTTTCAAATTTCAACCAATCACTGTGAACTAAAAAGACATTTCTATGGGCCTGTGTGCAAAGCACTAGCAGAATTCGAATGTTAGACTCCCAACACTACTGTTTTTGCTGGTGGTGAGAGGCTTCTGATGTTGATGTTGAAAAATACCGTGGGTTAATACTACGTGTGTTGCAAAATGTCAATCTCAAGAGAACAGGACTGGGATACTGTGTGCAGTTCTGGAGCCCTCAGCACAGGAAGAACATCAAAGTGTTGGAGCGGGTCCAGAGGAGGGCCACGAAGATGATCAGAGGGCTGCAGCAGCTCTCCTATGAGGACAGGCTACAAGAGTTGGGGCTCTTCAGCCTGGAGAAGAGAAGGCTTCAAAGAGACCTTATAGTAGCCTTCCAGTATCTGAAGGGGGCCTATAGGAAGGCTGGGGAAGGATTATTTACAAGGTCTTGCAATGACAGGACAAGGGGCAGTGGGTTTAAACTGCAAGAGGGGAGTTTTGAACTGAATATTAGGAGGAAGTTCTTTCCAGTGAGGGTGGTGAGGCACTGGAACAGGTTGCCCAGGGAGGTTGTGGCTGCTCCCTCCTTGGAGTTGTTCAAGACCAGGTTGGATGAGGCCTTGAGTGAGCTGTACTAGTGGGAAGTGTCCCTGCCTATGGCAGGGGGTTGGAACTAGATGATCCTTGAGGTCCCTTCCAACCTTACCATTCTATGACTATGATTCTATGATACCCATTCACAGGGCTGATGGCTCACCACTATAAAATCAATTATTTCAACTGCAGTCTGGTCATTTGTCCAAGTGTGTTGCAAAACATCTGATATGTTAGTCTTTGAATCACAGGTTGCTGTGAGGCCATCTGAGCCTAGGGCTGAATTGTTTTGGCAATGACTCTTGGAATTTTTCCACATCATGGTTCTCCAACCTCTCAATACAAAGCAAGTCGTAGAAAATGTGTGTGTGCCTTTATGCATGTGGTGTGTTCACAAACATATCTTTTGACTTGCTTTCTCTACACAGATCTCATAAAAAACCCAAAACACCCAACAAACAAACCAAGCAACCAACCAAACAAACAAACCAAACAAAAACCCATGAGGATTTACTTATTAGAATATTAAAAGATCTTTCTCGTAATAAACTGATTGTTTTGGGTATGATCATGTTCCTTTAGACAATTTTGTGCAGAATAAACTTGATTCACTTCCCTGCTTGGCAGTGCCTACAGCACATACTGCCATCACTGATTCCCTGTGTGTTAACCAGTATTCTACAGTTTTAAAAAAAAAATTAAATTCAGTATTCAAAAGCTCTTTATCTTTCTAATTTCACAGTGAAATGCTGAAATTGAATTGCATGTTTTAGAAGTCTGCACCAGTTTCCACAATTCTTGTGATATGCTGAACCTTGTCTATTTCCTTATATATATCTTCCTTTGTATTTTCCTTCATTGTCTTCTCTGTGGTGCCCCTGTGTTTCATTGCTATTCATCATTATCATTAGACAAAAATGCAGGATTAGACTTGATAACCCCCCAAAGAACACTACAGGTATGATCACATGTGCAAGAATAAAGCCGAAGAGACTGAGAAATTTAAAGCTTCACTTCTAAAGAGAAACAGTATTGCAACAGAGTGTAGAAAGCCAATCTCACTTCTAGAAATCCTAGATGATCCGGTGGCTTCAGCAATCTGTTCTGAGTCAGTGCAAGGTATTAGTATTGAGACTACTAAAAATAAGTAAAGAATGAATAATACAACTGTGAATCACTGTTTGGTGTGAAGCAATCTAGATTTAGCAAGTCTAGCTAGCAGGCCTGTAAACCAATTGGTTTGATAATGGAATAACAACAACTATATTGTGATTTGACAAATCATATTCACATAATGCGTAGCATTTTTTGAGTCTGTGGGGTTGTTTTTTTTAAATCTCTTAGTTTAACATCTATTATTTCATTTAACTTTTTGCCTTCATTTCAGTGGGGCAGAATAATAGACCAACTATGGTCTGCAGACCATTAAGCAGTTTCAAGTCAGCCAGGGCAAATGACCTGATTTGGCACTGGTGTATCCCATACCATAAACATCACAGGAGGAAGCTTACTAAGGCTAAGTGGGCTTTGTGTCTTGGCTCTGGCTGATCCTGTGAACTGCTTTCCCATTTATTATGGCCACTGTGTATTTGCTGTGCTGTGCATAATTTTGTATACTTACACTGGCTTTAGTTTGGCTGTTTCATTAGATATGTTTTCGTTTCAACCCATGGGACTTCTCTCCTTTGCCTGATTCACTTTCTCTGCTGGAGAGGGAGTCATCAGATGATGAAACAACTGCTATAGTTTGTCTGCAGATAGGGGCTAAATGTAGATGTGTTTCAGGTAACATGTTCCACAGTGCAGATGTAGCTTACCTTGAAAGTTTTATCTGATGTTTCATCTTGTGATTCCTTTGCTTTTAGACTCATTCTTAAGATTCTGACATCTGTTTAAGATGGGAGGACAAGTTCGCTGTGGGTTTACTGGAGAGTGTGCTGAAAGGGTGAATATCTTTTCACTATCACTAGGCTTCACTCAAAAAAACCAACCAACCAAAAAAAAACCAACCCCCACAAACCAAACCATAAAGCTGCTGTTACCAGTTTTAATGATGCAGATAAAGAGACAGTCTATTCATCATTCAAGGCATTCATTTGTTGAGAAAAACTTTGAGCTGCAAAATGTTAAAAGCCCTGGAAAGAAAATCTAGCAAAATAAAGACAAAGAACTTGTCTAACAGTGTGGCAGAATAGGAAAGGTCAGGTTTGAATTAAAAGATAAAGACATGAACAAGCCTCACAGGTAAAGGACAGAGGGAAAAAAAAGAAGCTTAAAGTTAGGGGGGAAAAATGCAATGAACAATGAACTAGAAAGCTTAACAAACACTGGATAGAATAATTTCCTAGTAGGCTCAAGATGTGGATAATTACTCCTTTCATCAAAATGATGGTTCTTTAGTTGGCATATGCTGTGACGAAAACTGCCAACCACCAGAATAAGTGAGTAGCTGAAACCTAAAATTCTTCCTGAAACTCTGATGGTTGGCTGCACTTAAAGTTAGTGAGAATGATGTGGTTGTGAGTCTGAAGGGATGTTTCTGAATCTGGAAGAGATGAGATCTCACTCTTATCAGGGCTATTAACAACAACTGCCAGACTGACCCCTTCTCTGGGGCCTTGTTGGCTTGTGTATAACACATTCCTGCTTGTTCTGCAGTTTGGCTACTCTTGTATAAAATGTCTGAAGTACCTGTAGTAGTTAACACAGAGATCTCTGTAAATTGTAGCAATTACCTGCTGCTGTATTTAGTGCCATGTCAGCAGTATTGTAATACTACTGAGTGTAAATTTGCAGTAATCCAAATCCCTATTTTCTGAGGTTGGAAGAAAGAGAAATAAATGAAGTCAAGTCTTTGTAAGCAGCAAATTTCCAGCACTGTGGGCTTTCCTCAAAAACAGTAATAATCTCACAAGTCACATATGCTGCAGCAGGCTTTGTTTCACTTATTTGTTTGCATCCTTTTTATTTTAATGCGTGGAAACATTTGCTTTCTAATTATGGTTGGAATTGACAGAATGGTTACAGATGCTATGCTGAAGCAAGGTGTACCTACTTGTCAGGATGAATGCCAGAGACAACAGACCTCCAACATTGTGAGTGCTAAGGTAAAGCCACAAGTTCTGCTCTTTGCTTTGTGTCTCAGGAAATGAAACTGAGTCAGGCTTTAGAAACAAGGATTGTCGCACTGTTCCCTATCTTCATGCTTCATTGTAACGTTTGCAGTTGAATTTGGTTTATTCTTCACATGTATAAGCAGCTATGCAAATCATTTGCTATGTGTTATTGTCTTCTCTAGTCATTTGCTTTTCAATAGCAATGTTTGATGTAGGCCTAGTGTGTCTGTAAATCAGTTGCTTACTGGCAGAACAGTGGAAAATGACTGGAGAGATTTTCAAATCTCTTTCAGGTGGATTTCCTCTGAGTACAGAATAGTATTCCAGCCTGTGCCTTTGACCTGCTATACACAGCTTAATCTCCTAACAGAAGGCATTAATTAACTTGCACATGCTAAAATGTCTTCCCACACACTACAACAGTGTGTTGTTTAAACTGGAGAATGTTCTATAATTTACCTGAACACAAAGCTAGGTATAGGCATGTTTTTGAAACTCATGCTCATACAATAGAGCAGTCTGGAAGCTGGCTAGATGCTTTGCTTATCTCATTCTTTGGTATATTTAATGAAAATAAATCTATTTGCTAAGCAAATGGAAAGTGTTTATTCTCCTGTTTAACAGAATTTTCTTTTCTTGCCATACCTCATTGGAAGGGCAGTGAAGGTTGAAGGAATTTTCTAGTGTGTGTTGTTTGGGAAGAAAAGGAAAAGGGTTATAAGAACCAAGAATGGACCATTGCACAGAGGTAACTTAATGGTGGGGTGGCAAATACCAAATTATTTCATTAGGCACTCATAACTAAGTCAGTGCTATGCTTCTTCACTTTGAGAACCTGAGAGTGCTTAAGGTCAGTGACAGAGTAACCAGCAATGTATTTACTAGTCTTTGAGTGCTGTCTTGGAACAGGAGGAGATGAGCTCTGTTCATACAGTCTTCCTATTATTTTTAGATCCCTGAAGCTTTTTGACATGCTGTTGCTGCTTGCTTGCAGTAAATACCCAGATCTCAAAGCCCAAACCACACTGTCTTGTAACCATAAATGGCAGCTACACTTCTGTAATCGGACTATTCCACTAACAATCTTCTCCCTGTCATGTCCGTCCTTATAAGGGATCCAAATTCCTAGCTTTGATTCCTAAGGTTTTCCTGAATTCTGCTGGAGTTATGTCCTGCCTGTAATTAACTTGAAAGGATAAGAATATACTTTTTCATGGATTCAACTACTCAAAGCAAATTTCAGAAAGGTAAAGGTGATCCTTTTATTACAGTATTTCTATCAATGAACCCATGCAAATTTAGAAGGCTAAAACCAACTTGTTCATTGTTAGCATTACTCTGATATACAAGTCCATGGAGGAACCTGGGATCTCGTTGTTTCTAAGAATTCCCAATTTGGATTTTGAAGGCAAACCATATGATTTGATTTTTTATATGCCCTGTAGGATGGAGACAAATAATTCTGATAATACTTGCCCCCTTGTCCTGACAACAACAGCACAAGAGACAATGGGTTTAAACTGGCAGAGGGGAGATTTAGACTAGATGTTAGGGGGAGGTTCTTTCCAGTGAGGGTGGTGAGGCACTGGAACAGGTTGCCCAGGGAGGTTATGGCTGCTCCCTCCCTGGAGGTGTTCAAGACCAGGCTGGATGAGGCCTTGAGTGATCTGTACTAGTGGGAGGTGTCCCTGCCTATGGCAGGAGGTTGGAACTAGATGATCCTTGAGGTCCCTTCCAACCTTACCATTCTATGATTCTATGATTCTGTGATTGCCAGGAGCTTAACTGAGGGAGATGTCAGTGATGAGCTGAGCTCAATGTAGATCTCTGTGTGTTCTCAAGGACATGATCATAGCTCACATTAGGAATCTGCTGTCCTTAACTGCACTTTCATGTGTGGTGCAGTTATGAGTCATAATGAAACATATGATATTTAAAAAGTTAGTTAAAGCCCAAGAAATTCATAGGTTTGTGTGCACAAAGGATTCATCTCATTCAGGAGGTGTCTTAAGCAAGTCTCTGAATCTCATGGAGCCATGTATTCTGCAGTGAAGGGAAGTAGAAGTCTTCAAGAGACAAGAACGAAGGGAAAGAGACCGTAATAGATGAACATCCTAATGACAAAGTACTTTGAGTAGGCCTTTGAATCTAGTTTTCCCATATTCTAGTTTAGTTCTCTTACAGGTCAATATAGGCATGTATTTTGCTTTTCATTGTCTTTTACACTGGACCTTAGGCAAACTGAATTTGTTCAATGGTTTTCAGGTTTAGAAATAGGAAAGTAACATTATTCACTTCCTTGTTTTCTGTTAAAATACATGAGGTTTATTCCTAATGTGGGAATAATATGAACCAAACATTATCATTACAATTCAAATGCTGATTTTCATTAAGATTTTGGTGGGTTTTCCTACTTGAAGCTAGTGCTATATTAGGGTTGACTGACTGTTGAACCCAGGCTCCATATTGCGATCATCTGTCTTGCCTCTATCTTGGCTTTTGCACTCTCCCACGCAGGCAAGGAGACTGAGTCCAATTTTAGAAATGCTCTGAAGATATCTGAGTTGCAACTGGTGTTACTGCAGGGAAAGGAGAGAAGTAGAATAAGGTTTACTATAATAAATAAACATGCCTTCTTCCCACTCTCTATGGTTCATTACTGAGGACATTCAACTCTTTTTGACTTCACATTGCAGAACTCAATTATACTCTTCTTGTGTTGTCTAGAGGCCTCCAGAAAGCCCTCTGGTGTTCTGTGATCCATAAAAAATACAAAACCTGTGGTAAAGACATAAGACTTTGCAGTGTTGTTTCACAGGATACAGTTATTTGCGAAATGTACATCTCTCATGTTCCTGCTGATGTGAAAAATGAAAAGGTACAGGTCAGAAGTTGTGGGCAACTGAGCATTTATTTACCTAGAGAGCTTTATAAAAGAGAAACATATTAATGGAAAGAAAAAAACCAGGAAATTTGCAATCTTATGAAAAGGAGACAAGTGAAAGAACTGCTCACTAAAAGAAAAAGAAGACTAAAACACAGAAAAAAAAAATCGTATTTTCTATTCTCATTTAAAGGCGAGAGAAGCATCAAAAGAGCAGCTGACTGTAAAGACATCCACAGTCATCCTTAGTAAATTTACCAGAGCACTTGAAAAAGAGGTATTTTAGCAATCCTTCTCTTTTTTAATTTTTTATTGACTAAACAAGTGAACTGGAATTATCTTCAGCGTGCTTTCATTTTCTAATTAATTCTGTAAGTGATTTAATACAGGAGTGATAAACAAATAATAGATTTTTTTTGCAAATACTGATTGCTAATGATTCTATCAAGAGACTGAAAACCAGGAAATGGGAGGAGTTGGTAAAGAGGAGACTTAATTGAACATGCTGTGCAAAGCTAGTTTCAGATATGACTCTGAGGTGAGGAGATGGTTTTGTTCCTGAAGTTAATTCAGGCAATTAATGTATTTGATTATTTGATTAAAGGCTAGTCTAATGCACATGAACTAAGGGAAAACACACTTAGGAGATAATGAGGGAATGTACCAAGACTTCTATCAACTGGGGTCAATGATATTCATGGCCAAAGAAAATACACCTGGAGACCTACGCAGGCCTCTTTGTGTCAACTAACTTATGTTGAGGCTTTCTTCACTGTCAGATACAGAAAGTGTGTGGTGTACTTTGTCTCATTCTTCCTCCACAGAAGCTCCTTCAAGTCCTAGTCTCCTATATTTTATAATTTTCTACATATTTTTCACTTCACATGAATATGGGTCATCAACCGTGCTGATAACTTCTGAGACCCCAAACGAGAATAAACTTGGAGGAGAAGAGTATCTGAATAGAGCATCAGATACTGGGAAACCTTACCAAAATTGTCTCTGAAGGGAGCATTGGAACCATGGAGTGAGAGAAAATTCCAGATCTAGGGATATGCTGTATAAAAGCTAAAGTAATATTTGGGAATTGTTATGAGTGTTGTACTTTATTGGCAATAGGTGCACAAAATGCCTAGAACTATTTAGTTTCATGTGATAAAATTGCACTTCAGTCTTTGCCAGTAATAAAGCTTTCATAAGTATTAATTTGGAGGTCAAAATATGAGAAATGAGGAAAATGAAAGTAATTAAAGGGTTCTGTTCCTAGTTGGCTTTCTGTAGTGATGTAGAGATGCTGACCATAACATAGATTCTGCAGAGCAAATGGGTTATCTGGCAGTTAAAATATTAGTATTATTTTTCTAGTGTGTTAAATGTCTAATGTGTAAAGAAAAGACATTGAAATAACTCAGATCGAAACAAATCCAATGGTATTTAGAATCATAGTATCATAGAATGGTAAGGTTGGAAGGGACCTCAAGGATCACCTAGTTCCAACCTCCTGCCATAGGCAGGGACACCTCCCACTAGTACAGCTCACTCAAGGCCTCATCCAGCCTGGTCTTGAACACCTCCAGGGAGGGAGCAGCCACAACCTCCCTGGGCAACCTGTGCCAGTGTCTCACCACCCTCACTGGAAAGAACTTCCTCCTAACATCCAGTCTAAATCTCCCCTCTGCCAGTTTAAGCCCATTGCTCCTTGTCTTGTCATTACAAGACCTTGTAAATAGTCCCTCCCCAGCCTTCCTGCAGGCCCCTTTCAGATACTGGATGGCTACTATCAGGTGTCCTGGAAACCTTCTTTTCTCCAGGCTGAAGAACCCCAACTCTTGTAGCCTGTCCTCATAGGAGAGCTGCTCCAGCCCTCTGATCATCTTCTTGGCCCTCCTCTGGACCCGCCCCGACACTTCCATGTCCTTCCTGTGCTTAGGGTTCGAGAACTGTACACAGTACTCCAGGTGAAGTAGATTATGTATTTATATATACATAGAGTAAAATTATCCAATATATCTAAAATACAATAATCTAAAAATTAAGTATAACTGAACTAACTAAAAAGAACTCAGCTGAGTCTGAGTAAACTCATGATGGAATTAGAGAAGTAGAAAAGTACGTATGTCACCATAACCCAAACCCCATTGAAGAAAGATACAGTTGGACTTCTAGAAGAAATTATGCTGCTACCAGATGAGAAAGATGATGAAAACAGTGGCTGTGCCCATTTTTTTTTCACTTGCTTTTGGTTGTCAGGTCTTTGTAGAGTTAGCACTGCTCACCAGGTTCTTCTAGTCCAAAATGTCTTGAAAAATAGTCTAAGCAAAGTCTCTGTGCCTTTGTCTTTATCAGTGATAGCGTTATTTTCTCCACTATTATTATTTCCCACATAGACACCCATGCTCTGTTTCTGAGTGAGGAAAGATGGATGGAGTGACTTCACAGTAGAGAAGTTGGTGGTATCTGGTTTTGGTTCATTGTAAACGTGATTTGCGTTCACACATACACCAATTCTGAAACTAGATGGTCTAACAGCATTATTTTTTTATTTATTTTCTAATTTCAGTCTGGTTTCTAGGAATTAACTCAACTCCCAGAACAGAATCTGCTAATGCACAGGAATCCTGTTCCCAAAGAAAATCTTAGCTTATTTGGCTCTGCAAGCTGCTTGGTTTTAAATTGAAATTAGCACACAGCTGGGTCTTCCTGTTTAGCAGGATGATGATGACTGGTGTTTCCAGCTAACCACTTCGACTTTCTTCTAAAGCAGGATAGAAATGTTCTTGCAGTTGGTTACAATAGAGAGGTAGTTGAACCTCAAGTATCTTATTTTTCACTGTGAGGGTGACAGAGCACTGGATCCAGCTGCCCAGGGAGGTTGTGGAGTTTCCATGTCTGGAGATATTCAAGAACCATCTGGACGTATTCCAGTGTGATCTGCTCTAGGTGATCCTGCTCTGGTGTTGGGGCTGGACCAGAAGATCTTTCAAGGTCCCTTCCAGACCCTGACATTCTATGATTCTATCTCACCTTGGGCTTCTTATGTTGTATGTTAACGTTCTTGTCCACCACTTGGTAGCCAGTGTTTGTATTTCCCCACGATAACTACAATGCATTCTCACCACTGCATCCCAGCAGCTCCCAGTCTGTGACCTGGGATGGGAAGCAGCCCCATCTCTGAACATTGTCAGTGGCTGACTTCTGTGGCATAAGAATGTCAAGAGACTTCTACACTTCACTTAAACCAAATGAACCATAGAGGGTCCTCACCAAGCCCAGCTTTTATTTTCATGCTAATATGGCTTTTGAGGCTATGTGAACAGTGACACTTAGTGGTAACTGCCAGAACTATATCTTCTGGAGTAGTGGCTGATACAAAAAGTAAATTGTGAAGTTTTAATAATTCTAATTGACTAACATCTCATTAGTCTGGTCAAGAGTCTATTCAGCTTATCCATGCAGAGAATTCATTTAATAACCAGTTAAAATCTGTCACAAATAGGGAAAAATAAAATGAAATAAACGAGAACACTAACTTCTGAGTCTGAATAGCATTAATATGGTGTACGTAAAAACTGTTGTCTCTATGCCACACATTAATATGATCTGGCAGTAGGACCTGAATGAATTGTGAAACCCTGGTACGGAGGCCGGATTCAATTACTTCTAAACTCTTTTCTGTCTCGTCTGCCCATTTTGGTTCACCTGTCCTTTTTCACCCTTTACAGGTAGCACTTTTATTGGCTACTTTATATAAGTTGAACAAGTATGTTTGCCTAATTTGCACTTACAGAACTGGGAGGATGGATTTTCAACATACCATCTTCCCTTATTCCTCTGAAGTCTTGTGTTTTTGTTTTCCTCCTTTTTTCTTTATTTCTCCCCTTGATTCAGTTTTACTCACTGAGAATCCCCTCCCTTGACCTGTTGGCCACGCTTCTCTTGATGCAGCCTAGGACTCGGTTGCTCTCTGGGCTGCACGTGCACACTGTAGGCTCATGTTGAGCTTTTCATCAACCCAGACTCCAAGGCCCTTTTCCTCAGGGCTGCTCTCCAGCCATTCAGCACCCAGTCTGGATTTGTGCTTGGGATTGTGCCTACCCAGGTGCAGGACCTTACACTTGGCCTTGTTGAATTTCATGAGGTTGGCCTGGGCCCACCTCTCCAGCCTGTCCAGGTCTCTCTGGATGGCATCCCTGCCCTCTAGCAAGTCGACTGTGCCACACAGCTTGGTGTCATCTGCAAACCTGCTGAGGGTGCACTCCATTCCTCTGTCCATGTCACTGACAAAGATGTTAAACAGCACTGGTGCCAGCACTGACCCCTGAGGGACACCACTTGTCACTGGTCTCCAGGTGGACATTGTGCCCTTGATCACCACTCTGTGTGTGACCATCCAGCCAATTCCTTATCCAAT
>VWZE01000959.1:154206-204279 GCA_013396675.1 Eubucco bourcierii
CTTTTTACCCTTCTTGAAGATGGGTGTTATGTTTGCCCTTCTCCAGTCAGCAGGAACTTCACCAGTCTGCCATCACCTTTCAAATATGATGCACAGTATGAGTGCTGTTAAATGATTCATCATCTACCATTCTTTTGATGCTGTGGTTTTTCGGAAGTGAAGGTTCTCAATACATTTTACAAGGCAAAATCTGAGAGCTAGTATATGTTTCAAGCTCCTGACCCTATAGGATAAGCATTAGATTCTTGCTATTCTACAAAATAGCACTGTTTTGCAGCTCCGAACTCACTCTCTGTGTTTTCTCTGTGCAGTTTCTCATGGAACACTGCTTGCTTTCACTTCCACGTATTCCAGAAATACCTTCAAAGTGCAGCAGCGTGGCTTGATGTGATTGCTTCTTATGATCTTTGATTACAATGGAAGTGTGTTTCCAGCTACATCACCATATCATGCTGCAGTCAAATTCAACCGCATTTGGAGGGAGCTCGGGCATCCCTTGCCCATCATTTGCTGTCGTCCTCCTTCATTGAGTTCAACCTGTTGATGTTCTCATTGCCAAAGGCATATCATTTGATTTCAAAAAGCCTCTTTCTTGGTGAATGCCTCAGGGTATTTTCAGCTCTATTTAGATTTATGCATTACAGTTTAAAATTGCTACTCTGGACTCTATTAAAACAGTTTTCAAAAGCAAATATCAGTATGCACATACAGGTAATTGAAAACAGCACTGCCTGGGAACAAGTATGATTTTCCTGTGGATTTCCTTAGATTTTGTTTAAAAGCACAGCATTAGTATTATGCTAGAGGGGTTTCTTTTTGTTTAGTGCAAGTGGTAATCACCATAAAATGTTGTTGGCTTGGATAGCTGTACAATGCTTGTTAACATACCCATTTACGCACAAGCAAATGATATGTAGGAGTTGTGGTGCACACAAGTAAGGAATCCCAGGTAGCAATCCA
Organism: Eubucco bourcierii; assembly: GCA_013396675.1. Lineage (NCBI taxonomy): Eukaryota > Metazoa > Chordata > Aves > Piciformes > Ramphastidae > Eubucco > Eubucco bourcierii. The sequence goes on from VWZE01000959.1 coordinate 155,167, forward strand.
TTAACCTTAGGAGTGCAGTTTCCATTAATTTAAATGTTTGTGATATTTTTCAGTATAAAATAATGCATGTAAAAATAGCAGACATAATAGTCTAGTGTTGCCTGTGAGAAGTGAAATAATATTAAGTACCCTATAATCATAAAATGTTTGTTCTACAGTCATAACAATAAATCTTTCAACTCTGGCAAACTATATAGATTGCATAGCTAGTATCTTGATGTCTTCTGCCTTTTGAAATAATTTATACCAGTGAATAATTATCATAGAAAACCAGGCTGGAAGGGACCTCAAGGTCCAAGCTTTCTTTTGGAAACACAGTCTAGATAAGATAGCCCAGCACCCTGGCCAGCTGAATCTTATCCAAAGGCTGAACAAGCCCAGTTCTCTCAGCATTTCCTCATGTGGCAGCATTCACAGTCCTTTGATCATCTTTGTGGCCTTTTTCTGGATCCATTCCAGCCTCTGCATGTTGTTCACTGATACTGAGCTTGTTGTCCACCAGGACCTCCCGGTCCCTTTCCACAGAGCTGCTGTTCAGAAAGGTAGATCCCAACCTGTGCTGCACTCCTGGGTTATGTTTTCTCAGTTGCAAGTCCTTATACTTTTCTTTTGTTGAACTTCATCAGGTTCTCCTTAGCCTACTCTTCCAGCCCACCCAGGTCTTCCTGCAGAGTGGCTTTTCCTTCTGAAGCGTCTGCTTCCTCACTCAACTTGATATCACTGGTAAACAACTTCAAGGTATATTTGATCCTCTCATCCAGGTCACTTATGGAGATATTAAACAGCATTGGGCCCAACAGCAGTTCCTCATGAACCCCAGTTGTGACATGGTGCCATTTTGGAAAAGGAGCTTCTTACCACCACCCTCTAGGTGCAGCTACTCAGTGGGGAACTCTATTGGAAGTCCTGGGACAGTCCTGGTAGACAGTGACCACCCTGCATCAACCAAGCAGATAGTTTTGGCATAGAAGATGATCAAGTTTGTCAAGCACAACTTGCTTTGATGAATGTGTTGAGAACCTTTGAATTTTCAGCATTGCTGGTATTATGCATCGTTTTATCAATGTAGCCTCATTTTGCCTTCCTCTTCCGCCTGTGTAAATTCTGTGCAAAGCCCAAGACATTAATTTAGCTTCAATGAGAGCAGTATAGATGAAGGTCATAGAGGGAGCTTAGACAATTGTCTTTGACATTGTAGATAAAATCTTCTTTCATGGAATTTTTAGTAAGACATTACTACTTTCAGCTTCAAAACATGATTAAAAAATATTACAAAACATTGTTTTGGAAAAAAAATCAGTTAGGACTGAATTTGTGCTTCATCATTGATTTTCTCCTGGAGCTAAGAAGGCTCTATAATTCTTAGGCTAGCATTTTCTTATTCTACATGTGTTATTGACAAGATGAATAAATAAATATCAATGCTTTATTTATTAATTTCAATGGGCCATTTTATTCCTTGTTAGATTAAGGTCTACCACAAAGCACTGCAGACATTTAAAGCACTTTTCTATGTATCAACCATTGAAATGGAATTTTGTCTATTGCATAAAATGGTTTGACTGCGTCGTTCTGCAACCTACTATCTAATTTACTCCTGGTCAAGTCACTTGTGAGCCCTTGACTCAGTGCCGATGGATCTGGAAACAAGAATCTACTTTGGTAGCTAGTGGCCTGCATTATTTCCTTGTGTTGTCACAGTCCTCTATGAATAAAAAAATTCTATGTATAGTAAACTTGTAAAATAATAGAAAACAAAGAGCATAACCAGGTTGCAAATGCTGCAGATGGTGTGAGGAAGACTAAAGGAAGACTGAAGGCTTTCTATTGACTGAAGCATTTTGGGAACCAAAGCCAAATTGATTACATCACTCTGTGCCATTAAATACATCAACTGTAAACTATCTTGATAATGTCACCCAGGACAGGCTGTTGGATGAAGGCAAGCACATTCTCCACTGCTCATCATTAGACATTGTCTGATGTTTATGTACTGCTAAAGTGTCTCTTCATTGGATGAACTTCCAGGTCTTAAAATATTTACTGCTGGTATTAGAGAGGTTGGTCTTTGGAAATCTAAGTCATTGAAATGGTGTTAATTTCCCATTGGTCTTCATTCATGGGTGTGTCCCAAAAAAGCAACAGCTACATTTTGGGTGTCTGACACAGGGATTTCACCGTCCGTTGTTCCTATGTCCAAGCCAGTGCCTAGGTAAATGTTTCTTCCCTCTTAGCTGGGTTGTGATCATTCAGTTTGTGGTGCTTAGTTACTGCATCTGCACCACTAATGGGTTAAGGTCTGCTTGGCTTTACTGGAGAGCAATTCAGGAGTGCTGGTCTGGTCAGGCAGAGCTTAGAGATAGTTGAAGAAGCTGTGGTGTGTTTCCCTTCTTCTGCTACCATCAGCCTTCCTACAGGGCCAACTGGCCAAGTGATATCCCAGTGGTAGTGCAGGCTCTCCTGGCGTCCCTGCCTGCTCTCAAACCTTCCTACTGACTGTCTTCTCTTCAAGTCAGGGGGGTCTGCAGCATTAGAAACAGTCAGCAAGGCTGCTACATGGAAAAATGGTGCAAAGGACCTTCTCCACAAAAGAGCTAGGCTTTCCTTGCAATAGGGGCAGCAAGATAGAAACAGTGGCTATACTCACGTTTTAGATCATGTAAAGTACCCAAACTGTTCCAAAGTCCTTGTATACTGAAATTTAAGTTTTAAAAAAAATAATATTTTTATATATATATGTATATAAACCAGAAATATATTTGCAGTGTGTGGCTGTAGACTCTAGTGCAGTTAGGGGCACAACAGTCAGGGAAGGGTCTTGGAGCGTCTGAATATTACAATGCTACAAAGTGTAGTGTCACAATTTAACTGGGATTTCCCATGTCCAAGAGTGCATATCGTTTAGCACAATGTGTTTAGACAACATCAGCTTCAGTCTAAGAGGATTTTGTGTTGTTTTTTTCTTATGGTGTCTGCTTTTTCTGACACGCAAGCACAGTCAAAGATGTGCACAAACAGGAACACAGTCAAGTAGAACAACAGCACCTCTGGTTTATTTCTTTTTTAAATGGAGATAATGAAAGGTTTTTCAAAGGCAATATTGCCAAATATAAAAGTAGTTAAACAGAAGCAGGAGGAAAATATTTAAATGTAATAATATTGGTTTCTACTACCTAATAAAGAGAGTGTTTTCCTTACTTTCTTTAGAAGGAAAATAGAGCAAGAGAACTTCCTACAAGACTTGTTTCTATAGTGACAGGATCCTCAAAATCATCTTTATATTATCAAAAATAACTTGATAGTACAGTTTAGAAATGGAGCTTAATCAGAGTTTTATATCCTGCAGAAAGCTGTTAATGATCTTGAGGGATGAAAATTTAAATTGCATGGAACATTAAATTCTTCTAGTTTAGTAATTGAATGTTTGTTTGCTCCTGCTAATGAGGTGAGAGATGGCAAAGGCCATCCTCCCCAGCCTCGTAACACCAGTCAAGGTTAATGATGCTCACCACGCATTTATTTGAGACCACAGGTGCTGCATCTGCCCATTCCTTAATTTTAACTTGCTTTAGGTGCAGTGGAACTCTGGCTTTCCTTGTGCTCTGTGGCTTTTCTCAGCACAGGCACTAGGGAGCTGATCCTGTCTCTGAGGTGGATAAGGAGCAGCACAGCTCCCTCCTGAGTACATGAACCTACCTTCACAGCTGGAGGTAGGAACCCACAGTCCTTTCCCTCTACTACCATGTCAGAATGCCTTTCTGCACCTGACAGTTCCTGCTAATCATCAGCCTTCCTCTACTCTGCAGTCAGTTTTCTTTCCTCAGCTGCTTCTACAGCCAAATCAGTAACAAATGCATGTCCCTTTTCTTACTTTCTCGCCCCCAAATACATTTTGGGTTTTTGTTTGTTGGGGTTTTGGTGGTGGGTTTTTGTTTTGTTTTTTTCCTTCCTGTCATCTCTTGTTCCGTAATGTACGTTGTTTTCCTCTGGGAATTTTTCATGTGTCTCTGACTCTGGTTGTCAGATAGGAACCAAAATGGTCAGACCATAGGGTTCATCTAAACCCTGAATATTCCTGTTAACTTCTGCCTTTTGTCTATGGGCTCATCTTCCAGACAGAGTGGGCATTAATTTACAAATGACTTCACTGATTCATTAATGTCAAGGTATTAAATATTGAGCAATTTTACATAATTAACCAAAATTCCTAAATGGCATGCAAACAGGTTCCTCAGCAAGTCACAGCTGATTATCATAGAATCATAGAATGGTAAGGTTGGAAGGCACCTCAAAGATCATCTAGTTCCAACCCCCTGCCATAGGCAGGACACCCCCCACTAGTACAGGTTACTCAAGGCCTCATTATGCTTCAGTTACTGATGAATTTAACACTAAAAAAAACCTGATCAGCTTCTTCCCAGGATTGTTTTCACAAGCAACCCTGTCTTTCATGATGCAGCCATTCCACAGTGTGCTTATTAAGCTACTTAACTGGTTTTACACTCAGAGCTGCAAGATGTTGTCAGAAGAATAGTTCACTCATTTCCCACAAAGCTTAATTAAAGAGAATGATACCATAATATTTTAATGCCCTCTTGCATATTTGATTTCATTACTCATCATGATTTCTGTTACTTGTTTTTCAAATGCATAACTTAATAAATAATGCTGAATAATATAGGTCACCCATGAAACATGAGGGGGAGAAATGATCATTGACTTGTTCTATTCCTCAAAAATCAAAGAGAAATGTTTGAGTGGTGAAAATCTCCAAGGAAAAAGATGCCCACTGCTCAGAATTTCTGACATGCCACCAACATGCCATGCTATTTAGAATGTCTTGTAATGACAGGACAAAGGGCAATGGGTTTAAACTGAAAGAGGGGAGATTTAAACTAGAAGTTAGGAAGTTGTTCTTTACAGTGGGGGTGGTCAAACACTGGAACAGGTTGCCCAGGGAGGTTGTGGATGCTCCTTCCCTGGAGATGTTGAAGGCCAGGTTGGATGAGGTCTTGAGCAACCTGTTCTAGTGGGAGGTGTCCCTGCCTATGGCAGAGGGTTAGAACTAGGTGATCTTTGAGGTCTCTTCCAGTGTAAACCATTCTATGATTCTGTGATTGTATTCAGTTGAAGAGATCTCTGAGGTTGTAACCAGTTCTGGGAGGTCTGTCATCCAGGCATCTGTCCTCTGTTGTTGGAGCCTGCAGGCACTTGAGGAGCCCTGGTGAGGAGGCAAGAGGGATGTTCCCTCCCTCTACCCTACCTGCTCTCTGTTCAGACCTTGTTCCTAGGGGCCATGTTCCTGCGAGCAGTTGCTGGCAGTTGTGCCTGGAGAAAGCTGGGGCCTTACTAAATCTGTACATTGCTCCTCTCTGACAGGGTTGCAGGTGAAAGGTTTAAAAATAATCAGTTGGAACAAATACCTACCTGTGCATCACTGCTTTGAAAATGATTTTACTTCCAGTGAAACTGCTGCAGGAGACTTCATTGCAGGATAAGACTTCCTTTCATTTTCTGAAGTGTGAGCAGTGTCTTCTACTCTGACATTACACTTGATACACAAGCACCAGTCTCCTGGGTTGCCCTTCCTGCCTGCTACCATTCAGCAGAGCCAGCTGGGTCCTATTCCCAGTAACTGAATGTATTCCATTGTGATTTGAGTCACTATTTGCTGGAGATATGGAAAGCAACCTAAGAAATTCTGTTATTGAATAAAACTCTCATAAAATCAAGTTTCTTGGTCATGCAAATTAGCATGTAATGTAGCCAGTTGCATTCAGACCTAACTCTGCTCTGGTAAGGTCACACCTCAAGTATTGTGTTCTTTGGGCACCTCATTATGAGAGGGATGTTGAGGTGGCAGAGTGAGTGCAGAGGAGGGCAATGAAGCTGGTGAAGGGCCTGGAAAATAAATCTTAATGAAGAGTTACTGAAGGAGCTGGGAATGGTTAGTTTGAAGAAGAGGAGGCTGTGGGGAGACCTCATTGCTGTCTACAACTACCTGAAAAGACGTTGTGGAGAGGCTGCTGCTGGTCTCTTCTCATAGGTAAATACTAATAGAACAAGAAGCAATGGCCTCAAACTGCAACTGGGTAAGTTTTACACTGGACATTAGGAAGCTTTATTTTGCAGAAATAGTCAGGCATTGGAATGGGCTGCCCAGGGAGGTGGTTCAATCACCAACCCTGGATGTGTTTAAAAGTTATTTGGATATGATGCTTGAGGATATGATTTAAGGGTGAACTTTGTAAAGTAGGGATAATGGTTGGACTTGGTGATCCTGAGGATCTTTTCCAACTGAATTTTTCTCTGATTCTAAATCTTGAATAAATATCTATTAATTTATCAACCCAGAATTTTGTTTGAAGACAGCTAAGAAAATTTGATTTTGGCTGCTCAGGTTGCTTCTATTCAGTGAAATTAAACTTGTTGTCTTTTTAGGAATGTTGAACTTCAAGGCCTGTGCTGGTGCCTACCATGATACTAGCAGATCTTCAAATCAGGGATAAATCAGTAGGATAAGAATAAACCAGGCTGCTTTCTTGTCTTGGATATTGCAACCATGGTGTAATATTATTCCCAGTTCTCTGTTAGAGATCTGAATTATCAATGACCCAAAGGCTTTTTTATTCATAAAAATAATTGGTTTTACCTTTTCCATTCTTCTAAATCCAGTGAATTTAAAATTCTTGTAATTTTGTGCAAACGAAAACATATATTATGCAGTAGGGAAAGAAGACGCATATGTGATTAGTCTATGATTATCTTGCTGTTAAAATAAATCTAAACAAATGAGATTTTTATTGTTTCAGTGCAGATTATCTCAATGGTAAATTATTCTAAATTGGTCATAAACCATAACCCATTCAATTTTGTTCAGAGAGCATAGGAAAATGTGTAGTTTTTATAATTTTTAAATATAGTTAGAGTTCTTTCATTCTTGATTACTTTTTCTGGTTATAGGTGATAAATGCAGCTATATATTGCTGCATTGTGTACCTGGTATGTCAGTATGATATTCTTTAAAGCACCAATGGCACTATTTGATTTGAAATTTTAATTTTTAAATACCTTGCTGAACCCACTGTAAATATGTGATGATTGAAATTAGACACAGGTCCCTTCTCCCAGGCAGCTTGTGACAGGGCAAAAGGGTATGGTCTGATGCTGTCCCAGGGGAGGTTCAGGTTGGTTATTAGGAAACGCTTCCTCACAGAAAGGGTGATTAGGTACTGGAATGGACTGCCCAGGGAGGTGGTGGAGTTACCATCCCTGGAGGTCTTTAGGAAAAGATTGGATGTGGTGCTTGGTGGCATGGTTTAGCTGATGTTGTGGTGTTAGGTCACAGGCTGGACTTGATCTCAGAGTTTTTTTCCAGCTCAGTGATTCTGTGATTCTGTGATTCTGTGAAAATGAACTCAATGTCATTTTGTCTTTGAATTCCAGGTGTCCACCATAAAAGGCAGCAATGCGTGATCACAGCATGAATAAAGAGTGTGCACTGTTTTAATGATGGAGAGAGAGCAATACATATATATATATATATATATATATGCACAGAGAGGTTCACTACTACTACACTGCAAATATGTGCATAGAGACTTTTCTGAGTTGACTTTAGGACACCTCTTTTGGGGAACATGAAACAATCAAGATGCAGTGGCATTAATTTCAGTCATCTGGGTTGGATCTGACACCACTGCTCACCCTTCCCGGTAGCTGCTGTGTTCAGAACTAGGATGATTCATGCATCACGTGTGAGGCAGTCAATGTGTCATAGCCTAGAGTGAATGAGGTCTACATTCTCCCTTTTTGCAGGTACATAACCTTGTAGGAGCAGTGCTTCTTTTCTGTTAAGTAGTCTGAACTATCTGGATCCCCTTTATCCAGTTGCCAATGTAGCAGAGACTTGCTCCTCAACAAACTGGGAGGGCATGAAGCAGCAGATCTGAGGGCAGGTGAGAGAGGACAACTAAAGTGGACCAAGTCCAGACCTCTGCAAGTGTTCAATACCTTAACAATATTGTTTAATCTTGTAGAAGTGATAAGTACCTGCTTGCTACTAATTGTGCAACATGTTGCAATGCCTCTGTGGCCTAAGATAAGCACATAATACTTATCTTAGGCCACACATTATATGAGACATGAAAACATATAGAAGTCATATGATATTCAACTGGATGGAACACCTTTGTGCATGCATAGAAGCTTGTCAATTTAGTGCTTCAAAATGCCCCTCTGCTGTTAGAGGGGTTAGAACGAAGGAAAATAGTCTCCCCAGTGTGGAACAGTGGACCAGTTAGCAAACTGTAATAGCTCATATTTTGCTATAGAAATATAAATCTGGGTATTCAGTGCTAAAATTCCAGGGAATTATTGCTTTCTTCACTGGGCTGTAGATGTATGGGATGGAGGCATTATCTGCTATCAAGTATGAGTGTCACCTGTATAGCCAAACCTGCAAGGCTTGATATAGTGATTACAACAGGCCATTTGGATATAACAGACTATATTTGGTCCTATTATGTGGAAGATGTTGGTCTCTTTCAGTTCCCAGGATTGCTACAAGTGACCTTGTAAGGTTTTGTTTACTGAACATATAAATTAATGACTTTATTTCCTAATGCCATGTGGAAAATTTTGTCTTAGAAATGTATTCTGCTGGAAAATGCTGATCAACTAAATCGAGGCCTTATGATGGAATATAATTTTTTTTTTTAAAAAAAGAAGGCTGTCAAAATATTACCAAAGTTATCAGTGTTCTTGATAGATTTTTATTGAATCAAAATAAGATGCTTATGGGTAAACTGTTTAACTATTTCTAGAAGGTTGGAAATGTAAATGTAGAACATTTCATTTTGTGAACAATTCTGATATTTTAATTTCTTTATCTAACCAATTCATGTTGAATACAGTGTTTGATATCTTACGGCTTTGAAATACATGGACACTAAATATTTTTGCAGACTGGCTAACTGTGCAATGATATTTGACAGCAGAGAGTCTGACATACACATAGACTAAATATGTTTCTGAATTAACCAGATCAGGCTACTCCTAATCTAATTTCTGAATTCATTGTGCTTCTTTTGTAGAACTAAACTCTTCTAAGATGGAAGTCTCCATGAAACTATCTCATGGAGATGAGTCCTGTTATGTTAACAAACTCCATGAAGTTGTGACTTGTACATTAAAAAATACTGTTTTCACCATAATTCAGAAACAGAGAAATCCTTGTCTTAATCTAATTGGAGATCCATAATGAGAAAGAAATGCAGTGAAGGTGTCTTAGAGAAAGCATTTTTATCACCAGGATACTGCTCTGAAGAAGTGTTGGTGATCTTCAAAGTGTGACACATAGCCTCAGCAGGTCTGATATGTATTGCTGCATACTGCTACAGCTCTAGGAAGTACAGTGAAACTTGGAAATACACTCCAGTGGAATGTAAGATATTACCTACTTTGCCATGGGAATCAATGTGCCTAGAAATTTGTTGGATTAGGCACTAATACAGAACTGATCTCTTTGAGTTATGGTAGGGGGTTTTTTGTTTTGGCTTTTTGTTTCTTTACTTGTTTGTTTGTGGGTTTTTTTGTTTGTTTGGGTTTCGTTTGAGTTTTTTTTATAAGGACTTAAAGCAAAGTCTTGGCACAGATTTCTTTGAGGACCATTATGTTCTTTTATAACTGACAGTTAAAGTAACACAAGTATGATCTTCTTCAAATAATTTTCTCCCTGATGTTGTCCTGCAGCCAAAAAAGCTTGCATGGGCTTCCTCCTGCAGTAAATGATCCTACTGTGAATTAATTTAGCAGTTACCAATCATGAGGGAGAGTTGGGAACATCTATACCAGTGAGCAGGATTTGTCTTCCCTTTAGGCTGTAACAGCTCTGCATTGATTCTCCCACTTTCCCCACAGTGCTGTTGTTCCTTGGTGAGAAAGGGAGCTACTGGCTTATGATTATGTTTTATTTTCCTTGGTGGAGTTCTCCCTAGGAATTTTCAGTGTTTTATCATCTGGTCTGTTTCATGTGATACACTTGCCACCTCTAAAATGTAGAGAGTTCTGCACTATTTGTTAGTCCAGCTGAGAGCTATAACCCAAGTAGTAAAATGCCTGAATGCTTTCTAGGCTTCTCTTCCTGCTTGTATTTCCCAGAGAGTAAAGACAGTGAAGAAACACCAAGTGAAATGACTCCATGTGTTAATTCCATGTTAGACCAAAATGTATAGTTTGGTGCCCAAATTTTGGCACATGACATCATATTTATGCAAACAGATGCATAGTCCAGTCTTCAAAAGCACTCCCTTCTTTTTATCAGTTATCAGCAGTAGTTTCTCACATATGTGGATGCCTCACAAGTCTGAAAGGCAAGATTCTTTCATGGTGCAGAACATGCTAGGGGACTCACACGTAGGCAGGAAAACCTGAAAATACTGATTATGGATTTGCACTTAAATATTTTCCAGGAAGCTTTTGGGGAAAATTGTTTCCATAGAACAACAATGCCTTAGTCTATAAATATATTAAGAGAATATAAACATGACCTTAGTTAAACATTTGTGTAAGGAAATGGCAGCATTTGAAGTGCAAATTCAATGATTCTCCCTCCTAGTTTCAATATGGTAGTACATGGTTAACATCTCCTCTTTGTGCAGCTTTCATGCTACTCCAAGGCAATGCAAAATACCAATTAGCTCACTGACATGAGTAGTTCCATTGATTTTTTCTGTTCCTATTACATCAGCACAATTTCTCCATTTTTATGGTTTAAATCTTCTATTAGAATGTCAACACTCTGGTCAGAAGATGTATATTAAAAGTTTTCACTCAAGCAGTGCTTTGCTGAGGCAAATTTTGATTTTTTTTAAATTTTTTTTTTTTTTTTTAGACAAAATAAAAGTTCTGGTATAATTTTGAAGAGAAGACAGGTTGCAATCAAGTTGTACAACTCTAAGTATGCATTTGGGTATCCAGCACACATGGAATTTTTTTAACTGATGATGACATTAAACAGTTTCAAGGCTCAACTTGAGCGGGTTCTAGGTCATCTCATTTAAACTATTCTTACCCTGAAAAGTTGGACTAGATGATCCTTGAGATTCCTTCCAATTTGGTATTCTGTGAATCTGTGATACTCTCATACTATCAATCTATGTTACGTTTGAACAAGGAGAGCTTGTGTTGTACTGGTACAGTGGAGGAAACAATAACACGTTTGTTCTTGAACATGAGAAGAACTTATGATGCTGTAATGAAATATAGAATCATAGAATCATAGAATGGCAAGGTTGGAAGGAACCTCAAGGATCATCTAGTTCCAACCCCCTGCCATAGGCAGGGACACCTCCCACTAGTACAGATCACTCAAGGCCTCATCCAGCTTGGCCTTGAACACATCCAGGGAGGGAGCAGCCACAACCTCCCTGGGCAACCTGTTCCAGTGCCTCACCACCCTCACTGTAAAGAACTTCCTCCTAACATCCAGTCTAAATCTCCCCTCTGCCAGTTTAAACCCATTGTCCCTTGTACTGTCATTGCAGGAATATGTTATTGTGTGTGGAAAAAAACATATTAAAATATTGGAATTTTGGTCACAAATACTTTTATACTAGTCCTTTTGAATTATATTCCTCTTTGTTCATCAGATAGTCACATACAGTTGTTAATAATTTTGTAATTTTCATCCCTGCTCTCACTTTCATCTACCATGCACAGCTGGCAGCCAAGGCTCGGGCACTCTGTGCAGTGAGGTGCTCTTCAGGCACAGTCTTTAGAAGCATAGAACTGCTATGGAAAAGTAATCATGTGCAGAGTAGTATTTCAAATGCTTCTGATTGAAAAAGAACTAATTTCACTGTGTCTCTAATGAACATTGTGAAAGCAAACAAAAAGAAAAAAAAATGCTTAGTATACAAAAGACAAAAAAGATTACCAGCACTGCTGAGGATCACAAATTTTAAACGTGTTTGTAAGTTGTATAACATCTTTCTACAGTAGTCCAGAGACAGAAAATGTGTGTGTGTATATATATATATATATATGTATATATATATATATATATATATATAAAATCTCCAGTAAATATACAGAATAGAGAAATAATCTGATAAAAATAGGAACTGAGTACAAGAGGTTCAAAATGAAAATTCTAAATAGGTATCTTAAATACTGAACCTCTTGTGCCTTATGAATATCAGTTAGGAAGAGAAAAATAATATTGAGTTTATGCTAGGAGGATTAAAGAAAGAAAATATAAATAAATGTGGGAGGTTTATGAATAATGGAACCATCAATTCAACTTGTTTTCATCCAACATGAAGTCTCCATAGGTTTTGCAGATGCAAGAATGCTTTATGAATGTCTTGAGTAATTGTTGCTCTTTTGGTAAAGCTTGAAGAATATAGATTTTCTGATTAAAATGTAGGTCTCAGGTCTCACTAAATAAAAAATTGCTACATTTTTTCACAGACATTTCCTATCTTTATTCTTGATTTTATAGTGTCTGTCAAAACCATGTGCTTATTGGTAAATATTTTATGTCATTTATCAGATGAATCAGTTTATTGCTATAAAAGTCAGTAGTAACCTGCAACTGCAGAGTGGTATACATGCAGTTTGGAATACTTGTATGCATAATCACAGTGATTTCTCCATGCCATTTTCTGCTATAAATAGTAGAATGAATGTCCTCTGAAGTATGTGGTGCAATGCAGTGATCTTAGTGCAACTGTGTAACTCATAAGTTAATAGAAATTCTTTTGGCTTCAGTTCTTGTCCTCAGTTTCCCTTTTACCTGTCTGAGGGAGTTGCAGCAAAGTTTTGCTACACTCTTACTAAAGTCTATGTGAGTTGAGGGAAGTTCTCCACGCTCTCTACTCTGCCCTAGTGAGGACATACACCTGGAGTGCCACATCCAGTCCTGGGCTCCTCAGTTCAGGGGAGACGGAATTACTGCATAGAGTCCAATGAAGGGTTAGAAAGCTGATTTAATGGACTGAAGCATCGCACTTATGAGGAAAGGCTGAGGGAACTGGGTCTGTTTAACCTGGACAAGTGAAAGGGCATCTTATCAATGCTTGCAGTATCAAGAGGACAGGGCTAGACTCCTTTCAGGGGTGCTCAGTGATAGGTCAAGGGGCTGTAGGTACAAATTAGAACACATGAGGTTCCATCCGAACATAAAGTTTTCCTTTACTTTGAGGATGATGGAGCACTGGAACAGGCTGGCCAAAGAGGTTGTGGAGTCTCCTCTGGAGACTCTCAAAACATGCTTGTATGCACTCCTGTGCAATGTGGTCCCTCTCTCAGAGGGATTGATCCTCAGAGGTGCCTTCCAAATGCTGCAGTTCTGTGTAATCTGAGAGAACTCTCTTCCATTTGCAGTGCATGGAAATAAAAGACTGCACGGATCAGAAAAGTGGATATTTGCGTTTTTGCTCTTGTAGTGAAGGCCTCAGTACTTCAAAGCAACAACTATGAAGAAATTCTTGTTTACTGCCAGCAAAGTTGTCTATTTTGGAGAGATTCTTTGGGAAAATTGGCTGCAAAGATCTAGAAATGTCTACCAAGAACATACAGACTGTGATTTGGTTTGTTGTTTTCCTTTAATCACATTTTGAGCAGATTTCACTCTAGATAAATTTACATCTGCTACCATAAAACTGGCCTTCTGCAGCTTGAGCTCTTGATCCAAGTCACAAAAACTTCTCTTGAGTCTGCAAATACTTTTTTTTTTTTAAAACAACATTAAGGATAATGATGTTGCTATTATAACTTCATATTCAGAGATGGCTGCATTTTTTTCACTGAAAAACAATAATTATGAAGTCAATCTGAGTCATTTAGTTGACATTGATACTGTGTTTGGTATATTTACTGAAAATAGATTTCTAAAATGGGACAAGTCATATCCCATAACATCTGGTGACATTAAGAATCTCACCTACAATAAACTAAAACTCTTTCCATGTAGAAACTCTTAATCACATAGTAGAACTATGTTTCCTAATTTATCTAAACTAAACATTCATTCCAAAATTTGGGGCTGTTACTACTATAATTTTGGGCCTATAATTTAGACCAACTTTATACTGACTTGTCTGCAGTTCCTAATGTTCCTTATAAGCCTTATCTGGCAGTTTGTGGAGTACATGTCACTTGGGTGCATAAATGAAAATATATCTGACAGGAGTGGGGGATTGGCTTTGATTAATAGACTTTAATATTTGGAGCTCTGATAGGAATGGAGATTGTTCAGGTTATTAATATACATAGATAACATAAATATCACTTGTGGCAGCATATGTTACACTTCAATAATTTGCTTCCATTTGCCTGTTACTCATCTTAATCAGTTTAATCCACTTAGAATCATAGAACAGTAAAGTTGGAAGAGACCTCAAGGATCATCTAGTTCCAACCCCCTGCCATAGGCAGGGACACCTCCCACTAGTACAGGGCACTCAAGGCCTCGTCCAACCTGGCCTTGAACACCTCCAGGGAGGGTGCAGCCACAACCTCCCTGGGCAACCTGTTCCAGTGCCTCACCACCCTCACTGGAAAGAATTTCCTCCTAACATCCAGTCTAAATCTCCCCTCTGCCAGTTTAAGCCCATTGCCCATTGTCCTGTCTTTGCAAGACCTTGTAAAGAGTCCCTCCCCAGCCTTTCTGTAGGCCCCCTTCAGATACTGGAAGGCTACTATCAGGCGTCCTGGAAGCCTTCTCTTCTCCAGGCTGAAAAGCCCCAACTCTCTCAACCTGTCCTCATAAGAGAGCTGCTGCAGCCCTCTGAGCACCTCTGTGGCCCTCCTCTGGACCCTCTTCAACAGTTCCATATCCTTCCTGTGCTGGCTGCTCCAGAACTGTACGCAGTACTCCAGGTGGGGTCTGACGAGAGCAGAGCAAAGGGGCAGAATCCCCTCCCTTGCTCTGCTGACCACACTGCTCTTGATGCAGCCCAGGACTCAACTGGAGTCACTTGTCATTTAATTACATCATCTTTTGATCTACTTCAAAATTCTCACCCATGTAAACATATTTTTCTGTCACATCAGCTTGGTGCCCATATATCTAATTTCTTTAATTTTCTGTGTAGAAACACAATTTAACAGTGTTGAGTATCAGGTTTTACATAACTGTCTATAATGGCCAGTCTTTCCTATAAGAAATAGTTGTTTCTCAGATATTATGGAGACTTTCGAGGTGTGGCATAAGTGTGCCTTTTTCCTGATCCATTTCCTGATCCATTTCCATGCCTGTCAAATTGAAGTGAGAGGTCTTAAACACTGTGGCATTCATCCCAGACTTGGGCATTCATCGCCTGTCTCTGTGAATGTAATCCATACGCTTGACTGCCTCCCAGCCCACCCAAACACCAGGGAAATTCTGAGACTCATTCTCATCTCAGTATTTCTAACGGGCACTCTTCTGAATTCGGAGGTGTTTAAATTAAGAAAAAGTACATTTGTTGGAATAGGGTGTGCTTTGAAACACTTTTGCATAGCCCTAAATACCTCTGTGAAGGTGGAAGCTGGAGACAGAAAGTGCTTTCTTTAGGTTGGAGAACTAAAGTAGAAGAGCAAAGCTTTGCAATCTTTTTCTTTCTTTCTTTCTTTCTTTCTTTCTTTCTCTCTCTTTCTCTCTTTCTCTCTTTCTCTCTTTCTCTCTTTCTCTCTTTCTCTCTTTCTCTCTTTCTCTCTTTCTCTCTTTCTCTCTTTCTCTCTTTCTCTCTTTCTCTCTTTCTCTCTTTCTCTCTTTCTCTCTTTCTCTCTTTCTCTCTTTCTCTCTTTCTTTGTTTCTTTCTTTCTTTCCTTCCTTCCTTCCTTCCGAATTCCTTCCTTCCTTTTTCTTTCTTTCTTTCTTTCTCTCTCTTTCTCTCTTTCTCTCTTTCTTTGTTTCTTTCTTTCTTTCCTTCCTTCCTTCCTTCCTTCCTTCCGAATTCCTTCCAAATTCCTTCCGAATTCCTTCCGAATTCCTTCCTTCCGAATTCCTGTTGACCTTTTTCTTTCTTTCTTCCTTCCTTTTTCTTCCTTCCTTCCTTTTTCTTCCTTCCTTCCTTCCTTCCTAATTCCTTCCTTCTCCTTCCTTCCTTCCAAATTCCTTCCTTCTGAAAAAAATGACGTCTTTTCTTGTTCTCTTGGCTCCATGAAACATCTTCCTGATGACACAGCTTCAACAGAACAGGTGAAATCACAGTATCACAGTATCACAGTATCGCAAGGGTTGGAAGAGACCTCAGAGATCATCAAGTCCAACCCATCACCACAGCCCTCAAGATACAGTATCACAGTATCGCAAGGGTTGGAAGAGAATGTGCAACCATCCAGAGATATTATTCTCCTTCTGCCTGCACCCAATATTCTCTTCTGCAATGTGGGAGTTCAGTGTTCAAATACCATCTCAGCTATCACTTCAGGCCCCTCCAGCCGTCTCCTGAGGTGATACACTTGTTGCTTCAGCTAGGAATAACTCCACTTGGTTTGCTCCGTAGTATATCTTTATGCACTTATGATGTCTGAAGCACTTCAGCAAATGTAGTCAGTACTTTCCTGAGTTGTTCTCCTAAACACAGGCTTCTTATAGCTGTTAAAAGTATGATATATGTACATAAATTGTTTAAAGAATGTTTACTTGCTTTTGCTGACCCTCATCTACATAGATGCTCATGCTTTAGATAAGACTGTCAGTTGTACACTTAGTCTTCATTCCTTAGGACACTCTAATGGCCAGTTTTCTTTAAATTTAGATACATTAACCAGCACTGGCAACTGTCCAGACTATCCCCTCAAAGCCTTTAAAAACCAAAATGAAATGAAAACCTCAACACTCACACACCCCCTGAAAACAAAACAAAAAAACCAACACCAAAACTTGTAGAACTTTCTTCCTCGCTTTTAGAATAATTAGTGTTGGGTTATTATCAAACAACATCAGGTAGAAGAATTCTCATGTCTGCTGTTGTGTTTGCTCAGCCTCGATCTCTAAAGCACTCCTAAATCTGTATGTTGTAATCAGAATAAGATGAAAAGAACCTCAAATGAAGATTCGGATGAAAAAATTCTTTAGTTTAATATTTAATCACTCATTTCTCCCAGACTGGTAGTGCCACTTTAATTAAGAAGGCCACTAAATTCAAATGAGCAAAGTTGCAACAGGTGGCTATTTTGATGAGTGTTCTTCTTTATGGTTTTAGAGACAAATTGCACTAGGACTGCTTCTCAAGCTTTGATCACTCTAATGATAGCTGAATTACATGTAGATATTTATCAACTATAGCTGATGGTTGTTTTTTAAAAAAATGCATAATTAAAAATTCAGTTGTTCAATGGCTACTTTCAAGAATTCTTACATCCTCTGGTTCATTTTCCACATAATTATTGCCTTCAAAACTATTTCAGCCATCTTTCTCAAGGCTTTCATTACGCATTTTAAGAATGAGAAAGATCTACTTAGAACAATTTGCGCTTTGGGTCCCCTGTTCCATTCTTACTGTTAGGCTAGAAAATTAAAAAGTAGGGATTCATGCAGTGTTCCATTAGCCTAAAGCATGGCTACTTCTTCCATGTTATTCACAATGGGCTAGTTTTTGGTATTGGAGCTACTTTAATAACTTTTCCCTTTTGTATCAGTAATGGTCTGGCACAAGGGCTAACCAGCCTGCTCCCCCAAGACAAAAGTGAGGGGAAGAGTAACACACAAAACTCAGGGTTGAGATAAAGAGATAAGATATCAATTTAATATGAGAAAATATTTTAATTACCCAGACATTTGCTGGAAGGCCCACTCAACTGGTCAACCACAGTCCAGGAGGTTCCTCCAGTGCATCGATGATGCAAATGGTGGAGGAGCCAACTAGGAGCATAGTGCTGCTGGACCTGATACTCACCAACAAGGAGGGTCTAGTTGAAGCAGTGAAGGTTGAGGGCAGCATTGGCTGTAGTGATCATAAGATGGTGGAGTTCAGGATCTTGAGTGGTAGGAACAGAATATCTAACAGAATCACAACTCTGGATTTCAGCAGGGTCAACTTTGGCCTTGTCAAGCAATTACTAGGGAGAATAGCATGGGACGGAATACTACAAGGCAAAGGGGCCCATGAATGATGGTTAATATTCAATAAATACTTCTTCCAAACTCATGATTGGAATATTCCAGTGAGTAGGAAATCAAGAAGGGGAGTCAGGAGACCTACATGGTTAAGTAGGGAGCTGCTGGACAAAATCAAGTGGAAGAAGGAAGTCCACAAATTGTGGAAGGAGGGACTGGC
Organism: Eubucco bourcierii; assembly: GCA_013396675.1. Lineage (NCBI taxonomy): Eukaryota > Metazoa > Chordata > Aves > Piciformes > Ramphastidae > Eubucco > Eubucco bourcierii. The sequence goes on from VWZE01000959.1 coordinate 173,439, forward strand.
CACCTGGGAGGAGTATAAGATGGTTGCCAGAGGATGTAGGGAAGCTCGTAGGAAGGCTAAGACCTCCTTGGAATTCAATCTTGCAAGGCAAGCCCAAGACAACAGAAAATACTTCTTCAAATAGATTCCAGGAAGAACCAACACAAGAGGCAATATAGGCCCACTGCTGAATGGTATGGGAGCCTTGGTGATGTAGGATGCATATAAGGCAGAGTTGCTGAATGCCTTCTTTGTGTCCATCTATACTCAGGAGCCCCACACATCTGAGGCCACAGAGAAAGACAAGGTTAAGGATGAGGTTTCCTTGGTTGATGAAGACTGGGTTAGTGGCAGGTTTATCTTGGAAAGTACAGGATAAGGAAGTCAGCTGGTGCATGACTGGGTGTGAGATGCTTAAGCTGTTTGTAGACTCCCTGTATTCAGGTATAGAATGCAATCACTGAGTTGGTGTGTCCTTTGAGGAAAAGCACAGTTGAAGAATTGTATGTATTTCTTTTGACCCATGAAAATGTTCACTGATAGGTAGCAGGATGGTTTCAAGCAGGAGAGAGTTTGAAATGATGGGATTTAAGTCACTGGTGAGCTGTAGGTTTCTTTTGCAACCCTGGAGAACACACTGATGACTTTAGTAGTTTCAGAGAAGGACAAATAAGGCTTTAGCTGTGTATTCCCCACCAGAGTGGTTTACCAGGTAAGAGAACAACTTTGTTGGACAGTTGGGTACTAGACAGATGGGTAATAGAGTGGTATCTGGATTTGTAAGATGTAGCAGCCTCAGGAGATACTCTAAAAGTTGTATTGTAGGGGAACAATTGGAAGAGGACTTTAACCAATCTGGTTTGCCACATGCCTCCTTACCATCTTTCCTTTCACTCTTGATTCTGTGTGAGATCTTTTGTGTAACTGATCCTTCAGCCTGAGATGTGTGGAGTTTTTTTGTGTGTGTTTGTTTTGCTTTTTTTCCATGACTGCCCTGTCTCCCCATTCCTTTACAAAGGTTTTACTGTGCTGAGTGACAATACACAGAAAAACATGGTAGCCTCTGCTTTTCTAGGTTGACAATGGCATCAAAGATTTTTCAGAATATATATCCACTTTATTTGTCTGAAGGGCCCTCTCTCTATCATTAAAACAAACTCTTTAATACAAAGATTATTTACATAAATTCTTATAATGCACATTGTTTGAGAGTGCATTTATTTTTATGAACAGGGTAGTTTAGCTTCTATTTTGAATAAGCTAGTGCCTCAAGAAATATGATTGTAAAGTTGGTACATCTTTTGTTGTGATATGTGAACACTGAATATTTTAATAAATTGTATGCTGTTGGTTTTTTCACATATAAGTATTCTTAGGAAACTTTAATATCATACTTTATGAAGTACAGCAATCAGTATATGTTCACAGACTTCTAATTTTCTCTTTGTTTCTTCTCTTCAGTGATTAGTCATTTTTTATTTTCTTATTTCCACAGGAGTTAAGTTTGTCCTTGTGCATTTGTCTTACTAAATTCACAAGCTAACAATCTTGGTTTTTTCCTACATCAAATTATGCATTTTGCATCTCTCTCTTAAAAGAACCCTAACCTGTCTGCTGTCTTAATAAAGTCTTAAATTACAAGTCGGAGTGGGCACTGCACTTTCTTTGTCTATACCAACAATATTTTTTCTTCCAACAACAATTATTTCAAGTTACATTGCCCACCAGATAACAGGCATTAAATGTCTGCCCACTGGCATGTATTACCCACCTCTATTTCTCCTATGATTTCCTTGCATTCTTTGGACATGCTTTTTTATAATGTGTCCCAATTTAAGAGCATATAGTTATGGCTGATCAAATATAGAACTTTTCATCAGTCTTTGTCTGCAGCAGGATGTGAACCTTAGCCTTCTTAACACACCAAGAAAAGAAGCTGTGAAAGTGCAGTTGTGGCACAATTGTGGTAATTGAGATGTCTTTCGGAATACTCTCAGAGAAACAGAAGCCTACAGAAGGGTCCCAAAATAAGTGGGAAGCAGCAATATTCAGCAAGAATGAAAAATCTTCCACTTAAAGGGATGGAAAGAGAACAGATCTACAATTGGTTTTCTAAAATGAGCTGCTTTCTAATTTCATGCTGTGTTTCTGATTATGGAATGGTTGATCAAATCAGAAGAGATAATTTGTCAGTGCAGAGTGAGGAAAAGACATGAAGGGATCTTGTGGGGTGGGCTAAGACAGACATCGCCAATCCTTCCTTTAACTGAGTGTGAGAAGTTATCTGGAATACAGCAGGACTGGAGCTAGCCTCCAGGAAGGCAAAGCATGTGCGGTGAGACAAAGTATTTTTTTATGGAAAGAAAATGCTACATTATAATTGCATGTTTTTGTTTTAGTGTGAAGTTAGTCATTTTTCACTCTTTATAACAGCAAGAAATCAGTTAAATAGTCTCCTAAAGCAGCCAGTGGGCAACACTACAGTGAAGAAGGTAAGCTTCAATACTTGTTGCTCTGAAACCCCTGCTGAGGCAGTGATGAGAAGAGCTGTTTTTTCTTTGACTCAAAGCATTCAGCTACATAGACAACCGTGGATGCTTGCTGAAATATTTTTGCCTGTGTTTACATGAATAACCATCATATCTGTAAGCATAATGCTTGCAACTTCCTGAAAGTATCAAAGAAAATTCTCACAAAAAAGCAAGTTATTCAAAGTATTTCTAGACATAAAACAGTTTGGAAAGTTTTCAGAGTTACATATTTTACTGCCACAGTAAACCTGATCATTCTGTCTTTTGGTTTATATATTTATATTGGAGGTCTTTTGAAGGTACAACCTCAGTGCTGCTGGGAAAAATAAACTCTATTAAGAGAAGAAAAAAGTTCAATTGTGGGGCAGTGTTTCCTGAGCTCTTTCAGTAGAAAGTACTGATAATTTAAAATTTCTTAAAAGGCCTGATGTTACGTAGTTAAAGGTTCAACTGAGTACTCATATATGTCAGGAGTCTTTCACTAGGAAACATTCTCATATACTAGCATCACATTCCTAATCTTTCAGTTTCTTTTAAAGTCTTCCTTAAATGAGTCCATTCTTGTTACATCATCAGATGTGGGCAGATAGTGGAATTCTCAGATTCCATTTTTAAGAACTCTTTAAGTGTGGGGAATTTAACAGGTAACATTCCAGTATCTGAAGGAGGCCTACAGTAAGGCTGGGGAGGGACTATTTACAAGGTCTTGCAATGCCAGGACAAGGGACAATGGGTTTAAACTGGCAGAGGGAAGATTTAGACTGGATGTTAGGAGTTTTTTCCTAAGTTCTTTCCAGTGAGGGTGGTGAGGCACAGTTTGCCCAGGGAGGTTGTGGCTGCTCCCTCCCTGGAGGTGTTCAAGGCCAGGTTGGACGAGGCCTTGAGTGAGCTGTACTAGTGGGAGGTGTTCCTGCCTATGGCAGGGGGTTGGAACTAGATGATCCTTGAGGTCACTTCCAACCTAAACCATTCTATGATTCTATGAATACAACCACAAGCTAGGCCAAGTCTATCGAACTAAAACCTTCTAGAATCCTCCACCCCTTCCAGCCTCAGCAGGCCTGAGAGTAGGCCACAACTTCCCTCCCCCGCTTAGGCCTACAAGACCAGAGCAGGGTGCATGAGGCAGCTCAAAATCCCCTGCCGGCTAGAAACCATCTCCCACACACAGACCGTGAGGTAAGTAGGGGTACTCGTACTGTCCAGGGAAAGAAGTGAAGGGAGAAAAGGCAGGGAGGAGAAGAGACTATATCAGCCATACACTGCGTTATAAACTGTGGTACCAGAAAGTGGAAGGGAATAACAATGTTACACTCTCCTGGGGCAAACATATGCGTCCCCTGGGATGGGACTTTGTCTCTCTAGTTTTCTTAAGGGAACCTGGGACCTCTGAAACTACCACACCCATATTATGAGACAGACACAGAAACCTTTCTTCTAGTGGTTTCTTGTTGGATGTTATGTGCTGAAGATCACTGTATTGGCTTTGCACAAAGCCCTATATGGAAGTTGTTGACTACACTAGGAACTGTGTATCTGTAGTCAGTGAAGATAAAGGTAATTCTCCTGAAGCGTGCACAGGCTTAGCACCATTAGAAATGAAGAACTCACTGCCAGTTTTGAAAGTGACCTCTGTTCCCTCCTAGTACCATGAATATATAGATATCATACCTCATTATCTGGCTCGCTGAGGATTGAAACTGTAAACTGAACTTCTAAAAAGGATTAACGGAGGAAATAGAAAGCATGAAATTGCATTTCAGTTATTATATGGAAATGTGCATTTATTTTACTGAGAGATGTTGTTTTGTACTTTGCACAATTCTGATGGAACATTGTAAATACATTAATAATGAAAAAGAGGTGTAAAGTGTTGGGGGAGTCAGTGCAAGTAACTATAAACAAATTTTCCTTCTCTTAAAAAATCATAAAATCATAGAATGGTAAGGTTGGAAGGGACCTCAAGGATCATCTAGTTCCAACCCCCTGCCATAGGCAGGGACACCTCCCACTAGTACAGCTCACTCAAGGCCTCGTCCAACCTGGCCTTGAACACCTCCAGGGAGGGAGCATCCACAACCTCCCTGGACAACCTATTCCAGTCCCTCACCACCTTCACTGGAAAGAACTTCCTCCTAACATCTAGTCTAAATCTTCCCTCTGCCGGTTTAAACCCATTGCCCCTTTTCCTGTCATTACAAGCCCTTGTAAATAGTCTCTCCCCAACCTTCCTGTAGGCCCCCTTCNCTGAGGAGAGCAGAGTAAAGTGGCAGAATCACCTCCCTTGCTCTGCTGACCACACTGCTCTTGATGCAGCCCAGGACTTGGTTGCTGTCTGGGCTGCATGCACACTGCAGGCTCATGTTGTGCTTTTCATCAACCCAGACCCCCAGGTCCTTTTTGTCAGGGCTGCTCTCCAACCATTCACCACCCAGCCTGGATGCGTGCTTGGGATTGCACTTGGTGTTTGACAGCTTGGTGTCCTCCGCAAACTTGCTGAGGGTGCACTCCATTCCTCTGTCCGTGTCACTGACAAAGATGTTAAACAGCACTGGTCCCAGCACTGACCCCTGAGGGATGCCACTTGTCACTGGTCTCCAAATGGACATTGTGCCATTGATCACCACTCTCTGTTTGTGACCATCCAGCCAATTCCTTATCAAACAAGTGTTCCACCCATCAAGTCCATATTTACTTTGTGTTTCATCATCTCAGTTTACAAAACGAAAAATGTATTTGTTTTTTAAAGAACTGACTAACTCAGAAGGTCTGTGAACCATTTAGTTTGAGTTGAAATGCTTTTTTTTAAGGTGAATGGAGTTTCAATGGCTAATATTTTATATAACGATTATTGCTGGCATTTACTAGTTGCAGTAATAAGTAAAGGAATGCAAAATGGGAATTGGATAGTCAAGTCAGGATGGGCCTGCTTCTAGGCTAATGTGATCTGTTTCTTATGCAGAGTTATTTGGCTGGTTGGAAAACTCAGTGCTACATCTGTATTGCTCCTGGTGCACATGTTGCTCAGATGTAGCTGCAGTACCTTCTCAGGACAGTGTATTATGGAACTTAAGGATTATCTTTCCTTTGGCAGGGTAGATATTGTAAATATTCTAAATCCAAATTATCATTAAATGTGTAGGGTATACTAGAATGGAATTATGTCTGATCCTTAATTTAATCAAAGTAAAGTGTTCATATAACACAACTTCAAATATAAATATAATGCAAAAACTTGTCCAGTAAAAGACAACACTGTCATTACCCAGCTGTATACAAATGAAATGGTCTTTGATTTTATATATACTGATTGCCACGTATGAGCTAAAAAAAGTTAACTACTCACTTGACATTTGGAGAAATGCATAGACATGTCTGGCATACTCCTTTATATAGAAACCAAACGTGCCAAACTGTTGTCACTGGACCTTCAATTACTAAAATGACAGAGCTGATTGTAAAGGAAAAAAGATCAGCACTCTACCATCTTCAATTTAGTGAATCAAGGCATCGTTTTTGGATAGCAAAGGTACACTCCACACTTTATATTGCATCGTTTAAGTTTGTGGAGATGTGCAACTTTGTGCTTGTCTAGATGAAAGATAAGTCTCTTCGGATTCAAAACTCGTGGCTTCCTTGAGAAGATGAAGATAATGATGCAATGAAAAATAGTAGTGAGATGGACTATGAAGAAAAATAGACCTTGATGTCTTTGGTGGCTAGGCTTTAATTCCTAAGGTGATCAATTCCCTGGTTTTGGATACATGCTAGCACCACTTATATACCTATTGATCATTTGTCGTCTAGAGATGAGACCCGTGTGTTTTGGGCTAGGATTACAGTGTCAGTGGATTAGGTTTACTGGCTTTATAACATCAGCTTTGGAAGAATAGCCTGCTGAAAATGTAATAGTGCAGAAGAACCAGATGGCTCTTAGCAAAATAGCATCCTCAGTTCAGATAACAAGCTCTTTGAATGTTCTATAGATAAAAAAAGTATACAATACCGGTTTTACACCTTCCCTTTTAAAACACAGAAATAAACAAACAAAAATGCTGTGAAAAATTGAGATCAGAGTGGTCAAAGGCAAAGAAACACCAGAATTTCCTCTCAACTTTAGTTCTTTTTTATTCAGATGTACCAGGAGTGTATCTACCAGGACATATAAGGACGTGTTTTCTTTTGAATTATCCCCAGCCCCTGTGTTAGTCTGTTATAGAACATACACTTTCCATCATATTAGCAAATGCTGCCCCTGTCATGGATGTGGCCAGCCCTGCAATACTGAAAGGGTCTTTCATGATGCAGCCTCATGGCCGTTTCCACAGGGTTACAGGGAGAGCAATCTGAAAAGAAGTAAATGAGCATAAGTAAATCAAGTGTGACCTTTCCGAGCCTCTGGTGGCTGGAATTCACATTTCACATACTGGTTTTAATACAGTTTCTTCCATGGGGTATGAAATGCATAAATCAACATGTTTGTATGTTCACCTATATAATTTTGTCTATTAATTTCTCTAGTTAAACCTCTATGACTGCTTCCCTAGAGAAACACAGCAGTAAACATGGAGTGAAAGAAAAGATGAAATTTGCATAAATTATATTAGCCTACTAAGCTGGTAAACTAGTGCTCTTAGCATTTAGAGTACATCAGCTGTCTGTAAAATTGCATGAACACGCCTTTCTAATTCTGCTGCAGTTTGACCTGAAGAAGATTGGCTGAATAATTAGTAACAAATGGGACAATTAATTTATTGAATTTACAAAACCCACTTCCCAAAAGGTATTGCCATAATCAGAGGAATTTATCATTCTCCAGCTTAGATATGTTGCATGTTATTGCATAATTATGGCACAAGGCCAGGGCAGCAGAGATATTTGCTTTCTAAAGTAGCTAGAAAGGAAGGGAAGAAACAAACAAACAGTGAAAACAGGGAAAAGACATATTTCCCCAGGCAGTAAATGAAGAAAACATGGCTCCATTGGCCTGAACATGTCCTGCTGTCCTACACACAGATAGACCTTATCAAATGCCAAATAGTAATGAGAAGTGTGGAATTTATTTCAATTTGTGTATCATGCTTTCATTGCAGGAATATCAAATTGATATATTTTTTGCCCAGACATGGACAGATAGCCGTCTTCGCTTCAACAGCACCATGAAAATACTGACTCTGAACAGCAACATGGTTGGCTTGATCTGGATCCCAGACACCATATTTCGTAACTCAAAGACTGCGGAGGCTCACTGGATCACTACCCCCAACCAGCTTCTCCGCATATGGAATGATGGCAAGATCTTGTACACCCTCAGGTGAGCACACAGTGAGGTGCAGGGGTGAAAGCTTCTGCTGCCTGTGGCATACTAGTAATTTTTAGTACTTTTGTTGTCCTCTGCTGTTTTCTTCCTGATGCTTACCTGACCGTGCTTGACAAATATGAAAATATTCAGTTGTAGGAACGACTGAGTTTAAATAGCAGAGTTTTGTCTTTCTGAAAAAAGGAACCTTGAGAATTGGGAATTGGTCTCTCAATATTGTAGAAGTTGTGCTTTTTAGTGCTTTTAATAAAATCAGGAGCATGTAGTCCCCTAAAATGTGTCAGAAACCTTTTATGATTAGAGTTAGATACATGGCTGGATAAAGAATTTCTAGATTCGTGATAATTGCAATATTTAATTCTTTAAAAAAGTCACACTGAAGATAGTCTGTCACATCTCATCACAAGAGTGAATTGCTGAAGGAAAGGCTTTTAGGGTTTTTCTAATATTTGTGAAACCATCAACTGTATTGTATTAGAAATACTCTATTTTTTTGCATTTAAAAAGTAATCCTGTGGAAATCAAAATAATGTGTGTTTACTTCTGGATAAGATGAATTGCTGAGAAGGGAGATCTGCCATAAGTCATATTCCACTTACCACTGTTTCAGAAACATCCCTTTCACAGACTACATTTTCTTCAGTGATTGTGTTCAGCCCTCTCAGTGCAACAGCATATTCTGATCATACTTGGAGTTGCAGGTGAGATCCATTAGAAAGTCTTTGGTGAACAGTAAGGAAGGAATTAAACAACTGAAAAAGTGGCCGGTATTTTCAGTGTTCTGCCCTCCTTAGGCTTGCTTCTCTGTGAAGATCTTATTTCAGTCTTTAGCTTTTTTCAGTCTTTAGCTTTTAGCTAAAGACTTTGGTGATTAGAATGTTAACTCCCATACCCTTTTTGTTGATTTTGTTGTTGGTTTATTTTGCTTTTCTGTTGAGTCTTATTTCAGTAATTTGTGACAAGTTAAGCATCTACTTAAGAGTAGTTAGATTTACATACCTATCACTAAAGAAACTGTTTAATGAATGGCCTTCCAAATTCATTGAAAACAGCTTAAAAAAAGGTAATACTTGACCTTGTGGATTCTTTGAATGAACATTTTTAGTTCGTGAAATATATTTTTCATCTATTTTGCCCACTCAGGTAAACCTTTTATTTACATAGGAGGAGCTGTTAGAGTGGCCTTTTAAACTTAGTAACACTGTGTGATTCAAGAACAATTTTTCTGACTGAAGTGAGCACACAGCATTGGTCTGGCATTGAAGCAATAACTACTGCATGCCCTAGTGCTGTCAGGTGTCAATGAGTGTTGCATGTTCAGGAGAAAGTACATGAGGTTCAGTCATGCTCCATGCCTTTCCATCCTCTTCCCCATCTGCTTTTGTGTCTGCCACACTAAAATCCTCTTCTAGTGACAGTGTGAAAATGCTGTTAAGTTCATCATAGATGGAGGAACACTGTTAAATTCCTTTCTGTGCCACCCTAAGTCTGAGACAAAAACTTTTCCCCATCCAGTTTGTTAGCTTTTGAATTAGTTTTAAAAACAAAAGAAAAAAGAAAGCAACGACCTCCCCTCATAATTACTAACCCCACAATTCCTGCATAAGTTCAGGCATGCAATAAATGTAGTACCTATTTCCTGTAAAAACCCCCCAAAACAAAAAAACCCAAACAAACAACAACAAAAACAAACAAACAAACAAAACCCCCTCTATATAGTAAACTAGGACTAAATGCAATCTACCTGGTGAATAGATTTACTTTGTAAACTCTCAGGCTGATGATTATCTGATTTTAATAGTCATTTTAAAGTCAGCTTCATTTGTCATGTCCTTTGAGTTAATGATTTCATGTAACGTAAGCTTTCAACAAGGCTGAAGACATTTCTGCTGATCTCTTTGTTACATCTGTAAAACTGAGAATAATATACAGAGATTTATTAAGATTTCAGAGACAACCTATGATGATTTAAAGACTTTAAAGTTCATACTATAAGTAAATGAAGAGAATATTTCTTGTAAGATTCTTTATGAGGTTTTCATTTTGTGGATTTGCAAGCCACCACATCAGTCATATTTCCTGGGTGTTTTTTTAAAAGAATGACTGTTCCCATTCCATATCCTTCAGTAATTAATTGTCTAGAAAAAAAAAATGTATGCAGGTTTCTTGGGATTAAGAAACTATAAATGATGCATCTCAAATTGTTTGTGGTTTTAGATAATCATTATTGGTTTGAATCAGACATAAATAACCAATAAACAATATGCAAATATAATCCTTTTCTTTCAGGCCTTACTTAAGGATGTCAAGATGCTCTTGCATGACACCTAAAGCTACTCTGCCTTCTCCTGTGACCACTGTGCTGACGTGTAGTAATAGATGCTTGGTTTCTCCATAGGCTTACCATTAATGCTGAGTGCCAGCTGCAGCTGCACAATTTCCCGATGGATGAACACTCATGTCCTTTGATATTTTCTAGCTGTAAGTACTACTTTGTTGTCTTATTGTTGTATAAAATGAGTATCCAGAGGTACAAATTCAGTTATGATTTTTGTCAGGTTGTTCAACAGTTTCACAAGACATATAGGAAGTTTAGATGGGCTTATGTATTCAGGGAATTTTTGTTTTCTTCTCTAGCAGTCATTCCCAATGGACTTACACCATGAAACCTTTTGTAGATTTACACATAGTTTCAGATGATGCTATAGTCACACTTTGAGGAGGAGCAGATACTCATACCAGTCTGTGCTATGTTAATCTGTACAAAACCACGATATACACATGAGAATAGAAATTGCAGTTTTCTTGTGGAGGTGCCTGGCAATCTTTGAAAATCCAAGTTCATAGCAAGCAGCATGGTAATGCCTCTCTATTCTGTAACAAATAGTGCAACTACTGTGAATCTCATTTTATTGCTCAGCTTGTCCAATAGTCTTGATGTTGTAATGTATGCAGTGCTGTTGGTATGGTTAAAATCTACAGAAACAAATACATTGGTGAAATGGATAGGAAATGAGTCAAATGTATTAATTTTGACATCAGATATCACTGTGATAAAAAGTTATCTTCACCATGATTAATTTCAAAAAGCTCGACAGCTGCCTGCTCATGTGTACACTTGCACAGTTTTTTAGTCCAAAGTCACAAAATGCAAGTGTTTCGTACATTTTAAAGTGTGTCCACTAGAGATTTATCCTTTGATAAACTCCAAGACTCAGGATCTGTGTTACCCAAAAGTGAATGGAAAAGGTATTGGTTTATCTTTCTATTTAGAAAAGAACATTTCATCTATAATTTCTTAAAAAGCAATAGAAGAATAATGTTTTCATAACAGATATGTTCTTGTGAAAGTATTGATTTCCATTTATGAATAACATACAAACAGTGATTCTCTGTCAGAAACTGGATTTAAATTTCTGTTGATATATTCCATAATGTATTATTACTTCTCCCCAGGAAAATATTTTTTATAAAACCCACTAGTATAAGTATCTCCCAAAACATTATCATGATGTTGCCAGTTTTTGTGATCTATGTATATAAGTGAGTCTGGGCAAAAAAAAAAAGAAAATTGTATGCTTATTTTTGATGGGTAGAATATGTGCATACTCAACAGAACAAGAGGCATATAGCTCCTGAATAAACTTTCCTGCTAATGAACACTCGTCACTGAACTATATGCACATCAACTATCGTTGAGTTACTGCATGAAGCTGCTTTGACATTGTGACAGTCTGCTGTTGAGGTACTGGGCAATGTTTGTGTAATCTCAAAAATGAAATCCCAACCCAGAGATACTAATAAAATATACCACATAAATTTGATAGATCTTGCTAGCAATATCCAAAGTAGTTGGACACTTAGTAAACAGGGAAATTGCTTTAAACCTAACAGCTAGGTTTATTTTTTATTGAAATAGAGGGAGGATATCAGCAAAAACTTTAGAAAGCTCCACATCATGGCAAAATTTTAAAAATTTCTTGATTTCAGAAGTTCCTCCTAACTTAGATCTGTTAGCTTAGAGCTCTTTTGCCCTCGAAAACATACATGTATTACGATCATACATATATTACCATCTATATAGACAGAGATGGCATAAGATCAAACACAAGCTGAATGTGTTAAAGTTTTAGCGTGTGTTTTTGGAAATTTCTTGCCAGATGGGAAAACCTGTGGAGGAATATTAAAATCATGTTTTATAGTTTTGCCAGCTTCTTTGATCATAGAATCATAGAATCATAGAATGGTAAGGTTGGAAGGAACCTCAAGGATCATCTAGTTCCAACCCCCTGCCATAGGCAGGGACACCTCCCACTAGTACAGGTCACTCAAGGCCTCATCCAATCTGGCCTTGAACACATCCAGGGAGGGAGCATCCACAACCTCCCTGGGCAACCTGTTCCAGTGCCTCACCACCCTCACTGTAAAGAACTTCCTCCTAACATCCAGTCTAAATCTCCCCTCTGCCAGTTTAAGCCCATTGCCCCTTGTCCTGTCATTGCAGGACCTTGTAAATAATCCTTCCCCAGCCTTCCTGTAGGCCCCCTTCAGATACTGGAAGGCTACTATCAGGTCCCCTCGAAGCCTTCTCTTCTCCAGGCTGAAGAGCCCCAACTCCCTCAGCCTGTCCTCATAGGAGAGCTGCTCCAGCCCTCTGATCATCTTTGTGGCCCTCCTCTGGACCCGCTCCAACACTTCCATGTCCTTCCTGTGCTGAGGGTTCCAGAACTGCACACAGTACTCCAGGTGGGGTCTGACGAGAGCAGAGTAAAGGGGCAGAATCACCTCCCTTGCCCTGCTGGCCACGCTTCTCTTGATGCAGCCTAGGACTCGGTTGGCTGTCTGGGCTGCATGTGCACACTGCAGACTCATGTTGAGCTTTTCATCAACCCAGACTCCAAGGTCCTTTTCCTCAGGGCTGCTCTCCAGCCATTCACCACCCAGCCTGTATTTGTGCTTGGGATTGTGCCTACCCAGGTGCAGGACCTTACACTTGGCCTTATTGAATTTCATCAGGTTGGCCTGGGCCCAACTCTCCAGCCTGTCCAGGTCCCTCTGGATGGCATCCCTGCCCTCTAGCAAGTCGACTGTGCCACACAGCTTGGTGTCGTCTGCAAACTTGCTGAGGGTGCACTCCATTCCTCTGTCCATGTCACTGACAAAGATGTTAAACAGCACTGGTCCCAGCACTGACCCCTGAGGGACACCACTTGTCACTGGTCTCCAGGTGGACATTGTGCCCTTGATCACCACTCTCTGGGTTCGACCATCCAGCCAATTCCTTATCCAGCGAGTGGTCCATCCATCAAGTCCATGGTTTTTCCAGTTTGGTGACCAGGATGTCATGTGGGACAGAGTCAAATGCTTTACTCAGGTCCAGGTAGATGACATCAGCTGCCCTTCCCTTGTCCACTGTCGCTGTGACTTCATCATAGAAAGCCACTAAATTTGTCATATTTGTCATATTCATCATATTCATAACAACAGTTTATTTCTTTAAGTTCATTCTGAGTAGTGTTCTTTTCCTTGAACATTTTTAGTACTACTATTGTCATAAGAATAGGACATTTCCTATGCAATTTGTTTCATAACTTGTTTGTATTTTCAGTGTTGCATATATTCATAGCAGTCTCAAAATACATGGCACTCAGTGGAACTCATGAAGTGAATGAATCTCTGAATGATTTATTACTACATACTATGACAAGATTCTGAGGGGACTAGCTGGTTATGGATCCCAAGATATGTATTTCTGAATGAAATATAAATTATTGTGGATTTCACAGCAGAGCTTTGCTTCCCTCTGCATCCCTGTCGTTCATTCCATGGCACACAGAGAAACAAACCTTCATAGTTTCCACTGCAGGCAAGCACAAAAAGCCACAAGTTTCAGAGACTGTTCCCTGCATCTCTGAATGCACATGAACGAGGTTAATATTTGAAATTTCTTACTTTGGGTATTAATCTTCCTTGATATTTCAGAAATGTGAAACTAATCACAAATTGCTCTGGAGTGTTTTCCTCTGGTGTCTGCGAATTCACACTATAACTCTATTGTTGCAGTTAAAACAGTTGATATTGCTTTGGTGAGAATACTGAACTCTACTTGGTCTATTGCTAGGATGAATATGGAGAAAACCATGGCTTATGAACAAGAGACCATCTCAGTATGCTAACAGTGGTCACTAAAACCTGTCTATCCCTTCCCATGAAAAATCTTATTCCGAAACAGTTTCTGGAACTCTCTATTGCCTTCTATAGGAATTAGAAAATATTGAAATAATTTTAAAGCTCTTTGATCTCTGTGCAAGTTTTGTATGTGCTTCATGTGATTATGATGAGTTGAGTCATCTGACATACTAGGGCATGTGGTATGTATATATCTGTTGTTGGTGCCCTTTTGTTGAAGGATGCTTAACACATTGCTTATGTGAAAGGTTGAGCCCAATGGCATAACACAGAGCTACTAGGCAATGCAACAATTCTTTCCCAGCCTGTGTGCCAGACTGGTTGGATCAACTACATGTGGCAAGCAGAATTCTTTAATACTTAACTTACAACACTGGCATCAATGTCAATGCATGGTATGAATGTGTGTTTCCCTGTGAAAGTGATGAAAGAATCAATGCTGTGACTCACAGGTAATTAGTGATAAAACAAGAAGGAATGGCTTCTTGTTGCAATTGGGTAGGTTTAGATTGGATAATGTTCACATTTTGTGAACAAAAAAATGTTCACAGAAAGAGTGGTCAGGCATTGAAATGGGCTGCCCGGGGAGATGGTTGAGTGTCCAACCCTGGGTGTGGTTAAAGGTCATTTGGTTGTGGTGTTTGGGGATATGATCTAGAGTGAACCTTGTAGAGTAGGGTCGTTAGTTGGACTTGGTGATCCTGAGAGTCTTTTCCAATGTTTCTGTGATTCTGTGATCCTGGTGTAGCAATCTCTGATAGATTTTACTCTCCATGATCACATTTTCTTCATATGGTTTTAAAATTCTATGTCTTCCTGCATAAAAGTATTCTGTCAGCATTGTTTTTTATTTGGGTTAATTTATCCTCCTGAGCCAGTGAAGGCTGCTGTACTACTTTTGATGCTGAAGTAACACTTTAAACTGTCTTGGTTGTCTCTATTCAGCATTGATTTGAGCATTGAGGAAATAATTTCAGGATTCTGCCATAAAACTTAGAATATTGAGAAAGTTAGGATTCATATAAACATCAGTAAGGAAGAGAGGGTATTCCATATGAAGGAAAATGTCGTCTCAAGAATAAACACACAGGCTGGAAAGGAGAAGTTAAGCAGAATTAGTTGTAGGACACCTGGCATAGGATACTGTGGGTGCTTAAATTTTATAAATATTCAAAAGTGTTTGGACGAATCATGACACACCTTCAAGTGACAGCATATGAAAACAAAACTAAAATGTAGCTGACAAATTAATTTTACCTGGTTTAGAGCATTTGGAACCTTACTGTGGGAATCTGTGCTACCTGCATATCTGATGTCCATCATATTTGAAAAGTCATGGCAGACTGGTGAAGTTCCTGCTGACTGGAGGAGGGCAAACATAACACCCATCTTCAAGAAGGGTAAAAAGAATGACCCTGGAAACTACAGACCAGTCAACCTCACCTCTGTGCCTGGCAAGATCATGGAGCAGATCCTGCTGAAAGTCCTGCTAAGGCAAATGGAAAACAAAGCAGAGGTGATTGGTGGGAACCAGCATGGCTTCACCAAGGGCAGATCTTACCTGACAAATTTAGTGGCTTTCTATGATGAAGTCACAGCGACAGTGGACAAGGGAAGGGCAGCTGATGTCATCTACCTGGACCTGAGTAAGGCATTTGACTCTGTCCCACATGACATCCTGGTCACCAAACTGGAAAAACATGGACTTGATGGATGGACCACTCGCTGGATAAGGAATTGGCTGGATGGTCGAACCCAGAGAGTGGCGATCAACGGCACAATGTCCACCTGGAGACCAGTGACAAGTGGTGTCCCTCAGGGGTCAGTGCTGGGACCAGTGCTGTTTAACATCTTTGTCAGTGACATGGACAGAGGAATGGAGTGCACCCTCAGCAAGTTTGCAGATGACACCAAGCTGTGTGGCACAGTCGACTTGCTAGAGGGCAGGGATGCCATCCAGAGGGACCTGGACAGGCTGGAGAGGTGGGCCCAGGCCAACCTGATGAAATTCAATAAGGCCAAGTGTAAGGTCCTGCACCTGGGTAGGCACAATCCCAAGCACAAATACAGGCTGGGTGGTGAATGGCTGGAGAGCAGCCCTGAGGAAAAGGACCTTGGAGTCTGGGTTGATGAAAAGCTCAACATGAGCCTGCAGTGTGCACATGCAGCCCAGACAGCCAACCGAGTCCTAGGCTGCATCAAGAGAAGCGTGGCCAGCAGGGCAAGGGAGGTGATTCTGCCCCTTTACTCTGCTCTCGTCAGACCCCACCTGGAGTACTGTGTGCAGTTCTGGAACCCTCAGCACAGGAAGGACATGGAAGTGTTGGAGCGGGTCCAGAGGAGGGCCACAAAGATGATCAGAGGGCTGGAGCAGCTCTCCTATGAGGACAGGCTGAGAGAGTTGGGGCTCTTCAGCCTGGAGAAGAGAAGGCTTAAAGGGGATCTGATAGTAGCCTTCCAGTATCTGAAGGGGGCCTACAGGAAGGCTGGGGAAGGATTATTTACAAGGTCCTGCAATGACAGGACAAGGGGCAATGGGCTTAAACTGGCAGAGGGGAGATTTAGACTAGATGTTAGGAGGATGTTCTTTACAGTGAGGGTGGTGAGGCACTGGAACAGGTTGCCCAGGGAGGTTGTGGATGCTCCCTCCCTGGATGTGTTCAAGGCCAGATTGGATGAGGCCTTGAGTAACCTGTACTAGTGGGAGGTGTCCCTGCCTATGGCAGGGAGTTGGAACTAGATGATCCTTGAGGTCCCTTCCAGCCTTACCATTCTATGATTCTATGATGTCTGAAACAGTCTCTAAGGCCATGCTTCAGACTTTACCAGATGCAGTACCACTGAACTGCAGTGCAAGGTGTCAGAATAAAAATCAAATTACTTACTGGGTTTTAATTTCTTTTTTTCCTTGCTGCTGTTCTTGAACTTCAGACACTCTTGTACATTATAAAAAGTGCTTTAGATTTAGCAGTAGAAGTGATGACTTTTTCTTGTAGCAAATTACTTATCTTTTCCCGAACACAAATGTCTAAAGAGTCCTGAGTTGCCCATTACTGTAGGACTGCTGCAAGGCAGGAAAAGCAGGTCAAGCTTGGAATGCCATTTCATTCTGCAAACACTAGAATATGCACGTAGGTTCAGAAACGCAAATGTTTTCAACTAACAATTTCAATTAGGCAGAGGAAAGCAAAATTTGGTCCAGTTTACATGGTCTGGTCTTAGAAGACTAAAAGTACATGTTTTTAAAAGTTCAAGACTTGGGGTTTTTTTTGGTTGGTTGGTTTTGGTTTTTTGTTTGTTTTCGGGTTTGGGGTTTTTTTGTTGTTGTTTGTTTTGTTGTTGTTGTTGTTGTTTTGTAATGGTGTACAAAAGCATGCAAAGTGTTGCAGGAAAGAACTAATAAAATGTAAAATGCATTGAAAAGAAATTAATCCAAATCGAACATAGTGCTCAAAGGAAACAGGTCTTGTTTTTCTAAATATAAACTCAGTTCAATCAAATGCTATTCCTTTGAACATGAAACCTCTCATGGATGGGCAGTCAGTACTTTGAGCCTCATATAATTAATTTTCTTACAGAACTAGCAGTCTTCACCAGTTTTAATGTTTCTCCTAGCCTAGAAAAATAAATGCTGGTTTTATGGAATGAGCTTTGTTTCATCTCATGTATCATCAGCAGAATCATTAATAAATTCTGAGGGCAGAATTTTATTTTTGATGAAGAGCAGGCCAGAAGGAACACAGCTTAATGTTCATATCTCAAGAGAAGTTTCATTAAAGATGCTGGGAAGGCATTGCAATATGCAGAAAGAACTTTAATCCACATCTGAACTTCCTGTCTGTGTTCTCTGTGTAATGGACTGAACAAAACCATGAGGCATCAATAGAGTTCTTGATTCAGATTTTGTAAGAGGCTTATTTTAGCTATTGTAGCTTTTTCCTCTTCTAGGAAGGTAGAAATTAAGGTACTGGGAACAATCCATCATTCACTTCAGAAGGCTGTCTTTTTCAGAGAATAGTCAATTTAGAGAGGAAAAAGGAAATATATTTATGGAAAATTTGGCCCTTGAAAGTTTTCTTCAAACTCTGTATTTAGCATGTATGAGAATTCATTATTGCAATACCTGAAGCATGACAAATCCCTCCCCCTATTCATCTGCCAATCCCTCTCATACACCGTCATTTCCATGCCTTGTTTCTTTCCCTTCTTTTAGACTTTATTGTTTTCCTTGCAGCAGGTAATTTTTCAGAAACCTTGGCTTGTATGCACGGCAGTATTCAAGGACGAGTTGATCATTCCAAAGATTTATGAGGAGTGTTTAATTCTGTAGGGATACTCTTTGTTTTTTTTTTAAACCTGTAAGCAATAATGTTTCTAAACAATTTTTACTCCTGAATTACCCACAATGACACTTATATATAGTGAATTTGAGATATATTATAGTCTCAAGTAATTTTTTTTCTTCGTTCCAATATCCATTCTATGTGTAATCTGTTACTGCATTTACTCAGTTGTTAACACTCCTCAGTCTTCCCTAAATTTCCCTGTAGGACTTTCTTTTTTAGCTAATGTAAATCATTTATTGTTTCTTCGAAACAATAATGTTTATCCAATTCCTTGCCTACTCATTACTATCTAATTCACTCCTTTCCTGTGTAATTCAATATATTTCTCAATACACAAAAGACACTGCATTATCTATTTGATTTTTATGACTCTCTATTTTATAGCCAATTCACTGTGAAGTTACACTTTCTAAATCTAATTTATTGTAGATTTATGCCAAGCTAATGCATATTGCAAGTATTAATGTGACACTATTCTTTCTGTTAGTCTTCTGTCTCGTTGCTTGAGGTAAATCACAGACATCTTTCTAAACATTTACTGAACTATACAGTTCAGCACTGGTCACAAATTTATAAAGTATGTTCTGACATAAGAGTAATAGACTTAAAGCAATCTAGTATTAGATGTGATTTCCACCAATACACAAATTATCTATGTTGTGTAGAAAAAGCAGAAAAACTTACCTGAGGTTAAAGGTTGTCTGATGCCTCCCTGATGATCAGGAAGAGTTGTTGACAGGGGTTAATTCATGTATTCTGTGTTGCTCTCCTATTCTTCACAAAGAGCTAAGGCTTTGACCTAGTATTAGACCAAATGTCTCTCTCCTTTTATAGTGACTCTTGAGACTTTTCTCCATGAGATTGAAGGCTCCTCTGGAGAGGCAGCAGCTGCTGTTACTTGCAGCAAAAATGCAAGTACTAATTAGTGAAGCTTAAAATGCTTAACTTGTGATATCTTGGGTCCATCAAACTCTCTTTGAGACTCTCTGGATTGATGGTAGGCTATTCCAGGCATCTACCTCAATTTTGCAGTAAGCTTTCAAACTTGGTGTCTCCATTTACCCTGCACAGTTGTCTGAGAAAGATGGAAGACCCATGTCATGCTGCAAACTCTCTAGGCAATCTGAGGCCAAGTCAACAAAATGCTCTTATTCTGTGATGTGAAGATTAAGATCAGTGACTGTATTTCAGGGATAGGACTCCACAGTTCTGATTTACATTTAAAAAAGGAAATAGGCAGTCTCAAAAGTCCCAAGTGCAGTCTAGCCTCTCAAAACAACCAATCTTATTTTTCAATTTGCAAGATTATACGTATCTAAGTTATGCTTATGGTGTCAGGAAAAATAAGAGAAAATACTGAAGCAAGGCATGTGTCCTGTTGCATGTCTAACAGATGAATGTATCAGCAAAAGGCCCAGGAGCCTTTGTCATGTTGCAATTATTGTTAGTTCCCATGATTTCATCACAGATCTCGTGATAATCAATGCTTACTTGAGTGCCTACGTGAAGCCAAAAGCCCTTTAAGCATGTCATCATGTGCCAGTGTGAGCTTGGTTTTGTGTTTTGTTTTTTTTCCAACAAAAAATGTGTTAGTGTGACAGAAATGTATATTCTAGTAAACCTTAAACTACCACAGAAGGAATAAATGATGTTGGCATTCTATAACAGTTTTATCATAGAACAATGCATCCAAGTTGCCTGGTGGCAGGAGTGCAACTATACATGTGTACAAATCTGTTCAGAAGAGATAGGTGAGGAAGGAGAGGCAGAAGTGTTGCCCTCTACATCAGGAAATAGATTGAGTGTGAAGAGTTGCTCTGAAGAATACCACAGGCAGGTTGAGAGCTTATAGGTAAGAATTATTGACTGGGGCAGTGGGGCAACAAAGTGAAACTTGCAGTTAATGTCCATGACACACTGCTCATTCAAGGAGATTTTGTTGACAAAACCTTACTTCAGCTACTGGAAGCTTCACGTTCACAGGCTGTTGTCCTGTGACTTCAACCATCCTGACATCTGCTGAAAAAGTAGTAAATCAAGTTGTAGGCAATCCAGGAGACTCCTGGAATGCATGGAGGAGAACTTCTTAAACCAGGTAACAGACAGGAGATGTGTGATGCTGGACTTGATGTGATCACCAGCACAAGTGAGAGTGATGTCAAGATTAGAGGCAGTCTGAGATGCAGCAGTCACGCACTAGTGGGGTTTGCAGTGCTGAGGGTTGTGGTCAGGTGAAGAGTAGAGTCAGCACCCTGAATTTTAGGGAAGTGAACTTTCAGCTGTTGAAGGAAGTAGTCAATTTACCCACTGGAAACTGCCCTTAGGTATGAGGGAGCAGAAGCAAGCTGGCAGTTCTTTAAGAACACTTCCCACAGAGCACTTGATCCCATTCTAAGAAATGGATCCCTTGAACCCATTTTAAGAAATCATTAGCCTTACCTTGCCAATTGTATTTACCTTTAACACTGCCTTAAAAAACAAAGGCAATCTTGAAACATGAAAGATTACCATGCTTATGCTTCTGCAAAATTAACAGAGAATGAAAAATATATTCCAAGTGCCCACAGAACTAAGAATGGAAGGGAAGCACCTAGCTGACTTTTCCACAGAACTTTTCCATCAGTCGTAAGAAACAAAACATAGGGAAACATGTCAGTTGAACAAAAGGTACATCCTATTCTGGGGCAATTGACCAGAGAGCTTGTGCAGAACACATGGAGGATCCCTTTCTAATTCTACCTGAGTTTCTTTCCCAGGGAAACTGAGGCAGTATGAGTAAGGCTAGTATGTGTCTTTATTATATCCTAATGTGGGTGGGAGCACCTAGGTGCTCAGCAGTTATTCCAGCTTCACCAGATGGAATGTAGCCTTAATCAGATTACTTTTTTATTCTTGCCTGTTGCTTTTGCTGCCACTTCCATTGATGTCTTTTGGTGCACTAGTGAGCAAGGTTAGCTTCACCTGTCTATTCTGCTTGGGCAGCCCTGAATTCATCAGTTCAGGGAACATCCCAATGAGTGTTTGATTTTTCATTCTGGCAACCTGATTTGATACCTGTGTTTTTTCCTTTGTAAAGCTAGCAACAATGAAAAAACAAGATCCTCATTAAAACAAATCTGATTATCAGGAAGTGGAATGAATTGCAGTTCACAGTATTTAGGTCTTTCATCAATATCTTTCTATTTTCATCCTTACCAACACAGGTTACTGGAAAACCGTATCAGAATTGTTTCATGCTTGATATGGGCCTCTGAGTTGAATGTATTCTATATTGTGCCCCAGCATATATTAAATCCATTAAAATTCCTAATTGTAATTGTTGAAAAAAAAAAAGTGAAAGGTTAGACCTTGATTTGTAGATGAAAATCTTAGAAAATAAGATCTATCCTGATCTCACCATCATCTGCTCCCATTTTGTCCTCAGTGAAAACATAACCAATGTAACAACAACAAAACTGCCAAAAGATCTTATCTCTCTGATCTTCTCTCTCACACACAGATGTGGATCCTTCTGCATACACCCACTCTCTTCCACACACACCTATAAGAATGAGAAAAGATGAGAAAACATGTGGTAGTTTTCAATCTTTTTGTCACTGGGAAGGTGCTCAGCTACTAAGACAAGAAATATTCATGAAACTTCACAGAATTAGACAGAACAAAGCAAAAAGAACAAATCCTATTGTAGACCCTCCAAAATGGACAATCATTGTCCTTTAACATTTCTTAACAGAATATATGCCAAATATTTAATTATGGCCTGGAGGCACTGCGATGATGCTATTCTTATAAATCTTCCCTTTATCTGCATTAACTGATTTGACATTTTAATGAGTATTGCCTTTAAAAAAAAGTCTCTAAATATTATAATCCTCATGGGTTGTAATAATATGCTCTGCATATGTCATGCCATTTCAACTGATGAACGCTGAATGTCAGAACCGCTGAAGAATTTTCAAGGATTTATATTCTTCCTTTGGAAAGAAGGACATCCTGTGAATTTTTTCTTTTTGAGGAATATACATTTTAACTTTGTGAAAGATTTGAGGAATTTTTGGTCCTCAACAGAAAGAAGTGAAAAGTAAAGATAACTGAATCCTGAACATATGATTCTCATTTTCAAATCTCGTCTTAAAAGGACACTGAGGAATTTCTCAATGTACTCTTTCATTTTGTGTTTAAGTAGCCTGATCACTCACTAGATATTTTACAGTGTTTAAATAATTTCTGACTCTGATTTTCTTTCATTGAAGATGAGGAAGATTGTTACTGTAATTCAAAATACATCACCTAAGAGAAAAATAGCAGCTATTTTGCACTTACAGTACTTCCTATGCATTTATCTGAAAGGGATCAAGCGTAACAAACTCATTTAGAAAAAAAAAGTGGTAGAGCAGCCAGGGTTGTCCACATTTTAATTTTGGAAGGTCAGTTGTTTTTCTTCAAGCTAAAAAAAGAAAAAAAAAACTGGCAAGAAGTGCAGGTTTGTGTCTTACATGTATTTTCTCTGTGTATTGATTGACTTCAAATGAAACTACTAGGCTAGAAGACCATGGAGAAATTTGTGATTGCTTTGAACAGAAGAAGACTTTGAGGTCTGATTGGTGTATTTTTTAACAGTGGACATCTGAAAATCAACATTTTAATAAGACAACATTGCTTGCCTCTGGCAGCCAGAGATGGCAATCACAAACTTTTGGATAAATGTCTGTTATGATTAAAAGGAAACTGAGGTATCCAAGTGTTTCATAACATATTATTTCCTTTCTTTCCTTTTGTCCCCAACTACTTTCTCCAAAGTTCATACTTGAAAGTTTTTCTTGTATAACCAATGTGAGACTGCAGAGAGGAAGATAAAAGGTTGTTCCTAGGAACCTGCAAACCTCAAAGTTGTTTGAGAGATTTGTACTGTGGCTTTCTATCGATTTATGTGCAAAATATGTCAAAGCTTAGCAGAACTAGCAACCAAAAATCCAGCTCTGTAGTGCTATCAGATGTCAAAAATTAAGCAAGTTGAAACTGGTCACCACTTGTGTGACAGTTTCAAGAGGAAAACAGGTGTTTCTGTGATTCCACAATGACAGTTGCACTTTCATTTATAATAGCGTTCACTGTGATTTGTTAAAGCTATCAAAGGATGTCTTCCCCACTTCTGTCTTTTGTAATTGTGTGTATGAAAGCCAAACATATTAATAGCCAGTGTATGTCAGTATTCTATGTTCAGATTAGAAATGCATGGTAGTGTACTTCATTACCTGAAGTAGGGAAGGTTCTTACCTTTTAAGAGGAAAAGAAAAATCACCAAGGACACTTAAGCATTGAAACAAGTTGTCCAGAGACATGGTAAAGTCTCTGTCCTTTGAGTTTTCAAGACATAACTGCATAAAGAGCTGAGATACTGAACTCAGAATCAACCCTATTTGAGCAGGAAGTTGAACTAGAGGCATCCTAAAGTCTCTTCCAGCCTTATTGATTCTGTCATAACATCTTGTTTCAATTTTCAAAGCAAGATTTATGTTAAAATATTCAATCCTTCTTATAAAGTGATTTGCTCATATTCACAGCTGAAAATCTTTCCCTGACAATTTTCAGTGTTGACTTTCTTAATGAACTCCCAAAAAGAGGCGGGGAGTGGGGGGAGGAAGAATTGAAAATTGTTACAGTTTTGTCTTCAGAGTTCTTTTTTTCTGAATGACTGAGTGTATGTCCTATTAGAAATGGCAGTGTTTTTATGTACGGGTTTCATTGTACAATGGCAATGACTGTCAGCAGTTGCTGCTATATTGTTTGTAGTAAACAAGGTAAAACTTTAGCAATCCAGACATGGGAATTCTTCCAAAGACTAATACATCCAGGCAATATGTTCAGAAATCAACTAGGATGTATAATTCATCTTTTTATTTCTTTAGGGCTCTGTCCACTCTATGGAGATTTCAGGAATTGATTTCCATGTCCCCGGCACACTGCTGCGATAACTTATTCTTCCATCCATTGGCTATCAGCATCCATACTACAGCAGTACATAGAAACTCTGACACTAAGTCCAGCAGATCCTTCCACTCTGCTCAAATTAAATACTACTACTGGTTCTTGTTCTTGTTGTAAGCCAGGCACATGAGATATAATTTCTCTTTTCTTTGCCTCCTAGTCAGTCCCCACAGAATCACCTCCTACCTTTCACAACTTTCTTCAGAAATGTCCTCGATGTCTCTGCTTTCTAGTCCTTTCCTTTTCAACTTCCCTGACTCCCCCCCTTTTGTCTTCTCTTTTGTCATACTTTCCCCTCATTTTCTTTCCTCTTATTTCCCCCTTTTTCACTTCCTTCCTCTCTTTTTTTCCCCCTGTATCTTATTGCCTTTCACCTATGACTATTTTCTTTATCTACCTGGTCTTTCTTTTGACTATGGACAGAATTCCCTTCCTTGTGTCTGACAGTAAAAAATGTTCCTTTTGACTCCTTCATTCTCTGGCAAGAAACCAAGTGGAGTTGAGAGGCTGATCTCCACCTATGAAACTATTGGAAGGTCAGGACAAAGATCCAGTGACATTCAGGTGGACAATTACATTCATCGAGGGAGAGAGAATAAAAAGACATTTTCAAGGCCCACCTTGCCAGTGTGCTGGACCATCTCATTTAAACTATACTCTTACCCTGAAAGGTTGGACTAGATGATCCTTGAGGTCCCTTCCAACATGGTATTCTATGAATAAGATGATCTAAGGGCTAGAGAGTCTTGTGACTCAGATGTTGACAGAAAAGGAAAACAGATAGTCATGTCCATGTTTTGAAAGACAGGTGCAAAAGGTGATATAAAATCCACAGGGGCATAGATAACCAGGGAACTGTGAAAGAACTTCAGGATAAGATATTCAGAGTGGCAAGAAGCTTGAAATTAGGAAGCAGAGAGAATACAGGCAGCTAATAGACCAATAGACAAAAAAAACCCCAAAACCCCAAACAAACCCATCACCACCACTACAACAACTAAAATACTAACAAAAAAAGTGTAATTATTCTGCTGTTCAGGACTCAAATATAAAAATATACAACATAATTCTATCATGCCATTTATAATATTTCTGTGAATTTGTTTTTCTAAATTCTCTGTTATAAGCATCAGTTCAAATAATTAACTGACCTTAAATTTTTGTCCTTTAATCAAATAAATGGAATGAGTTTTGCAGTTCACTAAAACCCCTCAGTATTTATGTTTCCAGAATTTTTTCTTGTCAGACTTTTTTTTTTTTTTTTTTTTTTTTTTTTTTTTTTTTTTTTTTTTTTTNTTCATTTTAATTAGAACTTGTAACATAAGTCCAGGAATACTACAGAAATTATTCTCATAGTGTATCTCCAATAAAAAAAGCAGGACATAGCCTACCAAAAGCTATGTATAATTTCTAGAGAACCGTAGTGGCTGGATGTGAGACTGAAATATCATTCAGTTACACACTTCTCAGTGATGGTCATAAGAAAACCTTTTGAAGTTCTTGAAATAACTTTCATACAAATAGTGTTGTGAATGATTGCAATTCCAAATCTCCTTCACACATCTTGACTTCAGTTTAAAACAGTTATCCACTGAAGGTTTAAAACAAGTTTGAAACCATAAGGAAAGTTAATACCTCTAATAGTCAGAAAGATCATAACAACTGTTTCAGTTAGTGAAATGAAGGTACAGAAGTCTCTCATGATTTTTTTCAATGTTCTTTGAAACAGTATTTCTTTTTTTTTTTCTCACCTCTCAACTAAGGTATATAAATTACTACTTTTCCAACTATGTAAGACCATGAGAAATTAATGACATTTTTGTTAAGTGACTTACTTAAGTACTCCATTAAAATGTCAGTATTTTCAAAGTCTTTTCATGAAACCATTCTGTGTGTAGAATATGGCTTTCCTTTCCATCCTTGGAGGATTTTAAGATATTCAGTATTAAACTTAGAAAAATTTTATACCTAGCAAGAATATGCCTTGGAAAGTTGTGAAGCAAAACCTCCTTGAAGAGACTTTCAAACAAGAAGTGGATTGGCAGGATCCAGCATGGATTTATCCTGGGCACATCGTGCCTGACAAAACTTACTGCCTTCATGGATGAGATGATTTGCTTTGTGGATAAAGGAAGAATGGTAGTTGTTTTATGTACCTTTGACATAGTAACATTGTAGAGAAACTAGTGAGGTATAGATTGGATAAATAGATTGTAAATCATGTGGAAAATTATCTGTGCTATTGACTCAAAGGATTCATGGTACCAAATCTGCGTATGGCCAGTTACTAGTGGCCATCAGTGCTGTTTAATACCACTGTTAGTGTTCCCAATAATCATAGAATCATAGAATCATAGAATGGTAAGGTTGGAAGGGACCTCAAGGATCATCTAGTTCCAACCCCCTGCCATAGGCAGGGACACCTCCCACTAGTACAGGTTACTCAAGGCCTCATCCAATCTGGCCTTGAACACATCCAGGGAGGGAGCATCCACAACCTCCCTGGGCAACCTGGTCCAGTGCCTCACCACCCTCACTGGAAAGAACTTCCTCCTAACATCTAGTCTAAATCTCCCCTCTGCCAGTTTAAGCCCATTGCCCCTTGTCCTGTCATTGCAGGACCTTGTAAATAATCCTTCCCCAGCCTTCCTGTAGGCCCCCTTCAGATACTGGAAGGCTACTATCAGGTCCCCTCGAAGCCTTCTCTTCTCCAGGCTGAAGAGCCCCAACTCCCTCAGCCTGTCCTCATAGGAGAGCTGCTCCAGCCCTCTGATCATCTTTGTGGCCCTCCTCTGGACCCGCTCCAACACTTCCATGTCCTTCCTGTGCTGAGGGCTCCAGAACTGCACACAGTACTCCAGGTGGGGTCTGACGAGAGCAGAGTGAAGGGGCAGAATCACCTCCCTTGCCCTGCTGGCCACGCTTCTCTTGATGCAGCCTAGGACTCGGTTGGCTGTCTGGGCTGCATGTGCACACTGCAGGCTCATGTTGAGCTTTTCATCAACCCAGACTCCAAGGTCCTTTTCCTCAGGGCTGCTCTCCAACCATTCACCACCCAGCCTGTATTTGTGCTTGGGATTGTGCCTACCCAGGTGCAGGACCTTACACTTGGCCTTATTGAATTTCATGAGGTTGGCCTGGGCCCACCTCTCCAGCCTGTCCAGGTCCCTCTGGATGGCATCCCTGTCGATGTCGACTGTGCCACACAGCTTGGTGTCATCTGCAAACTTGCTGAGGGTGCACTCCATTCCTCTGTCCATGTCACTGACAAAATCAGACAGTATAACCTCTCAACAAACTTAGGGATATCAAATTTAAGGTGGGGGGAGTTAATACAATGGAGGCAAGGCTGCCACATGAAGGGACTTATACAAACTGGAGAAATGGGGTGACAAGAACTTTAAATGAAGTTTAATACAGGGAAATGAAAACCTCTGTATGTGAGATAGACTTATTAAAGCCAAGTGCTGGGTCCTGAATTAGGGTCATAACATCCCCATGCAACATTGCTTGCAGGCTTGCAGGACATTGCCTGGAAATTTGATGCGGGAGTGCTCAGGCATTGGAACAAACTATCCAGGGTCACCACCCCTGTTCAAGAAACATGTGGACATGTCACTTCAGGACGTGGTTTAATGGCTATGGTGGTCTTAGATTGACAGTTGCACATGATGATCTCAGAGGTGTTTTCCAACAGAAACAATTCTATGATTCTAATTGTATGAATCTAGGTAACGAAGTAGCCCATGTAACGAAGGGCTGCTGTCTGGGGTTGTCTGGCTAGGAAGCAGCTTTGCAAAAAAAAAAAGGACCTGGGTTTCCTGGCTCACTTTCTATACTTGCAGAACCCTCAGTAAAAGACAACATGTCAGTGGGAACATGGCAATTAAGTAAGTTGAAAAAGATATCTCAGAGTGGGGAAAATTCTCAGAATTTGTTTTAAGAAAGTACTTACTAGCAAATTTAAATCAAGTGAAGTTATTTCAAGTGCCAGGACTTGAATAAAATATTTGACAAGTAATATCAGTGAAAGGCATGGGTAACAGAAATAATATCTTTTGGAAAGTGGCAAAAGTAAATGTAATCTTAGTATCTACATTTAAGTTCTTTTGGAAATCAAGTACTTCCAAGAAAGGCACACAGTATTCAAACAGAGATTTGAAAACTAGAATTCCTTTCTTTATTTCTTTTTGGCTAGCTTGAATATTGTACATCAAAAGGTTACATCAACTATTATTTTTATGGTCCTCACTGACATTGGATTCTCTATATCTATTCAACTAATCCATTCAGCTACTCACTCTTCACCAATTGTATTATCCTCCACCTCATTAACCAGTAAAGGAAAGAACTGGAAAAGAAAATCTTCAAAATTTATTCTATTATTTATACAGAAAAAAAAACTTCAGTTTTCCACAATTTCAGTAATGATAGCATTGGAAGAGAAACTGAGAAAAATACCTAATGGTTAGTGAATACAATAGATAATGTCGTGTCACAAGTTTTTGCTTCAAGATTAAAGGGGGTTCTACATAATATTTGTTTTCTCTTTACTGAGAATGGGCACTGTAACAGTGTACAACCCAGACAACGTTGTTGGCAAGGTAAAAACAACAAGAGTTTGTGAAAAAAAAAACCCAATCAAACAAAACCAAACAACCAAAAAAGCCGTAAACCAACCACAATGCCCCCTGAAAAAAGTCTGATGGGAATTCTTCCCTCTTTCTGTCCCTAAGAAATGTAGACTGTCCCTCAGGATCCTATTATTATGCTCTCATTGGAACCATAGCAACACCTATCTTTACCTCTTTCTCATTTTCCATGGATCATATGTCATACATTTACTGTCATCTCTCCCTCTTTATTTCCCTTCTTTACATCTGCTTCCTCTTTGTATTATCAGTTACCTTGTGGTCAATTTGATATACTGGATATTACCTTCAGGCCGTTGCCCGGATGCTTCTGGCTGTGCCACTTCTACTCTGTTTGCTTACAGACTCAATGCTTGTCACACGTGAAACATTCTGCCTACAAAATCAGGATCAGCACAGCAAGCAAATTCGGGAGGATGAGACTATCAGTCTCTATAGTAATTGCCACCTGTTACCATGGAGGAAACACCTGCTACTTTCCTGTTCTGAATATGGTCTTTTCTGTGATGGGGCAGGCATCAGAGAATTGGTGCTGTCTATGTGTACAATAAATACAGGCTAAGAAGGATCTACAGCTGCTACTTTTACTGGTGCGTTTTCCATAACAGTCTGTGTGCCTGAGTTAATTTTAGAAATAGAACTCACAGACTCCTAATGCAGTGTTCATAGTTCTGCTAGTGCTTCAGATTTTCCAGATGTCATATACATTGAAGGTAATTTCAACTTCTCTATACGAAAATTCAACAGATCAGGAAACAGCTAACCAGGTAGTACTAATCACACAAATACCATATTGCCACATGTATTACATGTGCTTCTGACATATGTCAGTGCTCGATAAAACTTTGTCTGTGTCATCTTCTGTATTGATAGAAATATTTCAATCTAATCAATAAATTTTCTGTATCTCTAATTCAGACAAGAACCACGAGTATGCCATGAGATAAGATAAGCAACAGTCCTTGGCAGAAATGTACTTTCATTTGTGTTGCATTCTTCTCAATGGCAAGTAGAGACAAACTCCTGTCAATATAGATCACAGGACAAAACCCAGAACGAAAATCGTGTCTGCATGTGTGTTTAGGGAGAAAAGACATCCCTGTCCTAGTCAGAGAAGTACTATGTGACATGTATTACTTCACTTAGATTTCGGGTAATATTTCTCTCATTTTGTTCCCTCTTGAGGAAACCTTAAGCCAAGGGATCAATGAAGTCAAAGGTTCTTTAACCATGTTCTACCTTCAAGTCACTGTTGCCTGGCTAGTACAGTTTCTCTTTCTGCCTTAAAAGAAACAGTGAAGACTTTAGTCAGAAGTTGTATGGGGGCAGCATATCAGCTTAGGAAGAGCACTTCTGGAATGCTACTACTATTATGTTTATTCTAAAATAATTTGTCACTTTGTTTCCATTTTTAATGTCTTCTATGCATTTTATTATCACAGAAACATAGAACTTTAGAGGTTGAAAGAGTCCAACTCCCATGCCAAGGCAAGAACCCCTAGCGTAGTTCACACGGGAATGCATCCAGGCAAGTTTTGAAAGTCTGCAGAGAAGAAGACTCCACAACTTCCCTGGGCAACCTGTTCCAGGGCTCCATCACCCTCACTGTAAAGAAGTTTCTCCTCACGTTGAGCTGAAACCTTCTATGTTCCAGTTTTGTAGCCATTGTTCCTTGTCTTACTCCTGCTGAGCAGTGAAAAGAGATTTGCCCCATCCACTAGACACTCATCCCTCAGATATTTATACACACTGATGGGATCCCCTCTCAGTCTTGTCCAGATTAAACATCCCCAGATTTTTCAGTCTCTCTCCATAGGGGAGATGCTCAAATTCCCC
>VWZE01000960.1:0-16281 GCA_013396675.1 Eubucco bourcierii
GGTCTCTTCCAACCCTGGTGATACGGTGAGACTGTGAGACTGTGAAAATATTCTAATTAGCCTCAAACCAGCACACCTGTGCTCATCACTGCCCCCTCTGCTCTGTGTAAATGGGGCCTGTGCTGGCCTGTCCCTGATGCAGGTGCCCCGGACCCTGACATCTATGTGGAGCCCATCACGGAGGAGCGCGCGGCCAGGACGCTGTACCGCATTGAGCTGCTGCGCAAGGTGCGGGAGCAGGTCCTGCGCTGCCCGCAGCTGCACGAGCGCCTGCGGCTCTGCCGCCCCAGCCTCTACCTGCCGGTGTGGTGGGAGTGTGGCAAGCACGACCGTGACCTGCTGATTGGCACCGCCAAGCATGGCCTCAACCGCACCGACTATTACATCATGAACGATCCCCAGCTGTCCTTCCTAGATGCCTACAGGAACTATGCTCAGCACAAACGAGCAGGGCTGCCCGGCCCCGAGACCCTGTGCTGCCTTTACCAGACTAACTCCAAGCTCTACAGTTCTCCTCTCTACAGCGAGGTGGGCCTAGGCCGTACTTGCCAGGCCATGGAGAGTGAAGCTGAGAGTCAGATGAAGCTGGAAGCTGCAGACAACCCCATGTCCCGGGCTGAGGGCAGTCCGTCAGATGCAAGCTGTGACACGTTCATGTCTAAGGTCAGGGACGTCATCTCCAGTAACTACGACGAGAGCTCCCTGCCAGACTCCCTGGTCTGCATGATGTATGAAGAGAAGGCCTGCAACAGTGAGCAGAGCTCCCTGGCCCGGGACAGCCCCAGCTGCACGGAACTCGCAGGCAGCACCAAGCTCTCTGAGGGCAAGCTGGAGGGAGACGAGGACCCCTCCAGCTGCGATGCAGATACCATGAGAGACACTCCCTTCCTAGAGGGTTTGCGGGAGGGCTGTGACAGAATGGATGGTCGGAATGAGGAAGTTGAGCCTTCACCTTCTACCCCTGAGAGCAACCCTCCACGGAGCATCCCCACAGAGCTCCAAGAAGCCTTGCAGCAGAAGGGAGACCTGAGCAGCCCTGCACCAGTGCTGCCTGAACATGGTGCCGCAGAAGGGGGCATAAGCATGGGGCTCTACAATCCCAGTCTTCATAACTATGAAATAAAGGTTGCTCCTGAGCAGAGGTTCATCAGTCTGCTGCAGGAGAAAGGACTGGAGGCAAAGTCAGTGCCAAGTCGGAGCCACAGTGAGGAAGATGAGGAGGAAGAAGAGGATGATGATAACTCTGAGGCAGCAGTAGATGTTGCAGGCTTGAGCAGTCCCAGGACCAATTCTGGCTGTGAGCATGGAGCTAATGAAGTGGGGGGTGAGGAGCAGACCTCTGACCTCCCCACACCCGAGGACGCTTGCCCAGAAGTGAATGGTGAGAGAGAGTCCCTTGGGCTGGGGACACCTGAAGGGCTGGGGGAGCCTGGGCCAGAGGGCAGGGAGGACCATGGCCTGGATGAGGAAAGCACTCTGCAGCCCTCGCCAGGCCAGGCTCAGAGCCAGGCTTTCAGCCTGTCTGCACCTCTGCTGATGCCTCCAGGAGCAGAGCCACTCTGTGCCAGGGAGAAGACCTGGGGCCAACAGGCTGAGGGGCAGGCAGGCCACAGAGAAGTCCTGCACCCCAAGCCCCCAGGGGTGAAGCAAGAAGAGTGTGAGAGCAGAGATGAGGAGGAGAAAGCCAGCAGCAGGCAGAGTCCAGGTACAGTGCTGAGAGCTCCCTCTGATTGATGGTCACCTCTGACTGAGGTGGGAGGGACCTGCTGTCCTCCCTGCAGAGCCAAAACCTTGGGGCTGCCAAGGCCCTGAGCAGCATCCCCCTGGCAGGAGTTGGGGTCTCTGTAGCAGCTGGGACTGCAGACCAGAGGGGGTAACTGTTCTTGTCGGGAGGGCTGGCCAGAACCCCTCACACTGAACCTCAGCAGCCATGAGCATCCTGTGGCATGCAGGATGCCCTTCCTAGCACAGGCCACTGCCTGGGAAGCAGCTCCTCCTAGACAGCCATGTGTCCTCCTCCAGCCTACCTAGGGTACAGGGATGGTCAGGGGTGGGGGCCACTACAATACCCCTTGTGAGCAGCATGGGCTGCCAGCTGTGACCCAGGACTACTGCACTGATGGTGGGCTGGGGAAAGAGACTCTTGGTGGAGCTGGGTAGTGGGGTGGGCAGGTGTGAGGGAGGGATGAGAGGCAAGGTGGTGATGGGCTCTATTCTCTGTTGCATTCTCAGATGGTCCAGAGAAGTATTTGGAGGAAAACAGCAAACATTCAGCTTCTGCCCTGCCTAGGGAGATCGATGACTTTCAGGATGCCCGTGCGCCGACCATAGCCCAGCTGCTGCAGGAGAAGACACTTTATTCCTTCTCTGAGTGGCCCAAGGTGAGCTTAGCAGTTTGTGCTGCAGGTGTCACTGCCTGGCCCTGCCCAGCAGCCGCAGCACTGCCTCCTGCTGCTGCACACCCAGCTGCCCACAGGCGCTCTGGCTAGGCTACTCTTCCCAAGCGCTCGTGCCATGGACGTGCCTACCCCAGAGCAGGTCCCCACCGAGCTGGGGTCACCGAGGCTGGATTTGTGTTGATCCTGGAACGACAAACACGAGTCAGCTGTTTGAGCCCCAACCTGCCACCTCCAATTGTGTTTGCAGGACCGTGTGATCATCAACCGCATTGACAACATCTGCCACGCCATCCTGAAGGGCAAGTGGCCTTCCTCCAGCCAGCAGCTGGAGACACAGGGCCTGCTGGCAGCTCCGGTGCTGCCCAGCGGCACTGGCAGCAGGAGCGGCTTTGCCGAGTCGGAGGGCACTGATCCTGGCTTCAGCAATGGAATGTTGATCTCACAGGTACCAAAGGTGAGCGGGGCCTTGGGCATGGACAGGCTTGGGGCTCAGCAGGAAAGCGGTGCCCAAGCAGTTCCCCAAGCAGGGCCTGGGTTTTCGCTGCCTCATGCTGCTTCTGGTGAGATGTAACATGTGGCTCCCTTCTTGAGGGCTCCTGGTGAGCCCCCTGTGTTCTCAACCTCCTGCCACCCCTGCTCCCTTCCTGGGAAAGTGACTGTTCTGTGGCAGCTCCACAGCCTCTACACTGTAGAGGTGCTTCCAGAGTCAGAGATGGTGCACCCACATGGTCAGGAGGAAAAGGGGAGAGTGCCCTGGTGTGCCACAGGAAAGGTTCTAGAAGAGGTCACTGTCCCATCAGTCGTCAGCTCTCTCATTGATGGACCCAGGGCAGAGGCAGTAGCTGCTGGCCTGGGACCCCTTTAACCCTATGCAGTAGCACCATGAGAAGTGGAAGTGCCTGTGGGGTGCCCCCACCCAGAGGTGTGATGTGCTCTGGGAAGGGCACCCTCCAGAGCTCTGCAGAGAGGCAGAAAAGCCTAACCCTTAGCTCAGTGTTTACGAGCTGTGGCCCCTGGCAGTGCGTGGGCAGCTGTAACCCTCTCTGTGGCTTTGCCACACACAGGAAGGGTTCCTGAGCCCTGCCTTTGTGAAGGAGGAGCGGAAGCACAGGAGACCCTATGAAATGGAGATGGAAAGAGATGCCAAGCAGAGGAGCCTGGAGCAGCTGGCAGCAGCCCACATTCACCCACCCATTGTGCTGAACGGCTGGCGGGACGCAGCTGTGGACTTGTCCAGAGCCCCTGAGGGGTCGCCAGGGAGCTCCTCTCCTTTCCCTCTGAACACGAACATTCCCAAACTGGGAACCGTGAACACCCTCCAGGGCTCCCTGGGCATGGACTTGTCTGGCATTCTGCAGGCAGGGTTAATCCATCCTGTCACAGGGCAGATTGTCAATGGCAGTCTCCGAAGAGATGATGCTGCCATGAGGAGGAGACGGGGCAGGAGAAAAAATGTAGAAGGGATGGACCTCATCTTCTTGAAGGAGAGGCCTCTTCCGACCAGGCTGCAGGTGAGTTGATGCTCCACCCACGGCTCCTGCGGCGTCAAGCACAATCTGTCTTGTGGTCCAGCTGTCTTCTACAAGCTCTTCTGCCCATGACAATGTGGGACCTTCCTCAGGGCAGCTTGGCTTGTGCTGGAGCAGGCAGGAGCAGATAGTGCTTTAGGGAGGAACGGAAGATTTCCCTCGGGCTTGCAGCACTCTGCCTGGAGTGTTTGAGTCCTGCTAAGCATTATCAAAAGCTGTCCCACTTCAGGGGTTGTGTAGTGTTAGAGAGCATGAGGAAAGGTCCTTGACTCCATTGGACCTGTGGCCAAGAGGCTGCACCTATCTCTTTTACCCCAAAATCCACCCAAGGCAGGACACTGTGGGAGCCAGACCAGTCTCTCTAGACTACTTGTAGGAGTGATCTGGGGAAGGTTGTTCCAGCTGGTGGTTAGAGTGTTTCCAGGTGAGTTCAGAAGCATCTCCAGCTCTCCCTTCCCTCCCTGCCAGAAGTGCTGGAGACTGAGTGGAAGTGTGACATGGTGGTGGGTGGTGGGAACACGTGGGTTAATCTGTGATGGAAGCAGATGAGCTGCTCTGGGAGCTGTGCTCATTGGGGTGCACATGCATTCCCACATGCTGCTAATGAACTCTTCCTGCTCCTCCCTCCACCTCAGGATGTTCAGGATGACCAGCCACAGCCCCTTCAGACTAGTTCCCTCCCCGATGGACCAGTTGCTGCTACCTCATCTCCACAGCCAGCCCCAGCTGTGGGCAGCCCAGCAGAGAAGACTGTCCCCAACAAGAGTCTCCTCGACTGGCTCCGTCAGCAGTCCGACTACACACTCGACATCCCTGGCTTTGGCACAGTAAGAGTGGCCTGCAGGGGCGTGTGTGTGTGTGTGTGTGTGTGTGTGTGTGTGTGCGCTCTCTATGCTGCCCTGGAGCTCAGGGCTTCCATGAAGTATCTCCAAATGCAGCCTTTTCCCTTCTGCTGTGGCTCGTGGTGTTCAAGGGCTGTTTGACAGATCCATCACACAGCTGGGAGCTGGGCACAGCAGTGAAGGGCATTTGTGGAGCTGTGTCCTCCTGCTCCTTTGTCCATTCTCCAGCTCCAGTGCATCCCTCTGTTCAATGCACTAGCCTTATGTCTTCCAAAAGCACCCAGGAATAGGGAGAGAAATGGGGGAAAGGGATTTGGGATGCTCAAGATCGCTCTGTGTTGCTACCAGGATCATTTTTGGCAATGCTGTTGTATTAAACAAGGTTTCCAAACAAAAGCTTTTACAAACTGGGTTGAAGAAGCTGTGTTGGAGGCTGCAGAGACTGAGGTTGTGTGGCTGTAGGCAGTGTCAGAAAGCAGAGCAGGGACGAAGCCTGTCTGATCATTATGTGTGACACCTCTTGGTGTCGCTGGTCAGTTTGCTCCAGATCTCAGCTTATTTAGCCTGGTAGAGCGTGGGGTAGGCAGAGCTGTAAAACAGGAGGAGCTGTGGTGGCTATACACGACAGGCTGTGCCTCTGGGACCTGGAGCAAACTGACCAGCGACACCAAGCCATGGGTGTTTTGGGGCTCCTTAGCCATGAGAGATGAGGAGCTCAGCGTCTGCTTAGGCATGGTGGCTCTTGCTTTTCAAAGTCCAGAGATGCGTGGAGCTCTGTGCCTAAGGGGCATTGCAGGCAGCACTCATGACAGAGCAGGCACAGAGCTGCCTACCCAAACCTTTCCACCTTCCTTGCCTTCCACGGGGCTTTGCAAAGTCTGGCTGTGCTACCTGTGAACTTCCTGCTCCCAGCAAGCCCCCAGTGCCCTCCCACATTGGGGCAGGTGTCCTCTCTCCAGGCAGGATGGATGGAAAGCTGCAGTAGCTCAGCTTATTGAAGAGCAGACCAAGCTTAGGGGTTTTCTGACTCTCAGGAACCAGACTCTGCAGGGAAGTGGGGGCCTGCAGATGCAGTGACCCCAGGCCTCAGTGCATGCGGATGTGTCTGACCACTCTGCTGTAGCTATGAAGGTTGCAGTCCTGCAGGGCTCTGATCTCAAAGAAATGTAGTGCAGCAGCTCTGCAGTGGGAACAACAAAACAGGAAGGAGGCAAAGCAGAGATGAGCTGGTGAGAAGCAAGTGGCTGTGTCGGCCTGGCGGGAGACTACATGCACAGCTCCAGCTGCAGCTACATCAGTTACAGATGCACCTGCAGGAACTGGCAGCAGCTACAGCTCTAGGACTGGAGGGGAATTAGAAAGGGCTGGAGCAGTGTGAGGAGGGTACCCTGAAGCCCCTTTACACCTACAAAAGGCAGCTGTGCTCATTTGAGAACTGTCCCAGTGGCAGAGCCCAGCTCATGCCGCTGCTCCCACTCGTGTCTGCAGGGACCGTCTGTCCCTCGGGAGCTCATCTGTGCCGCTGTCCCGCAGGGCTTGCAGCCACCCAGGCTCATTATGGCGTCTGGTCTCATTAACGTTGTCTTGTTTGCACTCCAGAATTTTTCAGACAAGCCCAAGCAGAGGAGGCAGCGCTGCAAGGACCCCAGCAAATTGGACATTAACTCACTCACAGGAGAGGAGCGGGTGCCTGTGGTACATAAGGGTACTGGACGGCGGGTAAGCGGAGGCTCTTCTATGCTCTGCCCTTGGGCTCTTCAGGTGCTTAGCAGAGCCTGAGCTCACCCTGGGGAGAATTCAGAGGAGCCTGTGGAAGGGACAAAGGTCTGGAACACGTCACCGATCTACGCTACCCTGTGACTGTGTGTGCCCAAGGGGGACAGACCTGGAAAATGAGTGGCTTTGTGTCAAATAAGGGAAGTCTGAGTGCCCTCCCTTGTCAGAATGCATAGACCCTGCAGCGGCAAAGGGATCCAGCTGCTGGCCTTAAGCTGCCATCAGCACAGCACTGCCTGGCTCTTTCCCTTCCAAACTTGGTCATTCCCCTTGAATTCACTGTAGTGTGCAAAGATCTTTGATTTTGTTCCTCTTTATGAGGTGCAGACACAGACACAGACACCCACCTAGGTGCTGGCCTTGGGGCAAGTGGAGGGTTTGAGAGGCTTTATCTGCTTCCTGAGCAAGGAACCTAGATTTACTTGTCTGGTGTGTCTGCAGTGCACTGGTGTTCACCACTGTGGATGAGAAGGGACATTCAGGGATATCTTCCACCCAAATTCAGTTCCTGAACACACCTAGGGCTGTGCTGGGTCAGAAGATGTGACATCACTCACATCTAAGACTGAAAGAAAAGTGTGGCAGGAAGAGGCGGTTGCAGTCACACCTGTGTTTCCCTCTGTTACACTCATGGTGGTCATTGGAGGCATGGGTGGTGAATTGGTGGGTTTGGGCAGTCCTGAGCATGGCCTTTGCAGAAGCTCTGTCCCCATCACCTACTCATGGGGAGGGTGCTGGGATGGGCCACAGAGGCCTTTCCTCCCCGAGCAGGCAGCAGGTGCAGACCGAGTCCTGCAGAGGTGTGCGGTGAGGGAAGAGTCTGCCCCAGCCAAACTGCAGTCAGCAGCAAGCAGCTAGGGGAGGTGTAACCATGTTTCTTGTATTATTTGACATGACTCTTTCTGCAATAGAGGTCATCCTTCTGCTGTGTTTTATAGTTAGGGGGAGCCACAGCACCAGCATTGAAGGAATTGCCAAGGTGGCTTGATGCAAACTTGGAGTATGCTGTTGCAGCTGACTGGGCTGACATTGTTAAGCTTTCAGTAAGTTAGAGCTTTTGGAGCAATCTGTATCATGTCATCCTTTCTTTCCCCTCCCCATCCCCACAACCTTTCTCCAGTGAGGATGCAGAGCTGCGAGGCAGGACCTGGGCTGCACACACGGGAGGGGGAGGCTGCAGGGCTGGGCACCAGCAGAGCTCATGTGGCAGAGAGGGAGCTTGTGCCCTGTCACCACTCAGCAGCACGGCCAGGGGAGGGAGAGAAGGGGTCAGCACCCTGGGAATAGGGCTTGGCAGCTCAGGATGATTGCCCTGAGGGCCTCAGAAATGGCAGAGGCAGGAGGACCTCTAGGGGCAGTCATCCTTTGGACAGCAGGGAGTGGACTTTTGCAGGTCAAATTTTCAAACACAGCCTCAGCCAAGGCTTTCAGCAGCTCCTGCAGACTCTGCCTCTGCAGCCCTGGGCCCAGCACATTGCTTAGGCCCAAAGGCTCAGACACTGACAGGGAGAAGGGCAGGATGAAGCCAAGTCAAGCTGTGTTCATTCACCCCATCCCTCATGCCAGTCTCTGCCTGGGCAGAGCTGGAGGAGGAGCAGGAGATGAATAAGTGCTCTACCCTCTGGCATGCAGGTGCTGCCAGATTGTCCTGTGGACTGCCATTACCCAGGCTTTTCCATATAGTTCCTCTTACCTGCTCCCTATTTTTGTGGCTGCAGTAGTTCACGTGATGCCCTTTCAGGGGCCTGGAGTGGGAATCTATTGGCTTAGAGGTTTGTACTGCTCTCAGATTTGCTTTTAATTAGCACTGGAGATTCATCATGGTCTGTCCCACTGCCAAGGAAACAGCTCCGCATGGGGGCTGGCGTTGGTGCCCTGTCTGGGTGGCCAGCACCTCTTCCTCACCTTGGTTTGCAGGAGCCCATGTCTGTGCCAGTAGGAATAGCTGTGGTCACTGCCCAAGCACTCCTTCCCGTGCCCTGCTGAGTAGCTGCATGCCCATCAGTGCCCACACCCCAGGCCCCACCAGCACGTGGCTTTCGGCGAGCGTGGCAGCTGCACGTGGAGTCAGGTCTGGCAGCTCCGGGCGCTTGGGCAGGTGGCAGCCTGGGGTCAGCTGCCTGGGAGAGCCTGGTTGCATTCATGGCCCAGGGGAGGCTCTCTTGCATGGCAATGGGAGCAGAGCAGGAGATTCCCCCTCTTTGGGTTGTAGCTGTGCAGTACAGGCTGCTGGGTCACTGGACTGGAGTCTCTGCTGCAGGTGTCCATGGGAGATGCTTTTCCTACCCAAATCTGTCATTGGGAACTGTTCAGAGAGCAGCAATACTGAAACTCTGGGGAGCCACAAAGGGAAATGCTTAAATGTCTCTGATGAGTATGCTGAAAAACAAAGTTTTAAGCTGCACTATGGATCCCCCTGCACTGCTCTGTGTAACCAGGCAGTCTCAGCAAGGTGTGGCCGGTGGGTTTTGGTCCTCTGAGTGATCAGAAGAACCTTCTTGGTGTCTCAGCAAAGCTCTAGCCAGGAGCTGCCCCAGACAGCATGTCCACTCTCTGTGTGCTATCCCATGCAGCTTTGCTGTCCTGCAGAGCAGTAAAAATTTGGCCCTTCTAAAGGATGAGATTTTTCAGCTGCATGGGAGCTGAGGTGGCTTCTGGCACGGGCCTGTCCCCGTGATGCTTGTGTTGTGAAGGGCTGATACTGAGGGCTGGGGTGACACTGTGAGAAAAAAGTGTGCTTCCTCCTTCCCTCTCTGTGCCCTGCGGCACCGCAGCACCATGCCAGGGCATAGCCAGAGCCTTCTGCGCTTGGCAGCATCCCTTGGGGAAAAGTTGTGCGGACCTCTCTGATTCCATACCATGCAGGCAAGTGTTTCTGTGCTGACACCATCTGGGCTGCAGATGAGAGCACAGAAGGGGCAGGGTTCCTCTGGCACAGCAGTAACTGCTGGGTGTTCTCTGCTCTCTGTGTTCTCAGGGCTACTTACCGGAGAGCAAATTCAACCGCATCCTGACCGAGCCCATGCTGCGAGACGCGGGGCCCCGCCGCAGGGGGAGGAGGCCCCGGAGCGAGCTCATCAAAGGCCCTGGCGTTGTAGCAGATTCTTCCTCTGGAATGGGACCACTCTTCATGAATGGACTGATTGCTGGGATGGATCTGGTAGGACTTCAGAACATGAGAAACATGCAAGGGATCCCCCTGACCGGGCTGGTTGGGTTTCCTGCTGGGTTTGCAGCGGTGCCCACTGGCGAGGACGTGAAAAGCACCCTGAGTATGTTGCCCATGATGCTACCAGGCATGGCCACCGTACCGCAGATGTTTGGCGTCGGAGGACTTCTCAACCCCCCCATGGCAACGACTTGTACCGTGACTGCTCCGACCTCGTTAACAAGCACAACGAAAGGTGGCACAGCCAGCCCAGAGAAAGCTGCTGAGGATAAAGCGAGTGGCCAGGACGTGAAAACAGAAACTGTCCTGGAGGAGAAGCCTGGCCCCAGCTCGTTTTCTAATCAGACAGAATCTGCAATAACTACCAGTAGTCCTGTAGCTTTTAACCCGTTTCTTATCCCAGGGATGTCTCCTGGACTGATCTATCCCTCAATGTTTCTTTCCCCTGGCATCGGCATGGCACTGCCCGGTATACAGCAAACCAGGCACTCAGAGGCAGCCAACCTGGAAAGCCAGAAGCGGAAGAGGAAGAAAGCAAAAGGGGAGTTGGCAAACCCGGAGACAGAAACTGTGGTGCTGCTTGAGAAGGAAGCTGCCAGCAGCCAGAACTGTGCGGAGCCAGCGGCGCCTGCGCTGGCAGAGAGGGAGCAGGACGGGCCCGTGGCCGAGGAACGCCAGGTGGCTCACAGCACCGATTAGGGCTTTGGTTTCCTTGCAAACAAACACACAAAGATTGTGGCTTGTGAGTTTCTTACCCCATAAACTCTTTGTTACTTCTCCTCTCGCCCCACTCCGCCTCCATCAACCTGTGTTTCCATCAGTAATACTCCCCAGCTGACCCCTGTCAGGACAAACTCTGGTGACATTCTCCATGTTGGTAGTTGCAGGGTCTTGCCACTTTCTTAG
The DNA here is from genome assembly GCA_013396675.1 of Eubucco bourcierii. Classification (NCBI taxonomy): domain Eukaryota; kingdom Metazoa; phylum Chordata; class Aves; order Piciformes; family Ramphastidae; genus Eubucco; species Eubucco bourcierii. The sequence continues at coordinate 10,622 of VWZE01000960.1, forward strand.
ATACAAACAGTGTTGTCTAGCTAGTGTGGGAGGCACCCAGCCCACCTTCTCTTGGCCGCTCCTTCATCCCAGCTGGTGATAGCAAATCCAGCACTTGGTCACCCCCCCACCCCCACCACCAAATCGCGCATTCCTTTGAGAAGAAAAAAAGCAGCAAAACGAAAAAGAGCAAAAGAAAAGTCTTTGCCTCTTGGTCCACACACAGACAAGGGTCTTTGTCTACAGCGACACCGAAGGAGAACGCCTGTCTCTGGGGGTAAAAAGCACAGCTATAGTAAGTGCTGACGTGTAGTTTTGATTTCAAGTATGTCCCTATTTTATCATGGTTACTAGAGTAGTAGTGTAGGCAGAAGTATATAACTGATGATTGAAAAATGCATATATTCATTTCTTGGGAAGGAAGCAGCAGAACTGGTAGTGCTAGGAGGTGTCACCCCCACCTCAGAGGTTTGGAGGCAAACTGCTGCGAGTCCAAACACCACATAGACATCCTTCTGTATCTCTTAGAACCAAAGCTTGGCTTTATGTCATGTGGGGTTTAGTTGCCTGTTCCTCGCTCATTACAAGAACTGGAGAGGGTTTGCACATCCTGCATGACTTTTTGGGGGTTACTGCTCCTGGAGCTACCAGTTTCTTGCTGCCCCACTAGTCTTCAGTTCTCCCACAATGTTAGCTCTCATCCATGGCATGAGGAGTGCTGCCAGGGCACGTTTGCAGCCTGGGCCAGGCCACGCTTGGATACTCCTGTGTCAACACTGAGGCTCTTTGAGTTCCTGTATTTCCCACTTCCTGCCTCAGAAGCAAAGAGTTCTTCCAGCAAAGCTGGAGAGGCTGTAGACCTGCTTTCCTGTTTGGGGAGTCTTCTGAGAGTTTCAGAGCTGGAGTTTGCTCTTTGCTACTCTTTGCTAGCATTAGGCTGTGAAGAGACTACCTTGGCTCCTTCTTTCCATTCCATTCACTGTTNGCTCCTCCGCAGGCGACTCCTCTTCTCCTTCCCCTCACTCCTTTAGTTGTGTTTGTCATTTGGGCTTGTTCTTCACAGCTCATGGTCTGAGACTTGAAATAAACCCTGGGTGGTGCAGCAGCGAGGCGGGGGGCAGGAAGCTGGCGAGGCAGTCAGGAGCGTGCTCTAGTCATGGGTTTCACACTCGGTTGTCACGATTTACTGTATTTTATACTGATGTTCTGTTACGGTTTTTTGCTAATTTATCAGATGGTCCAAATGTTTTGGCATAACTCCTTGGGTTGGCATTATTTATTTATGATGCTTTCTTTTGTCATTGTATTTTATACACTTGGGATTCTAAATTATGTACCTGTCCGAATTAGCATCTCAAAGAAGTCTGTTCCCTGTGCTCTCAGAAGCGTTTGGTTTTCTATCCTCACGGAATCGTTCCCACTTCACTGCATTGGACGACGATGACTTTTTTTATGTAACCAATCATAATGCAAACCTCCCCCCCCCCATAATTAAATGTGTTCTATTTAATAAGCTCCTCGTACCATAGATACCGTATCACTACCCACAGATTTCTTAGAAATGCTGCTATCTGTCTCTATTTAACTAACATTTTGTTCAGTTTTTGCCTCCAGTGGAAGCAGAAAAGGTTTTTTCAGCTGTTAAATCCAAGATCAATATAATTTATTTATGTAAAAAAAAAAAGAGAAAAAAAATAATCACAATTGATATATTTTTGAACCTTTTAAGTACTAACTTTCTTTTTATTCAGTAGAAGAACATGTACTTGCCCTCAATCCTTCAAATACAAATGCTATAAAACTCCATCTATCTTCAAAGCCTTACTGTGAACGGAAGCAGAAATCTCTCCAGAGTCTATTTCTTGGCACGGGGTGGGGTTTTTCCCAGGGTTACACGCGGAAGGAACAGGGTTTAAAGTGGAATTTATTTACTTAGCCAGCATGCTCTATACCTTGTTCTTCCTTATCAGACATGTATGCTACGTCTCTGGGTGTTTAGGCTTCTCTTTGACTGCTACTTTGTGACCCTTTTGCAACCCGATATACTCTGTGGATTATTTAATCTGTAAGGCGTTAAGTGGCTTCTTCTTTTCCATCCTATAACAACCAAATGCCAAATCTTCACCACTTTCCATGGCTACTCACACGAACATGACATCCTTCACCAAATGTGCTAACAAAATAAACTGTCTGTGCTCTTGAACATGGATAAAAAGAAAAAGATTTAAAGGTCAGATTTTTATTTTTTTAATTTAGTGACTAGATGATGCTTATCTTTCAGGCTTGGCAGAGCCTTGCTACAGATGTATATAAGTTTTTTTCAGCAAATATATGTGAATGTTTAATTCACCTGACTCCGTGGTGAACCTGACTTGCCTTTTTCTCAGCACGGACCCCACGAGAAGCTGCCCAACCCAGCAGACTTCTCTGTCTTTTGGGGCTGCTTTCCGTATGCCATGCAGCCTGTGGTGCTCTGGGGCAGCGCCACCTGTGCTCGGCTCCCCGGCTTGGCTGCCATGGATAGAGGCCATGGGGCTAAACCCCTGCAGTGTCCAGCAGCTCCCTCACCCAGCTCTGTGGGGACTAACTCACCCTGCCATGTGGGTTAGCTTGCATCCTGACTGGCTTAACAGCCTGCCAGCCCTGCGGGACGATCTGTCCCGCGTGGGTTGTCCCTCTTTGCAGCCCAAGCTAACCTGCTGCTGCTCCTCAGGCGGCTTCAGCACAGGGCCTCTCTGCCAGAGCCCAGCCATGAGATCCTCTGGTTTACAGTCCCTTGTGCTTGTTGTGGCACCTCAAGCAGCAGAGGTGTTTGATTTCTCTGGCTGAGCGATTGGGCACCTCCCTCTCGTTGTGTAGAGTGCTGCTGAGTGCCCAAGGTAAGGGTCTCCTGCTTCAGACACGTAGATGACAGCTTCATTTTTCAGAGGGGTAAACAGCTGCACAGGAAAAGCTAAAGAATTTAAGGTCCAGGAGGAAAGGCACAGAGCAAACCAAGTGTTCTCACTTGCTCCCCCTGCCCTCCTCCTGGCATTTTGTCGATGCCTTTGTTTGGGAGGAGAAACAGGAAAGCACCGAGCAGAAGAGGCATCAGATACGGCTCAGACAGGGGCAGAGGAGGCAAACGATGGTGTGAACTTGGCAGTTCCAGTGCCAGTCTGCCTTTAGGCTGCAGCCTTCCACTCTCACATCACCAATGCAAAATACTTTACATGCTCAATGGATCTGCAGAATCCAGGCAGCCCCTGGGTCCACAGAAAAGTGTTCATCCTGCCGCTTGTGCCGTGAAGTCATTGGGAGTCGCTGGCAGCCGTTGGCACCTGTCTCATCAGATGAGGTGTTCTTCACCTCCTGGGAGAGGGAGCAAGTGGATGTGGACATGGATGTGGAGGATGGGCACAGCTCTCTGGGTGTCACTCTGCAGGGTGCAGATGCCCTTTCCTGAAGCATGAGGAAGTAAAACACCCTGCGGCTGCTCTCTGCTCCTTCCTCTGCTTGATCTTTACCCAGCAGGACCCAGAGAAGCAGCACCACACATTCAGACAGGAGCTGTTGTTCTCTGGGTGGTCACCAAAAGGTGGTTGATGATTTCCCTCAGTGTGAGCCAAGGCAGAGGCAGCTTTTCCTTCACACCTCTGGTGCCTTGGCAAAGTCACAGGCAGGAACTTCGGGTCAGGAATCTCAGCTGGCAGTGAGCAGAGGGCAGCTCCTCTGAGAACACTCGGTTATATTGAACAAAACTGGAGCTTTCCACCTCCTCGGGAGCCACAGCAGCCCCAGGGTGGTGCAGTCACAAGAGACCACCAACGCTCCTCCCATTCACCACCTTAAGGCAGCACCCAGTGCTTCACCAGGCAGGTAAAGGCACCTACTGAGGGCCTTGTGTGCCAGGCACAGCAGCCCATGGTCACTGTCTGGGATGGCAGGGTGCTCAGCTGTGGGCACTGGGCAGACAGTGCTGCCAGGCAAGGATGTGGCCCAGTGGCTGTCAGAGCAGCAGCTCTGGGAAACTAAGAGAAATCCAGCTTGTCCCTCATTTCTCTTCCCAGCTCCTTGCCCAACATGGCCCTAACAGCTCACATTGCTGCCTGGGGACCATCCTTCTTGGGCTGCTGCTGGCATTTGTGGTTTCATGGTGCACCCAGGAATGGCTTAAGGCCAGTGAGGAAGTGTCAGGGCAGCACTGATGCCTGGAGAGCCTAGAGTGCTGCAGCATCCAGCTCCTGCCGGTGTCTGACTGCTACATCTTTCATATGGGGGTGTAGCCAGAGGAGACTTCTTACAGAACAGCCTGGATCCTTCAGAAAGGTTTGTAAAGGAAAAGTGATTCTCCCCCACCAGCTTGCTTTTACTTTTCTCAGAAGGATTTCTAGAAATCCCTGTGGGGAATTGCAGAATTATTTGGCTTGGAAAAGTCCTCTCAAGATCATGCAGTCTCAACCCAGCACCACCGTGACCACCAAACCCTGGCCCCAGATGCCATGGCCACATGGTTCTGGGACACCTCCAGGAATGAGGACTCCACCACCTCCCTGGGCAGCTTGTGCCAATTCCTGACCACTTCTGAACCAAAGACATTTTTCCTCCTCTCCAACCTAACCCTGTCCTGGCACAATTTCAGGACATTTCCTCTCCTTCTATCCCCTGATCCTAGGGAGCAGAGCCCAACCCCAGCTCACTGCAGCCTCCTCTCAGGGAGCTGCAGAGAGCAATGAGGTCTCCCTCAGCCTCCTCTTCTCCACACCAACCCCCTCCAGCTCCCTCAGCTGCTCCTCCCCAGCCCTGTTCTCCAGACCCTTCACCAGCATCCTTGACCTCTGGAGCTGTTCCAGCCCCTCAATGTCCTCTTTGGCGTCCAGTGACAGGACAGCGGGCAACGACCGCAGGCTGCAGCAGAGGTTCCATTGGAACATCAGGAAAAACCTTCGCAGTGAGGGTTCTGCAGGCCTGGAGCAGGCTGCCCAGAGCGGCTGCGCAGTCTCAGTCTCCGCAGGCTTTCACACCCCCTGGGTGGTTTTGTGTGACCTGCTCTAGGTGACGCTGCTCCGGCAGGGGGTGGGACTCGGCGATCTTTCGAGGTCCCTTCCAGCCCCCGACGTTCCGTGATTCCGTGACGCTCAGTGGAGCGAAGGGCGCAGAGCTTCACTTAGGGCTCGGGGAAGCACCGAACTGAGCTGCATCCCGGCTCCGCCAGCCGCTGGGCTCTACACAAGCCCATTCACAGAGAATCGCCCTGGGCCCTGCCGGTTGTGGCAGCGGAACTCTGCCCCGGGACGGGGCGGGGCGGGCTGCGGGCGGTCTAGGGGTAGGCTGGGGGCGGGGTCCGGGACGGACGTGGCCGCTCCCTTCCGGCGGGCGCGTTTTGGCGCGCGGGGCGCTGGGGCCGCTCCGCTCCGGGCCGGTGCCGCCATGTCCCGCGCGGAGCCGCTACCCGCCGAGCCCGCCGCAGCCATCGCGCNGAGAATCGCCCCGGGCCCTGCCGGTTGTGGCAGCGGAACTCTGCCCCGGGACGGGGCGGGGCGGGCTGCGGGCGGTCTAGGGGTAGGCTGGGGGCGGGGTCCGGGACGGACGTGGCCGCTCCCTTCCGGCGGGCGCGTTTTGGCGCGCGGGGCGCTGGGGCCGCTCCGCTCCGGGCCGGTGCCGCCATGTCCCGCGCGGAGCCGCTACCCGCCGAGCCCGCC
>VWZE01000960.1:16323-26385 GCA_013396675.1 Eubucco bourcierii
CGCCGCAGCCATCGAGCGGCTCTGCCAGGAGCTCAACCTAGACGCGGCCAGCGCCGCCGAGGCGCTGCGGGACTTCACGGCGCTGAGGGGCACCTACAGCCTGGAGGTGAGGTGGGGGACGCGGGGCCTGGGCCTGGCGGGGGCGGAGCGGCAGCCGGGGGGGGGGNGGGGGCGGAGCGGCAGCTGGAGGCGGCGGCCCGGGCCCCGCAGTCCCCCGCAGCCCCCGCTCGCTGTCCCGGCAGGGCGAGGCGCTGCACTGGCTGGCCTGTGCCCTCTACGTCTCCTGCCGCAAGAGCCTGGTGCCTACCGTGGGGAGCGGCCTGATGGAGGGCAACGGCGTCTCGCTGACCAGGATCCTGCGCTCCGCCAGGCTCAGGTGAACTGTTCCCCCTTGGCTGATTGCCCCTCCCCGGCTAATCGCCCCAAGCGCAGCACCTGCTAATTGACCGCTCCGCCAGAGCCAGCGCTCCAGGCAGCGCTCCCGCGGCTCCGGGCGCTGCGCGGTGCATGTCCCGAGGCGATCTCTGACACATCTGCTCTGGGTAGAAATGGAAATGAGATGCAAATCCTGAGCTTTTAGCTTCGAGCCTTTGAACCCCGCCCCCGACAGGCCGATGATTGTTCCGCCCACGTCAGTTATTCCCTGTTCTTTCTGTAGTTAATTGGAACTCTGCGCGCAGCGCGGATCAGAATGGGGCTTGGCCGGGACTGAGGCTCCGCGTCAGGCAGCGCAGCTTGCCACTGGCTCTGGCCCGAGGTGACAGAACTCAGGCGCTGCACCTTGAATGCTGGCTTCGGGTTTGGGTCCCTGTGGCCGCTGGAGCTGGATTTCTAGCTCAGACACTAAAAAAAAAAAAAAAAATCTGGAACAGAGAAACTTGGAAGTGGAAGAGTATGGGAGTCCCTGAGGGGAGAGGTAAACGTTCCGGGGATAGGCCGTGAAATACCAACAGTGGATTAGTTAATGTAATTTCATTGAGCGTCGAAGGCTTTGTGCCTGGAAGCACAGCTTGAGTCTTCCCTTACTGCTTCTGCTGTGCCTGTTGCTGTCTTCTCTCACCGCTGTTTTGGCTGCTGCTTTGCTGCTTCGCTGCCACTTGACCCCATCCCCATCTTCTTTAAGGTTGTTGTGATCTGTGGTAGTTTGTTCTCCTTAGACTGTTATAAGAAATACAATTTCCTTTTTCATTCAACTTTCCAAATTCTGAGTTGTAGTGAATTTACGAGGGGAGAGATCTGCTCTTACCCATCTCAGCCCCTCACTCGCTCCAAGGAGGATATTAAGGGTCTGGGCCATCTCTGGAGGAAAACAAAGAAGGGTCTGGGGAACAGGGCTGGTGAGGAGCACCTGAGAGAACTGGGAGTGCTTAGTTTGGAGAAGAGGTTGAGGGGAGACCTCATTGCTCTCTACAGCTCCCTGAATGAGGTTGCAGTGAGGTGGGATTGGGCTCTTCTCTCATGGGACAGGACAAGAGGAAGTGGCCTCAAGGGCAGGTTAGGTAGGACATTAGGAAGGACTGATTCACTGAAGGAGTGGTTAAGCTCTGAAGTGGGCTGCCCAGGGCAGTGGTGCAATCACTGTCTCTGGAAGGGTTCAAAAGATGCGTAGTGCTGTATTGAGGGACATTGGTGGTGGACTTGTCAGTGTGGGGTTAAAGGTTGGACTTGATGATCTTGGAGAGCTCCCCAGCCTGAATGATTCTCTGATCCTATGAGCTCAGTGTGTTCTGTGCTCAGCAGGACTGCCAGAGGAGGGATTGCCATGCACTCACACACTGGCTTTGTGGCTGGCACAGACTCCTGTTCCTACTGGCATTGTCCCTCCTGCTCCCACCCTGGACACGCGCAGAGCTGTGCAGGCTCCTCCATCCCACCCTCCCCTGACTGGCACAGCTCTGCTGGCAGCCCTTAAATCCAATCAGTGATTCTCTGCCTATGACTTGAGGAGACTCAAGGAAAAAGACCTGAGTGACAGGAGGTGAAAAGCTCACAGTGTGTGGTAGTCTGTCAGAATAACTGGTAAATGAGTCTCTGAGGAGTAAATCTGTTCAGTCTGGGCTTTTGAAAAGGTTCAGGAAGAGGGAAGTTAGCTTAAGCTCAGAATAAAACTGCTTTTACTTTTTTTTTTTTTTCTTTGAAGTTTAATTCAGTTTTTTAGCAAAATGAAGAAGTGGATGGACATGTCCAATCTACCACAGGAATTCCGAGAGCGAGTGGAGAGGCTGGAGAGGAATTTCGAAGTCTCAACTGTGATTTTCAAAAAGTTTGAGCCAATATTTTTGGACATATTTCAAAACCCTTACGAAGAAACTCCCAAACCCCAGCGCAGCAGGAAGCAGAGGTATGAAGAGGTTTCGTATGACCTGCCCATGGCACAGGTTGATGAAGGTTCAGGTGATTGTGCTTTCAAAGCCAACTCTCTCTGTGGCCTTGGTGCTGACAGCCATGACTAGAGACATCCCTGGTCCCGATGGATGCTGCTCCTCTCAGAGCTATCCCCTGGGATCTGGTTGCCAGCGTGGCCCACAATGGGATATCTGCATGTGGCAGGGAGAGGTACAGTGGGATGGGTCAGACCAACATCTACTGAGAGTGTAACCTGAACAATGAAGGGGCCAAGCTGGGGCTGCGCAAGGTGTTTCTGCCAGCTTGTGTGTCCCCTCTGCCTGTGAGGGGGGGACAGTTGTCCAGTTAAAGCTCTGCAGCACAGCTCCATGTCTGAGGCAGAAAGGATGTTCTAGCTCTTGGGGGCAATCTTGTAGTGCCCTGCTAACTGGAGTAGTGTTTGTTTGTGTAAGCACAGCTTTAGCTTCTCTGTGGGCTGGCTGAAGCTGCTGACTTCCCTGGGTCTTGCAGCTCCGCAGGTTTGGATGATGGACTCCACACAGGACTCAGGAGCTGAGCTGTAGTGCAGCTGCAACTGGATGTTTTGAAGGGGAGACTGAAGCTTAAGCAAACCATTAGGGAAACCCAACACAATTTTACACATCCCTTGGAATCCCTGCACCACCTGGGGCTGTGGAAGGTTTCTGTTAGAGCTGTGCCAGCAGCAGCAGTGTGGGTGACAGGCCAAGGCAGCTGTTGGCTCAGGTAGGGGTCGGGAAGTTGGGAGTGCTGTGCGGGACACCGGAGCCAGGCAGCAGCCCTGGTCGGTGAAAGCTGAAACAAGGACTTGTGGCTTGTCTCAGTATGAAGACAGACAACAGCTCCAGACATCATTCTGAGCAAGGGAGCAGAATGAAATTCTTGCTGCAGAACAAGCTGCAGCTCTCTGGAGCCAGAAACTGACTACTCCTCTTCTTCCCTGCCAGACGGGTGCTGTGCGGCATCAAAGACCTCTTCAACTTCTGCTGGACTCTGTTTGTGTACACCAAGGGTAGGGTGGCTCTGCAGCTGCATGGTTTGTATTCCTTCTGGGTTGTGGCCTTTGGTGGTGTTGCTTGACATGCTGTGCTGTCTTTTGAAGGTAATTTCCGTATGATTGGAGATGATTTAGTAAATTCCTATCATTTGCTTCTGTGCTGCTTGGACCTGATTTTTGCAAATGCCCTTTTGTGTCCAAATAGAAGAGATTTGCTAAATCCATCATTCAAAGGTATGGTGGGGAGATACTATTTAAATCAAAGTACTGTTTGCTCTCATGTTCCTTTTTAAAGGAATTGAGGGTTGGTTGTTTTTCCTCCCCCTCCCCTTGTTTTCAGGTTTACCAGCAGACTTCCATGGGACAGAGTTCAAAGCCTCTGAGGAGCCTCCTTGCATCGTTGCCACACTGTGTGAGCTCCACGATGGGCTCTTGCTGGAGGCAAAAGGAATCAAGGAACACTACTTCAAACCATACATTGCAAAGCTGTTTGATAGGAAGGTACTTCTGACTAGCTTGAAGAGTTCCTGGTAGTGCTCAGATGAATGATCTCAAGACCTGCAGGGCACTGTGCCAGCAGGCACTGAGTGTGGGCTGGGGCAGGTTGGCTTTGTGTACATTTTAGCAGGAGCAGAATTTCCTCTCTCTGTCAGTGATGGTACTGAAATGTCCCAGTGGCAGTGGAGAATCTTTGGTGTCCTTCCTTGTCACTGTGAAACTGATGTGTGAACAACTCAGGCACCAAAGTAACCTCATTGTGCCACATTTCTATGGGAGGAGTGTCACAGCAGCATGGACCCTCCTGCCTGTACATGAGTTGAGCAAAATGCTTTAGAGGGAAGAGTTTGGGGTTGCAGCTAACAAACATCAGCTGAGTCCCCAAACCCTCAGTGGAGCAGAGGGTGGAGAGCAGCCCTGTTTGTGGGGACTGAATTTATCTGGAACTTGGGTAGAATTTGGCTTTGTCCTCATCAGTTCTTCTCGCTGATGGCATCGTAGTCCTTTGGGCAAACCAGACTCCAGTTGTGCTTCTAAATCCCACTTCCTTTTTGGCTAAACCCGTTGTGCCCCCACACTGTGAGAGTTGGAACCATTTGGGTTTTATCAGTAAGATGTTTCTGGTTTCTGCCCTTAGATCTTGAGAGGAGAGTGTCTGTTGGATCTCTGCAATTTCACAGAAAACAAGTAAGTTCCAGCTTGCCTTCTGAAGCATGAGCTTTGCATTTCTGAAACACAGGCTCTTGGATCCTAAATCTCAGCTGTTCCTGCTCCTTTTGTCTTGCTGTATCTACTGGATTTTGATTATTTGAGCAATCAAAGCTGCTCTCTGGCTGAAATGCTTTCTACCTCTGAGAAGTGTCTAGACTCAGGGACTCGGCTGCAGAGTTTCTACCTTGATATCAGGCTTTGTGATACTTTACCCTTTTATTACCAGGAGCAATCAAAATCAAAACCTCCACTCTGAAGTTCACAGATATGTTTCTGTACACACTTCAAATACTGTACTCGAGCAGGAAGTTTTTAGATTCCTTTCTCAGTCTCTAGAAAACCTCACAAAAGGAAAAGAAGCAACAACTGCAAAAGCTCAGCAAAGAGGCAGGGAGGCAGCTGGAGTTGCTTCAGAAACGTTTGAAATGCTCATCTGAAAGCTAATGGAAAGGCAAAATAGGAGCTGCTTTGGTTTGCAGCCCACAGGTGGGTAGGTTGGTTGGGGATTGCCTTTTCCCGAAGTACCTCAGAATGTGTGGTTGGTTGGTTTAAAATCACAGAATGGGTTAGGTTGGAAGGGATCTCAAAGTTCATCTAGTGCCAACCTCCCTGCCATAGGCAGGGACACCTTCCACTGGAACAGGTCACTCAAGGCCTCATCCAGCCTGGTCCTGAACACCTCCAGGGAGGCTGTGGAGCAGAGAAGCACAGAATGTGATTGAAGTAAAGAAAACCAAAGGATCTCTGTGTCCTGTCAATGGTGATCCAGAAGCTGGATCCAGGCAGCCAGCTCTTCATTTCCCCTCTCCCTGTGCTGCTCTGAAAACTGGGACCTACCAAGTGGCAAAGTTAGAACTGAAATGCAGCTCGTTTACTGCAGTTCATATGCTGCCCGCTTACAAAGATTTAACCTCTGAGCAGGTGATTGCTTCCAACTGCTGCCAGCCACACCTGGGATGGAGGCAAAGTTGAGGCAGGTGTTGGAGGTACCTTTGGGATGGAGGCAAAGTTGAGGCAGGTGTTGGAGGTACCTTAGAGGGAAGAAGGTTCCCTGCAGTGGATCCTGGAGTTAGCAGGAGAGGTTCTAGGCAGGGACAGCCGCAGGCAGATGCCTTGGGGCAGTGAAGTGCTGTTCACAGGCAGCACTGCTGCCAGGGGCGTTGAGATCTTTGAACACATTGAGAGCCTCCACTGGTTTCTTCATCAGTTTGAGCTGACACGGCCCCTGGGCTTCTCTTACAGCAAAGCACTGAACAAGGAGTACGAGGAGTACGTGCTGACGGTGGGAGACTTCGACGAGAGGGTGTTCCTGGGGGCCGATGCCGAGGAGGAGATTGGCACTCCTCGGAAGCTCCCTGCAGAGCTGCCAGCAGGGAAGGTGGCAGCCAGAGCTCACGTGGAGTGTCATCTTCAGCAGCACTTTGAAAAGGTGACTTAGGTAGCTTGGTGATCTCACTTGAAGTGCTCTGTGGGTTCTTCCACCCTTGAATGCTGTGTGACTCAATGAGGTGATTCGTGACTGCCTTGAAGCTCCTCCTGCGAGAGCTGAGGGCAGCCATGTGCAGGCTTCAGTGGGTGCTTGTTGCTAGGGAGCCATGATGATGTCTTCTTTCCTGGGGAGTGCAGGGGAGAACAGGAAGAGAGCATTTGCTGTGTAGTTCAGTCATAGGATCAGGGAGGTTGCAAGAGACCTCCAAGGTCATGCAGCCCAACCTAGCACCCAGCCCATGCCAGTCAACCAGACCATGGCACTAAGTGCCCCATCCAGGTTTTTTTTTAACACCTCCAGGGATGTGCACTCCACCACCTCCCTGGGCAGCCCATTCCAATGCCAATCTCTCTCTCTGTCAAGAACTTCTCCTAACATCCAGCCTTGACCTCCCCTGGCACAACTTGAGGCTGTGTCCCCTCATTCTATTGCTGGTTGCCTGGCAGAAGAGGCCAACCTCACCTGGACACAACCTCCCTTCAGGGAGCTGCAGAGAGCAATGAGCTCTGCCTTGAACCTCCTCTTCTGCAGGCTGCACATCTCCAGCTTCCTCAGCCTCTCCTCACAGGGCTGTGCTCCAGGCCCCTCCCCAGCCTTGCTGCCCTTCTCTGGGCACCTTCCAGCACCTCAACATCTCTCTTGAGTTGTGGGGCCTGGAACTGGACACAGCACTCAAGCTGTGGCCTGAGCAGTGTTAAGGACAGAGGCAGAAGAACCTCCCTGCTCCTGCTGGCCACACTACTCCTGAACCAGGCCAGGATGCCATTGGCTCTGCTGCCCACCTGGGAACACTCATGTTCAGCTCATCTTCAGCTACTCTCTACCAACACCCCCAGGTCCCTGTCTGGCTGCCTGCCTGCTCTCAGTCACTCTGTCCCCAGCCTGTAGCACTGTTAGGGGTTGTTGTGGCCAAAACGTAGAACCCTGCACTTAGCCTTGTTCAGTCTCACCCCATTGGCCTCTGCCCACCCATCCAACCTACCCAGGGCCCTCTGCAGTGCCCTACTACCCTCCAGCAGATCCACTCCTGCTCCTAACTTGGTGCTGTCTGCAAACTCACTGATGCTGGACTCAATCCCCTGGTCCAGATCATCAATAATGACATTGAGCAGAACCAGGCCCAGCACTGATCCCTGGGGCACAACACTGGTGCCTGCTGCCAACTGGATGTGAACCCCTCCTACATCTGCTGCCCACCCTGGTTCTCACAGCAGCCAGAATGCCCTTGGCCACCTGGATGCTGCTGGCTCATGTTCAGTCACTGCCAACCAACACCCCCAGGTGCCTCTCCCAGCTGAAGCTTTCTGACCACACATCCTCAGGTCTGGAGCATGACATAACATGAGGTTATTGTGACCCAGGGGCAGGACCTGGCCCTTGGCCTTGCTGTACTTCACACAATGAACCTTGGCCCTCACCTGTCCAGCTCATGCTGTCCCTGTTCTCTGGCAGCTGGACACAGCCACCCAGCTTGGTGCATCTGCAGAATTACTGAGGGTGCCTCAATGGCCTCAGTGCCCTCACCCAGAGCATTGCTAAAGACATCAAAGAGGACAGGCCGAGCACTGAGCCCTGAGGACACAACTGATGCCTGGGCCCCAGCCAGCTTCAGCTCCATTCCCACCACTCTGATTGCAGCCAGGTTTTGATCTGGGGCAGAGGGCACTGAGCCAAGCCTTGTGCCAGGAGCCTCTGCAGGAGGATGCTGGGGCAGGCAGTGCCAAAGCTTTGGTAAAGTCCAGGCAGACAATGTCCAGGTCCTTTCCTTGTTCCCTAGTCAGTCACCTTGCAGTAGAAGGAGCTCAGACCAGTCAGGCAGCAGCTGCCTTTCATAATCCCCTGCTGCCTGGGCCTGATCTGTTTGTCTTGTGTGTGCTGGAACATAGAAAGTTTCACCTCAGCATGGGGAGAAACTTTACAGTGAGGGTGACAGAGTCTGAAACCTGGAGCAGGGTGCCCAGAGAGTTTATGGAGTCTCCTTCTCTGGAGACTTTCCAAACCCACCTGGATATGTTCCTGTGTGAACTACCCTGGGTGGTGCTGCCTTGACAGGGAGGTAGGGGTGGATGATCTCTGGAGGCCCCTTCCAACCTCTAAAGTTCTGTGTTTCTGTGCTGTGTCATGGTGCTCAGAGTGGCCTGCTCTGTGGTATTCCCTGGCACCCTGCTGCGTCTGACTTCACTGCATCAGTTGCAGAAAGCAGGGTGCAAATGGGTAAATGTAGCCAGCACAGCTCCATCAGCTCAGTGCTGCATGCCTTGAGTCAGGGGAAGCTCCAGGGCCACCCTCTGCAGGGCAGCTCTACCATGTGCTGCTGTGCCACCAGGCAGCGTGATCAGGAGTGCCCAGGGCAGCACAGGCTTGCTTGGCCTCTCCTCAGTGATGAGCTCAACTTTAAAGCCTGAGTGCAGACTTTACAATCCCCTTTTCCTACACTTTGGGTTTGAAAACCCTGTGAGTTAATTTTAATCTGGATGAAGCTCCAGGCAGAGCTCAGAGCTGCCTGCCAGTGCCTGAAGGACTCCAAGCAGGCTGCAGAGAGACTGTGCCCAAAGGGCTGCAGGGCCAGGCCGAGGGCAATGGCTGCAAACTAGAGCAGAGCAGCTTGAGATTGGCTGTGAGGAACAAGTTGTGCAGCAGGAGGCTGCTCTAACACTGCAGCAGGTTGCCCAGGGAGGGGCTTGAGGCCCATCCCTGGACTTCTTGCAGGTGAGGCTGGAGAGGGCTGTGAGCAACCTGCTCTAGTGGAGGATGTCCTTGCTGAGTGCAGGGGCTTGGACTGGATGAGATCTGGAGGTCCTTTCCACTCCAGCCCATGTATGGAGCCTTGGGAAAGCTTTAACCTCTCTGAGCTGCCAGGTGTGGTGGTAGCCTTCAGGCAGCAGGCTGGAGGGATCACTTTAATCTGTGGAGTAGTTTTGCTGGTGGTGATAATTGGAGAGGCTCTTGAATCAGTTGTTTTGACTATTTTAATTTCTCTCTGCCTGACAGAAGAGGTCGTTTGCACCTTCAACCCCCCTGACCGGCAGGAGGTACCTACGGGAGCAGGAGGCTGTGGTCACACCTGTGGCTTCAGCAACGCAGAGTGTGAGCCGCCTGCAGAGCATGGTGGCTGGGCTGAGAAATGCCCCCAGTGAGCAGCTCCTGGCCATCTTTGAGTAAGTACACCCACTACTGTGCTCTCAGGAAGACAGACAGACCTCTCTTCATGCCTGGGACTGCTTTCTTGCTCAAATTTTGACTTTGCTTAGTTTGGTGCAGGCTGCATTAAGAGGAGTGTGGCCAGCAGGTCCAGACAGGTTTTCCACCTCTGCTCTGCCCTGCTGAGGCCCCACCTGAAATACTGCACCCAGCTCTGGGCTCCCCAGTTCAGGAGGGACAGGGATCTGCTCGAGAAAACCCAAGGAAGGGCTGCAAGGATGCTGCAGGGACTGCAGCACTGCCTGAGTGTGGTGGTTTGGGAGTTCCCTGCCCCCCACACTGTGTAAAATGACCCAGACTAGAACTCAGCCGGCTGGAAGTTAAAGACTGAAGCTCTATTTACAGCTCAGCACAATGTACAAGCAGAGATAGACACAACAGACAGGAACAGTTACAGAAGTATACAAGTTAAAGGTAATACAGAAACACAACTCCCCTCCCAGAAATCAGAGACCCCAGGAGGGGCTCCCAACCACCCTTCCACCTTCTCCCCACCCCTGTACCTTACCCCAAGGTTTGCCTTGCGCGCAAGGTGAGCTTGGAGGATCGGCCAGGGGAGTTAGAAGGAAAGTGGTTAGGGAGTTAGAAGAAAAGTGGTTAGTGAAGATTGATTGGCAGAGAGGAGAAAAAGCCAGAAGCTGCTAGACCAAGATGCTGTGCCCCAGAGAGTGACTTATCTGTGTTTTGAGTTCTTATTCTTAAACATCTCAGCAAGCGTATGAGTGAAGTAGACGTCACCATTGTTTTCCTTTCACAACCTATAGTGCAATTTTCTCCATTAAAATATTCTAATTAGCCTCAA
>VWZE01000961.1:0-27191 GCA_013396675.1 Eubucco bourcierii
GTAAATGACATCAGTTGCTCACCCCTCATCTATTCATGATGTGACCTTTTCATTGAAGACCACCACGTTTATCAGGCAGGATTTGCCCTTGGTGAAGCCATGCTGACTGCACCAAATTATCTCTTCACTATTCTTCTGTCTCAGTAGTGCCTCCAGGAGGGTCTGCTCCATGATCTTACTGGGTACAGAGGTGGTACTGACTGACCTATAGTTCTCTTGCTCTTCCTTCTTACCCTTTTTGAAAATGGGAGTTATGTTTCCCCTTTTCCAGTCAGTGGAGACTTCACCAGACTGTCATGACTTTTGGAATGTAATAGAGAGGGCTTTGGCAACCTCATCTGCCAGTTCCCTCAGCACTCATGGGTGTATCCTGTTGAGTCCCATGGACTTGAACACTTTTAGGTTCTTCAGGTCGTCACAAACCTTATCTTCACTTAAGATGGGCAATTCTTCCTTCCAGTCCCTGTCATTATCTTCCATGACTTCTCCCCTCCTTCCTCTTGTGTCCTATGCAACTGCAGAGTCCTTCAGCAGCAATGACAGCTGCTGCATTGCAAAGTAAAAACTGCCCAACAGAGTTAGGCAACTTGCAGAAACACATCTTTTGGAGACGCTTGCCAGATTCTGTGAGTGGGTTAGGAAGAGCATCACATGTAAGCATATCCCAAGACCAATTGACCATACACATTCTGTTCCATAGAATACTGTAATAAAGAAAAAAGTGTCAGATCATTTCCAGAACAGTCAGCTTGGTAAATAAGAAGAAGGGATGCCAGATCCTTATATGTTCAGGTTTCCTTATATGTTCAGGTTGAAAGTCAGAAGTGTTAGCACGGATGAGCCTTGTCTTACAGCTCCCTGTCAAAATTTATTGTCCATATGAGTGTCCTGTTTGTCTCTTGAGAGCTTGTATAGGCTACCCCTGGGAGCAAAGACTACAAATAAGCTCTTTCAGTCCAGTGTTTGTCTCATTGAGAGACGTTGATGTGAATTGTGTAAGAATCAGGGCTGATCAGCAGTTCACTATAGATGGTTGTGAACCCCTGTATGGGGAGATATTTGAGTGGTGTCTGAAGTTTAAGCACCTGTGTTCCAGGAAAGGCTTTGGGATCTTGACTTGTGCTGCTGAAATGCAGCAGAGTGCTTATTTTATCCTCACTAATAGATTTGCTGTGAATCCATGATTGTCACCTTATGTACTCTATGCCTTAGCACAATGATGTTAATTATTTCAAGAGAGTATAAAAATAACCCCCCAGAATATCATCTTGTCTTTTCTGATGCACTTTTCTGTTCACAGGACACTTCCTTTATCTGCGAGCAGAGAGCAATCAGACAAGCGGCATGGCCAAGGCTTACAGTATCAGCTTGCCAGCCAGTATTGCCACTGAAGACTACCAGGTAGATCACTCTGTCTTAGCAGCTATGTGGAGGTAACCATCAGGCTGCAGGCACTGTTTGCATGGCTATCCCATTCTCCTGTGCCTCTGCATTACCTGGAAAGCAAAAGAGTTGGCTATACCACCTGGCTAGCTATTGGGTGAAAACTGGAAAGGAGAAGTGAGGCTCATCCCCAATAAGTGAAAGCAGGAGCCCCAGGTCAACTCCTCAGCATGGAAAACTCCTCAGTCTAGCTGTAATGGCTATTCCTCTGCAGGGTAGCAGCATATGAATTGTATGGGGTGGCCTTGGCTTATGCAGAGGGGGCTGACAGTCTGGGCTGCTGAACCATTCAGTATACCTGCTGCTGAGATTTCACTTCATGAATTCTGCGGTACTTCTGTAGGAGTTAACAGACTTGACAGTTTCACTGAGAACAGAAGTGTGAGGTTAGTAGGCATTAGATTTTCCGGGAGTAGATGGAGATAATAAACTTCCATTCACATTTTTTTTGGAATTTCAATAGGTAAGGGCAACCAGGGATGGTTAAAATCACATAACCTGCCCTCAGCCCAAATCTCTACAAAGGGGTAAAAAAAGGAAGTTCTCAGATTCTGGAATTAAAAGTATTAAATAGTCAGGTACTCAAAACACTTAGGAGAATTAAGCTGCAAGTTTGAGCTGGAGTCCAGCCCTGCTAGGGGAAAGCAGAAAGCTTTGATGCTTTCTAATTAGAGCTGGCAAAAGAAATATTGCACATGTGCCAAAACTGTAACTTCAGCATTTATATTTCTTTGTAAATCCAGGTCAAGTTTGCTGGGTAGTTCAAACAAAATAAAATGTACTTGGAGATATATTTATAAAACCAGGAGAAAAATCATTAACTCTTGGTTATGGTGTACAGGTCACAGCAGCTCTGGACTGATCCTTGCCTTATCTTGGCAAGGATTTGAACCCACATTTCAGGAGCAAGGAACCTCCTGTGATTGTTGTAGCATCTGTGTGTGTGTTCCCTTTCCTGCCAGTGCTATCTGTGATATAAAGAGAAGCTGAGTGCTCAGAGCAGTGGTGGAACTATATAGCATGTGTCTTGTGATATGTGGTAAAATGGAAGTGATTGTTCTAGAGAAAGAGGTACAAGTCCTGCTTCAGAACACCTAGCCAATTAGGTTTCTTATGTGTTATATGGGTTCTGTGGTCCAGATGATGCCTATGACTTGAAGTAAGTATATTGATTGGGGTTTCCTCTCTCTGGAGACAGCTTAATTTCTTGTTTCAAGAGCACTTGGGGTAGGGCAGCTCTCCCTTTGGAATGCTTTTTTGCCCTACATAGTGCCTAGGTATCGGCAGAGCTGTATCAGTGCAACACTTTAGGTTTTGTGGTTACAATCATAGAATGCTTTGGGGTGGGAATAAAAACTTCAAATACAGTTCAACCTCCCTGCACTGAGCAGGGACATCTTCAACTAGATCAGGCTGCTTAGAGCCCTGCCCACCCTGACCTGGAATATTTCCAGGTTCTGGGCTTCTACCACCTCTCTGGGCAACCTGTGTAGGTGTTTCACCAACCTCACTGTGGAAAAACAAAATCTTCCTTATATCTAGTCAGGATCTCCTCTCCTTTAGTTTAAAACCATTACTCTCTGTCCTGTTACAGTAGCCCTGCTCAAAAAAGAAGGCCTATAGTACAGATGAGGACAATCTAGGCACTGAAATGCCACATTTTGAACTCATAGAATCGTAAGGTTGGAAGTGACCTCAAAGATCATCTAGTTCCAACCCTCTGCCCTAGACAGGGACACCTCCCACTAGAACAGGTCATTCAAGGCCTCTTGTCCAACCTGGCCTTGAACACCTCCAGGGAGGGAGCAGCCACAGCCTCCCTGGGCAACCTGTGCCACCCTCACTGGAAAGAACTTCCTCCTGACATCCAGTCTAAATCTTTCCTCTTCCAGTCCAAACCCATTGCCCCTAGTCCTGTCATTACAAGACCTTGTAAATAATCCCTCCCCAGCCTTCATGTAGGCCCCCTTCAGATACTGGAAGGCTACTACCAGGTCTCCTGGAAGCCTTCTCTTCTCCAGGCTGAAGAACCCCAACTCTCTCAGCTATCCTCATAGGAGAGCTGCTCCAGCCCTCTGATCATCTTCATGACCCTCCTCTGGACTCACTCCAACACTTCCATGTCCTTCCTGTGCTGGGAGCTCCAGAACTGTACACAGTATTCCACGTGGGGTTCCACCAGAGTGGAGTAAGGGAGGAGAATCACTTCACACAATGAGAATCCTTAGGAATTTTAACCTGCGGTCCCAACCCTTTCACAGGAATCACAAAATCATAGAACTTTAGAGGTTGGAAGGGACCTCTAGAGATCGTTGAGTCCAACCCCCCTGCCAAGGCAGGATCCCCTAGGGTAGTTTGCACAGGAATGCATCCAGGCAGGTTTTGAAAGTCTCCAGAGGAGACTCCACAACCTCTCTGGGCAGCCTGTTCCAATCTTTAACCACTGAAATGTAGTTAGTATTGTCTTATTGCAATAACCCACCTCTTATGGAAGCATTTAATCACAAAGCAGTTCTTTAGTGTGTCTTCCTCTGCTTTACTATTTCTTGTTTCTGAAGGAGATAACAGGGAGACCAGTGTGCTTTCAGCTAGATAGTGTCTGAGACTGTGGATATTTTCATCAGTGGTTGGAGAACAGCTGCTCAACAGGAGTGTTGGGGTCTCCACTGAGAAAATGTGCTCAGAGCAGTGATGAGTCATACATGAACAATAGTGGGGGAACCCTTAGTGGTGTGTGTGATTAAAACTTTTGACCCAAGATCAAAGGTTTGGTGTCTCAGATCTCCAGGCAGGAGGAAAGGCCTTTCCTTTTCTATCACAGGATGCCATTCTTTTTCTATTACAGATCCAATTCTCA
This sequence comes from Eubucco bourcierii, assembly GCA_013396675.1. Classification (NCBI taxonomy): domain Eukaryota; kingdom Metazoa; phylum Chordata; class Aves; order Piciformes; family Ramphastidae; genus Eubucco; species Eubucco bourcierii. The sequence continues at coordinate 4,301 of VWZE01000961.1, forward strand.
GTGCATGTTTTCGGCAGCTACAACGGTACCATCTCCTTCTCTGTCAGGGAAGAGATAAAGGGAGCTCAAACCACCTTGCCAATGTGGGAAAGGGCAGGCAGCTGGAGTGATCACTGGTTTCTCATCACCTTACCAATGCCAGTGCTTCAGAACCGGTAAGAGCTCCATCAGCAGCATAAAGGGTTATCTACAGAGATTAATTACTGTCTTTGTTGTGAAACACCACCTTCATGCTTTGTTCCAAGGACATTCCTAGTGGGAAAAAATACAGGAGTGCTGTCTACAACTAACTGAAGGGTGGTTGTGGCCGGGGTGGGGGGGAGGTTACCTTCTTCTCTTAGGGAAGCAGCACCAGAACAAGAGGACACAGTTTCAAGCTGTGCCAGGGGAAGTTTAAGCTGGAGGTGAGGAGAAAGTTCTTCACTGAGAGTCATTGGCTACTGGAATGGGCTACCCAGGGAGGTGGTGGAGTCACCGTGCCTGGAGGTGTTCAAGGCGCTTTTGGACATGGCACTTGGTGCCATGGTCTAGTCTTGAGGTCTGTGGTAATGGGTTGGACTTGATGATCTTTGAGGTCTCTTCCAACCCTGATGATACTGTGATACTGTGATACTGCAGTTCTGCTTGCCGAGGGAATATTCTGTCATACATGAGAACACAGAGCTCAGCACAAGCACATGCTGTGTGCCTGCATATCCATGTGCAGCTAAGGTACTGGAGATACCAAGTGCCTGTGCATAAAGCATTTTATCAGACTGAATAAAACCAGTATACTCACTGACAAAGTGCTCCCAGTAAGGAAGCAGCTGTGGTAGCATAGCTCCAGTTTGTACTCCCACTGCAAAAAAACAGCCACGGGGGCAGATGATTGGTAAAAGCACAGTTTAACCAATACAACTGTCTAGTCTAGGATCCGTATCAATGCAGCACAGGCAACTGGAGACCAGTCATTGTCACAAGTGCCAGACAAACCTTGGACAGAAGTCTTTCATAGTTTTAGATGTGGAAATTCAGCATGACTCTCGGTTTTCCAATTAAGTCACATATTGAAGACCTAAAAGAGTTTCAACCCAGTCTAATTTTAATCAGGTACTTCTCTTTCCTCACCCAGTGTCATTTGATCTCAAGCCACATAGCTGGTGTGGGTAGCTGGTTATTTTGCATGACACAAAATGTTATTAAACTGTTGTTTTGGGTTTTGGTGGTTTGTGGGGTTTTTTTTTTTGTTTGTTTCTTTGGTTTTTGTTGTTGGGTTTGTTTTTGTTTTGTTTTGTTTTGTTGTTGTTTTGGTTGGTTGGTTGGTTGGTTTTTGCATCTTTCTCAGGAAGGCCTGTTTCTCATGACATTTAAGAAAAAAATACCATAGTTTCCACAATGAATATAATAAAGGGAACAAAATCTACCTATTATTTGCTATAAATAACAGCTCAAAACTTCATGGATTGGAAAGTGTGAGAGAATCCCTTTTCAGCTTCCAATATTCTCTTCATATTTGTCTAAAGGGCTAAGGGGTTTGGGTCTGAAAGTGATAGCCACTCAGACCCAAGCAGCAGTGAAACCCAGAGAGGAAGAGAATGCTGTTCCACCTGTTTTCTGGTTTAATTTCATTATTGCCTTTGCTCTCAGCATTATCATGCATTCACCATACACACCTTTGCTGTGAACTACTGCTTTAGGGTAGAATAGGTCTGCGTGCTAGCAACGTATTTAATATTCTTGTCTGACACAGTCTGGAGGCCTGTGGATTAGCATCTGGTTAGTTCTGAATGGGGAAGTTATCCAGAATAGCATTTTGCCACAGGCATTTTCATGTGGGCCCGATTATGGTGAAGTCCTAGGGATTCCTCAGAGGTATTTAAGACCTCGTGCTTCCTCTGATATATGGTCCCTTATGCTTCTCTCCTGAAGCCTCCAATTTCTGCATCAGCCCTCAGTTCTCCAGTACAGTGGATCTCATGGTAGGAGGGAATGGACAATAAGTGGCTTTAGGGAGTCAGCATATGCATGGGAAAAAACACAACAGATATTCAAATACTGTGATGTTTGAAAAAATTGGGCACTTAGACAACCTGAAGGAAATAGGTAGGTCATGTGTGCATGTACTATGACAGTGTGTTTCAAGTAGTTCTATCTTGTTTCAATTCATGTAAACTTTTTGGAAGCCATTTTCAAACAGATCTAAAACTGGTGTGGCACTATGGTGTCAGTCACTATGGGTGAGGCTGGAACTGTTCAATCCAGCAAGCAGAGCTGTGCCACCTGAGCTAGCCAAGTGACTAACAGAAGCAGCGAGTGATCGTGTGCTGCACAGGAACAGAAGCAGCATGCACTTGTTGGAAGGCCTTGGAGCTCTTTGCCCCAAGTGAAGAAACTGCTCTCTTTGCTTCTAGGATACTCATTCAGATCCAGACCTCTTGCCTTGTTCCTTCTATGCCCTTCTGGTTTTGTCCCAGCTCACCTGCCTCTGTGAGCATTCAGTGCCTTTCTTCCTTGTTTTTACACTCTTGGTCTCCCATTTGTCTCGTGCTTCCATTTGCAATTTCCCTCTCTGACCTCTTTCTTGCTTCTTGTTTCCATCCCTTTTCCTGCAGGCACTATGCCTCTGTGTGTTGGTTTCTTTAGTTAGCATGACTCCCTTCCCCACGCTTCCATTCCATTCTCTTTCTAGTTATCTCTTGTGCACTTCTATTTAATTGATTCCAGACCTACAATAAGGGTTTAGTCCCAGTCTTCCCCTTTGACTGACTACATATTTCTCTGCAGATCTCAGGCCTAATACCTCCTGCACATCCAGTTCAAGCTCCCCTGATATAAAGTTCCCAATGAGTTCTCCAACCTCCTCAGGACGTCACTCTATTCGCTTCGTATTCGATTTAAGCAGCATTTTCCTCCCCTCTTATTTAGCCAAGTAAAGAGGGGCTGCAGAATTAAAAATGTGCTCACGTATTTGGAAGGGCAGTTCTCACTTCAGGTACCTGAAGCAGGACCTGACACAATTCATAACAGCAGAAAGGCCACCGTGTAACCCCAGACTTGAAGATGTCCTGGGTAAAGGGTATCTGCAAGATTAAAAAAATTCTGCCAGGCAAGCACCAGGGATTTTACATTTTCAGGGATGCTTCACTAAAATTTGAATAGGTTCTCATTCAAATGGAAAAAAAAACTCATCCCTGCCGTGTATCTCTCTTCCTCACAAGTTTCAGATTCCACTTTTAATACCTGGGAAGCACAGAGCACTTAAAAAGTTGTCAGCATTTTTGACCATGGTGAAAATATAAAATCTCTTCATCGCTTCATCCTTAACACTGGGAAAACATTCTGATGGCTAGGCAAGTCATACCAAGTCACTCAAATAGAAAAGTTCAGCCTAAATTGGCTTGATATTGGTGAAGTGGCAAACAATGGTAAACAGAGGCATCTGCTGAGTGTTTCAGTACCATCCTACAACAGTTTGGTATAAACCTACGTGGGTGACTTTTCTGTGTATTAGTGGGTGCTGACAGCTTTCCTGCTTAATGCAAACTCTGGGCATGATGTGCTTAGGGAATTTTTTCAATATAGAGTTGGGGCTGGCATGTTGTTTTCCTGTGTCCTGAACCTTCAGGAAACTTGTGTCCTTCTCTTGCTATATGAAAGACCTTTATTTTTCCCTGTTTCCTAGTAGCAGAGTGGATGGGAGGGGACAGATCACGCAAGGGAAAGTGTTAGACATGAATGGCCTGATGGGGCCAGAAGTAGAGAAGCCTTAGCAGATATGAGGTGGCCATGGAAGGGATATATAAGCAGTTTTTAGCAACAGCTTCCTCCAGTGAATTTATTTCTCATGAGGGAAGACAAGCTACAGTTTGCTGATCAACCTCCCAGTAGGGCATCTAGCTATTGCAAAAACTGGTAATCAGCTGGCAAATTTGCTCACTTGTTTCACACAAACAGGGCAACAGACAGAAGACCAGACATCAGAGAGCTGGTAAGTGTAATACACTGCAGTCAGCAAAATTAGCTCAGGGAACAGGAACTTCAGAAACCCCTCTGGCTAACACAGCACAGAGTTCAAAAGGCAAATTCCTCCCCTTTTTCTGAAGTTATGAGTAAGGGGAGGCATACAGAGCCTAGCATTTGTGTCTGTTCTCATGCGCTGGGAGTGCAGGATCATTCCCCAGGCTCCTGCTTGTACTCTACTGGAGCAGAAATCTGCCTTGAAGCGCAGTGTCAAGGGCCCTCTCCTGCTCTGACTCCATGGACCAGACACAGCAGATTGACTGGATCAAGGGTATCCTGCCATGCGGGTGCCTTAAGTAAGGGGTAGGTTGCAGTGCTCTGTCTATGGCTGGGGGTTCTAGAAATGCCCTAGTCCTGGGCTCAGGGTACTATGACTATGACCAAATGGCTGGAAGAATTATTGTCTTGTGTAACTGGGCTTTGTACATGGTCTAAAAATGTTATAAGTACGGCTAAACTTGCTAATAAAAAGGCAAGTTTCTATAGGAAGGGCATCTAATATCAAATTTCCCTGCTAATCCCATAGCCAAGAGAGTGGCCATTCAAGAGACCCTTGATTTGCATTTGCTACACTACCACTTACTCCCAGAGCACTCAGATCATGTAGGTGTGAATTTCATTTAAGCACAAGGAGCCGTTCTTGAGCCGAGAAAAGCAGCTTATCCCTAAAGATTTTGATGCAGCTATGCAATGTTACATCAACTGTGGATATGGACCAACATTTGGCTGGTGGGTGGAATACATACATACACTTTATTGCCACTAATTTGGGATAAGTGTGTTCCCAGGCTGCATGATTAATGTGTTAGGCAGGTCACTGTTTGATCTTTCATAAATCATCTTTGAACTTCACCAGTAACAGGAGAAGAGGTCCCCTCTGTATGCTTTTAATAAGCTGTAAGTGGACTGGACATGAGACATCTGTTTATTTCTGAAATTTAATGAAAAACAATTCACTCCTATCCATTAGAAGGAGATCCTTCAGCTCATTTTCTTTCTTCCTTGTGAATTCAAAATGTGGCAGCACACATGGGACGTGGCAGACCTCCTAGATAAGTAGCTAAACACCTGGTCGTAGCAGAAAGAGATGAGACAGCCCAGAAAGAGAACGCTTAATGCTTCAGGGAGTTACCAGCCTATAATTGAAATTTAGAATGCAGAATTTTAAAAGGCAGAAATTGAAAATGTTCTGACCTTCAACTCAATAAACTCCTGTCACCTTGTTGAGTTACACTGGCTAAGGATCAGACTACTCCAGATTCTGGTCTATTTAGATGTCATTCTGTTCAGTTTTTATTCTGGCTACCTCTTTTAGAGATGGTATGAGGGAGATTCTTTTTTTTTCCCTCTTTCTTTTTACCCATCTCGTTCCATGACTGTCGATATTGAGTAAGGATGTCTGTCTGGTTATGACTGGTAGTGAGGGACAGTAGCCTGTCTTTCCACATGTGTGTGCAGACAGCAAGGGAAGCAGGACTCTCATTCTTGGTCCTTATGATATATGGCAGTATATAAGTGTTGGATGATCCTTTTTAACTGTTGATGTGGGATAAGATTTCTATCAGCCCCTTGTGGCTGCTTAGCAGGGCTCATCTGGAGGAAACATTATAAATAATCATGATTGTGATTTGATAATGGAATATTGTGGGTTTAGCTTGGGGATTTAGGGTTTTTTGTTTGTTGCTCTTTGGTTTGTTTGTTTGGTTGGTTATTTTTGTTTGTTTGTTTGTTTTTGCTCTTTTATCTGTCTCCTCTAAAACTTCTGTCTTATTGCAAAGGTTTCAACTGCAACTCCTGGCAACCTGGGGCTGGAATTCCCAAGCTGACATTGCTGTTGACAATATTACATTTGGACTGGACTGCTTCACTAATGGTGAGACACAAATGTTGCAGCATTCCTTAAAGAATTTGATAGGACCAGCATCCCCCAGATTCAGGATATAAGAGCTCTGTTCTCCCCACAGAGTGCACATGGATCATTTGTGTCAGTTTTTACGGCACAATGCCATTTTGTCCCACCAAAGACTGAAAGTAGAGGGAATTTTACAGTGTATCAGTCTCCCAATGCTCTTTTTCTCTCTCATCTGGGACATCCTACATCACACAGTTATGACCTATGTGTCTTGGCAAGAAACATCAGCCTTGTTCCTCAACCTCTAAACGGGAAGGATTACATCACATTGTTCTTTAGCAGTCCCTGTTGACCTAGGCACCTTGGCACTTGATAGCTGGAGGGAATTTGTTGAAATTGAAGGAGAAAGTCACCATATTTTAGTGAAGCAAAGGAAGAAAACGAAGGAATAAAGTGAGTCTCTTGACAGCAAAGTTTAGATTATTGCAACAGGTTTGTTTTTACTCTGCAAGGAGGTGCATCAACTGTCGCTGCCAGAGATGTAAGAGAAGTACTTTCCTTTGCTTTATTACTACAAATGCGACCAGTGACAATATATTCCACTGAAAAGTCAAGCCAATGCTACCCTCTGAAGTGTGTTAGCAAGAGCTGGATTTTCTTTGCAGATAAGTGAGAAGAGTTTGGGTACTTTGAACCAATTGCAGTTACTAGAAACTACCTTATTTTTCTTGTCCCTGGGGAAAAGACCTGTGTATTCTATTGCAAAGGAACTGGAGAACGTGCAGCGCTTGAATTCTGACTCCTGTTGCAGATAAAATGTGCGTCAGTGGTCCTGTGCCACTCTTCATGTGTCAGCACACCAGTATGTCAGCATTTATGTTAGTAGTGTGTCCCTGAAGATGTTAGCTATAACTTAGGATAATGTAGAATCATAGAATGCATTGGGTTGGAAGGGGCCTTTAAAGGTCACGTGNGCCACATCCAAACAACACATCCAGGGTTGGTGACTGAGCAGCCCATTCCAATGCCTTGACTGAGCAGCCCATTCCAATGCCTGACCACTCTTGCTGGTAAAAAATGTTTCCTAATGTCCAGTCTAAACCTACCCAGTCACAGCTTGAGGCCAGTCCCTCTTGTTCCATCACTGTTTACCTGTGAGAAGAGACCAACACCAACCTCTCCACAGCATCCTTTCAGGTAGCAGGGAAGGCTTATGTCAAAACAGACATGTGTTTAAAGTTCATCAACAAAAACCCCTTTTTGTCTCCAACCTTTGTCTAATTCAGTATCCTGTTATTTGTCCCTTTGTCTGTGGTCACTGAAACCACCCTTCCCCAAAACTCCTTCTGAGGGACTTTACACCTCTGGCTCCCAAGTGCTTTGCAACCTCCACACGAATACTTCATTTTCCTATCATTTGAGAAAACTGAAGGGGGTGATTCCAGATCCACTTGTGCCAGCTGATGTGCACCCAGCTGCTGGAGTTTACTGTCCGCCTGAGAATAAATACAGCCTATACTTTACCCACAGACATTCTGCTGGCCCTGGCACAAGGATGTATCCTTTGGCAAACAGGTGGGGCATAAGCATCACTGCAACAATGTTGTCAGACCTTGTCCATTAGACTGCTAAATTACTTCTCATTCTCCATTAGTATAAATTGCAGTCATGTCCAGGAGCAGCTGGCACTCACCCCATCTGAAGGTGTGACCCAGAGACGTGTGACTCATGCAGAAAAAAGAATCACGAAGAAAGATGTTTCTCGGAAGCCTTGCACTTGCCACTGTTCCTTGAATCCTCTTTGCAAATCGACTTTTTCTCGCCTCTGCAAGCAGCCCCCTTGCATTTGTCTTCTCAGGACTTTAATTCAGTTAGGTTGCAGAGAAGCCCAGCAGCTCTACTGTGTTTTCAGTAATGAAATTATATCTCTCTGGCAAGGAAAGGTTTCAAATGTCAGAGATGGAGCCAATTAAGGTCCAAGCAGTGAATTCTTTGCATGAGAGCAGCAGGAAGGATGTATGCCAGGAAGGAAGAATTTGCTGCTTACTAGGGCATCAATATTATTTTCTCCATCTATTTCAATCCTCTAGCTAAACTGCCGTACAAAACCCAATGCAGAGCATGAAAGCACTGCTTTGTCTGTATGCAGGCTGGGAAAGAAAGTAAGGTTTTCCATATATCTCAAAATCAAGAAGAAGGGTTTGGTAAGATTTAGGGTAGTGAGGGCAGCTCAAAGGCCATCAATAAGGACAAAAAACAATCAGGCCATTCTTTGGATGGCAGCCCCTGGGCAGTGACAGATGTATTCCCTGTGAAAAGAGTTAGATGACACCACCTTCTGATTCATACCACATCCTTGTGCAAGACAGTGTCACAGAGTGGATGGTATAGGTTTGGCTCGCTGTGAGAACTTTTGAGCGACAGACATTTTACCTTTTTAGTTAATTAGTGCTTTCATAGGAAAAGATCTGAGTTTTGAATGTCTAAATACAAAAATGTGGGCTGGCATGGCAAACAGAGGGCCGACTGTTGCCCTCCTCACCATTTACGTGTGTAGTCATTACTTTTATTATTATCTTTTGATGTTTCAAGCATTACATTAATCCAACTAAGATCACAGGTCTAACAAAGTGCACTCTGCTGCCCTGCTCTGGGGATTACATTTCCTTCTGTGCCTCGTTTACACTTTCCCAGGAGACTGGTTTATAAATGGTGAGACTGTCCAAAGGGAGCTTTTGTATAACACATCTCTAGTTCTTGTCTTTGGAGTCCCCAGCCCAAGCACTGTTGACCTGCTAGTCTTGTTGCTTGAGGAGAATGAGGCAACTGGTTCAAGCCTCATTACTGTTTCATTTAAAGTATTTCAGAAGGTGTTGACTAGAAATGCAACAGATCAGCTGAAGGAATGGGAAAAAGGGAAACTGATTGTGATGGTTTAGGAGTTACCCCCCCACACACACACAATGAAATGCCCCAGACTAGACTTAGCTGGCTGGAAGTTAAGGAATGAAGCTATATTTACAGCTTAGCACAATATACAAGCAGATATTTACAACAGATATAATACAACAGCTATTTACAGAGATATACAAGTTAAAGGTAATACAGAAACACAATACCCCTCCCAGAAATCAGAGTGCCCACGAGGGGGTCCCAACCACCCTTCCACATTCTTTCCACCCCTCTACCTTACCCCAGAGTTTGCCTTGCATGGAAGGTGAGTTTGGAGGATCAGCAAGGGGGGTTAGAAGCACAATGATTAGTTGGGTTAACATCAAGAGCTCAAAAGACACACCAACTCCAACAGAGTGAGAAATTCTGTCTTGTCTATGTTTGTGTCCTTGGTTTTATACATCTCAGCAAGCCTATGAGTGAAGTAGACATCACCATTGCTTTCTTTTCTCAGCCTATAATCTAATGTTTTCATTAAAATATTCCAATTAGTCTCAAACCAGCACAACGACTCGGCTTCCTCGTTCTCTGTCCCACTCCGGAACAAATTGGAGAGACCTCCAGGAGAACTCTAAACTCCACCAGTAATGTGGAATGACACCAAGCAGATTTTGAGGATCCTGTGGAGCACCTTCCTGATTAATCCCAACCATCACAGACAGTATTTTTTTTTCCCCATTGCACTCCTAGAGACAGAAGTAGGAGTTACTTTAGCTCTTTGCCTGCAAGAGATACCCTCTCCACTTACACACTTCCCTCTGTCCATTTTCAGCATTACCTAAATCCTGAAAAAATTAGTCCTGTGGTCTTCATGTTTTTCAGGTATGAGTACACCTTAATATGAGTTAAGTCTTACTTCCATCCATTTATCTACAGTCACCATGTGTGCTGTCGGAGGAGGAAGTAGAAGCTGAAATATTCTGGAACACCGCGTTTGTAGGAAATGCCACCTTACGGTTTCATGTCCAACAGTGCATAAAGTATCAGCCTTTTACAAGTTAATGGCTCTTGTGGACAGGGCGATGCTTGTCTTGCAGCTTGTCTGCTCCTGTGAAGGTTTGGGAGTTCCCCACCCCTCACACTTTGTAAAATGACCCAGACTAGAACTCAGCCGGCTGGAAGTTAAGGACTGAAACTCTATTTACAACTCAGCACAATGTACAAGCAGAGATATACACTATAGACAGGAATAGTTACAGAAATATACAAGTTAAAGGCAATACGGCAACACAACTCTCCTCCCAGAAATCAGAGACCCGAGGAGGGGCTCCCAACCACCCTTCCACCTTCTTCTCACCCCTGTACCTTACCCCAAGGTTTGCCTTACACACAAGGTAAATTAGGAGGATCGGCCAGGGGAGTTAGAAGAAAAGTGGTTAGTGAAAATTAATTGACAGAAGAGACAGAGCCAGAAGCTGTTCTCCTAGCAACCGACAGACAGAGACTGACTTATCTAATGTTTTGGTTATTGTTCCCAAGCAATTTCTTAGCAAGCATATGAGTGAAGTAGACATCATGATGTTTTCCTTTCACAACCTATAGTGTCATTTTCTCTATTAAAACATTCCAGTTAGCCTCAAACCAGCACAGCTCCTGAGCACACAGGGGACAGAAACTTTCTTCCAGCAACATGAGAGTCTGACACTGTTTGGAGAAGGAGGAAAGATTGTTTGTTTGGAAATGAAGCACCACCTTGGGATACTCAGCTGGGATGCTGCAAAACACTCCACAGAGACACACAGACCAACTCTGTTTCAGAGAGTGATTTGCATTCCTTTGCTCTGGCAAACATAACCAGACTTCTTCTGTGTCTCTGAGTGTCTGAAACTGTTGTGACCTTTGGGATTTATAATTCAGTGCAGACCTTGGGAGACCAAGCATCTTTTCTGGCCATGCATTGTCTTTTTCATTTGATTTCCCTTCTTGTCTTTGATCCAGTTCATTTGTTTTGGGTTAATTTCATTTTTTGCTGCCTTGACAACTTCATCCATTGAAGTTCTCTATCTCAGTATGAACAGAGTGTGTCGGTACAAAGCTTCCTTTTACCTCCATCCATCAATGTGCTTTCAGTCAGACCTGAGGGGAATATTCTCAGGAGTAAAATCTCTGCAAGGTCTCCATGCTTCAATTAGTTATTTGGCCTTTCTGACACAGCTAACAAGGGTGTTAATTACCGCTATTTAGAGCAGTGGCTTTGCAGCAGAGATAATTGTCCAGCTGGAACTGAGTGAGTCTCTTTTGAATAGAGCATCAAACAGCTGTTAGATTTTCACAACTGGAACAAATTGAAATATTTGTCATGTTTTTCAACTGATGAAAAATGTTCAGTATTAAATTAACTGAAAGCTCATAAAATGGAAGGAAGTCTCTCCTTTTTTCTTATAGAGATTTTTCCAATCAAAGATATGCATAAAAGTGGGTAATTTACCTATCAAAACAGGATGCTTGTGGCAAGGGTTCAGTTTTCACCTTTTCCTGTTGTAAGGCAGCTTTGATTGCATGGTGTTCTCAATGCATTCAGATGTTCTGGATCAGCAGTTGCTTTGAAGACCATCCTCTCTAAGAAGGGGCTGATTTTTAAAGGTCTGCTTCACTGGTCAGAAATGCAGCATTTTGCTCTGTGTTGTTTTAGAAACGGTTTGGTTTGGGGTTTTTTTCTTAACTGCATATATTAGAGAGACATGTAATTTTATTTAGCATTCTAGCAAGGTCTGAGGTGCTCAAAGTTGGTTGCTGGTTTAGTTACCGTGACACCATTCAGAATCAAAGATAACATTTTTTTATATCGCTCTCCTTTACACCTCCACTCATTCATCCATTCAGACTTGCCACCTGTCCCTTTGACCAGTGAAACATCAATACTTGCTATCTGTTTTCCCACATTGTGCTTTTCCTAAAACCTTTTGTGCAATTTGGTGGCTGAGGAGCTTATCCTGCAGGTGAACCTGCATGGAATAATGTGTTCAAATGAAGACTCACAAGTAGTGCTCAAGACCTTGGCCTAAAAAAAAATAATGTAAGTTTATGATGGCTTAAAATACCTGTTTTGCTCAAGGTTGTTTTATTTGTGTTTGAGGCTTTTTTTTAACCACATAATTGTACTTGATTTGTTCATGTGATTTTTACATTTTTCATCTCTCTCTTCTACCTTCCTTTCATCTGTCTCATTTATTCCACAAACTGTTATAGGAAGACAACTGAATCATGCTGGTAGGAAGCGCCAATACCCACGGGAGATTAATATCTTGAATGAGCATCTTCTGAACCCCCTGGAAGAACCCTCCCTCCCAGGTATGTGATTCAGTGCCAAAAACCTGTCTCTTGGCTGTAAAAGGTGGTTCCTTTCTCAACTCCTGTGTGTGACTTGCCTGAACTATAGTAATAGAGCAGATAAATGGAACCTATCCCCAAGATGTGGAGACCATGTCAGGTAGTCTCTGTTCGGTTATAGGGCAGCAGTTTGCTGGAGCCTGTCACCAGTCCTGAAATAGGACTCTATTAAACCACCTCTTTAAAGGAAAGACAAGTCTTTAAGTAAAGAAGGTTTAAGTAAAAACAGAAGTGACATGACAGATTTGGAGTTCACAAAAGCCAGATCATGAACAGAAAGTATAGAAAGCTGGGATTAGGTAGAAGCGATCTGCTGGGACTTGATGAGCAGTGAAGCTGAAAGTAATGAGTAGAGAATAGGGGTGTAAAGATGAAGATCTAGGGAGTGGAAGTAAATGAGGATTTGGAAATCCACAAAGGGGAAAAAATAGATGAAAAACTAGAATGGGCACCAGTTTACTGATAACCATAGTGACTGTGGCTCTGGAGGACAGGTAGTAGTTGTGTAGGTGAGAACAACTGTCTAAAGGCGAACCTCAGGAAGAGGCAGTTGTGCTTGAAGCTTCTTTACTGCCAAGAAATACCTGGATGCCACTGCATCAGTTCCTAAAGCCTGTGTCCACCTGAAATTTAACAATCTCTATCGTCTTCAGTCCACATTACCTCCAGGGGCAGAGATTTCTCTATCCCAATGAACCATCTGTGTGTGCACAGAGTAGCATCCCTGTGTCGGAAAGTTTTGCTTGCTTTTCCTCTAAACAAGATCAGATTTTTTTTCTATTAAATATTTGTGATTTTTTTTACTATTATCTTAATTTAGCTCTTAAACAGTTCTGCTTCTGGCTCTGGCCCTTGTGCATGTACTGTGTGATACAGTTTTTAGGTATGTTATTGAATATTTTTTTTCTTAGACCCTATTTATTCACCTGAGAAGCTCACAGGATGTTAAGGGTTGGAAGGGACCCGAAATCATAGAATCATAGAAACATAGAATGGTAATGTTGGAAGGGACCTCAAAGGTCATCTAGTTCCAACCACCTGCCATAGGCAGGGACATCTCCCACTAGTACAGGTTACTCAAGACCTCATCCAACCTGGCCTTGAACCCCTCCAGGGAGGGAGCAGCCGCAACCTCCCTGGGCAACCTGTGCCAGTGTCTCACCACCCTCACTGTAAAGAACTTCCTCCTAACATCCAGTCTAAATATCCCCTCTGCCAGTTTAAACCCCCACTGCCCCTTGTCCTGTAATTACAAGACCTTGTAAATAGTCCCTCCTCAGCCTTCCTGTAGGCCCCCTTCAGATATTGGAAGGCTACTATAAGGTCTCCTCGAAGCCTTCTCTTCTCCAGGCTGAAGAGCCCCAACTCTCTCAGCCTGTCCTCATAGCAGAGCTGTTCCAGCCCTCTGATCATCTTCGTGGCCCTCCTCTGGACCCTCTCCTACACTTCCATGTCCTTCCTGTGCTGAGGGCTCCAGAACTGCACACAGTACTCCAGGTGGGGTCTGACAAGAGCAGAGTAAAGGGGCAGAATCCCCTCCCTTGCTCTGCTGGCCACACTTCTCTTGATGGAAATGATCATCAAGTCCAAGCCCCCTGCCAGAGCAGCACCATACAATCTGTCTCAGGTCACAGAGGAATGCATCCAGACAGGCCTTGAAAGTTTCCAGAGAAGGAAACCCCACAACCTCTCTGGGAAGCCTCTTCCAGTGCTGTGTGACCCTTACAGTAAAGAAGTTCCCCCTTCTTTTTGTATATATATATATATGTATGTATATATGTATGTATGTATGTATATGTATATATGTATGTATGTATGTATATATGTGTATATATATATATATGTATAAGCTACAACACAGGAACCTCCTGTATTGTAGCTTATATCCATTACTCCTTGTCCTATCACAGGGAGCAATTGACATGAGCCTGACTCCCCACTCCTGACACCCAGCCCTCAGATATTTATAAGTATTTATTAAGTCCCTTCTCAGTCTTCTCTTTTCCAGACTAAAAAGCACCAGGTCCCTCATCCTCTCCTCATAAGGCAGTGCTCCTGTCCCCTGTCTCTCTTAAACTGGGAAACCCAAAACTGAACGCATTACTCAATGTGGGTTCTCACCAGGGCACAGTAGAGGGGGAGGAGAACCTTCCTTAATCTGCTGGGCACAATCTTCCTAATAAACCCCAGGATCCCATTGGCTTTCTTGGCCACAAGGACACGTTGCTCTTCCATGGAGAACTTGTTATCCACCAGGACTCCCAGGTCCCTCTCCACAGGGCTGCTCTCCAGCAGATCACCTCCCAGCCTGTACTGGGGCAATTTATTATTCCTCCCCAGGTGCAGGACTCTGCACTTGTCCTTGTTGAAACTCATTTGGTTCCTCTGTGTCCAGCTCTGCAGTCTGTCCAAGTCTCACCGGATGGCTGCACAGCCTTCAACTGTATCAGCCAAGCCTCACAGTTTGGTGTCATCTGCAAACTTGCTCAGCAGACTTTGTCTGTCTGTCCCCTCATCAATATCATTGATGAAGATATTGAACAGTGCCAGACCCAGTTCTGGAGTATTCCGCTAGTTACAGCTTTCCAGCTGGACTTAGCACCATTGATCACCACTCTTTGAACTCTGTATTGTAACCAGTTCCTAATCCATCTCACTGTCTGCTCTTCTATCCCACACTTCCTGAGCTTACTCACTTAGGATGTGATGGGAGACAGTGTCAAAGGCCTTGCTAAGGTCAAGGTAGACTACACCCACTGGTCTCCCTGAATCTATCCATTCAGTTATGGCATCATAGCATGCTATCAGGTTAGCCAAGCATGATTTGCCTTTGGTAAATCCATGCTGACTACTCCTGATAACCTTCTTCTCTTCCAAGTGCCTTGAGATGCCCTCCAGAAGGAGCCACTCTATTATTTTTCAAGGGATTGAGATGAGGCTGACTGGTTGATAGTTCCCTGGAACCTCTTTCTTGCCCTTTTTGAAGACTGGAGTGACATTGGCTCTCCTCCAGTCCTCAGGCATCTCTCCTGTCTGCCATGATTTTGCAAAGATGATGGAGAGTGGCAGAGCAATAACATCAGCCAGTTCTCTCAGCACCCTTGGGTGCGTCTCATCAGGGCCCATGGACTTGTGAATGTTCAATTTGTGTAACTGATCCCTAACCCAGTCTGCACTGACCACTGGAGCACATTGGGGAGTTCAGCTTTAGGTGTAAAGACTGAAGCAAAGAAGGCATTTAGCAACTCTACCTTCTCTGCATCCTCAGTCATCAGGGCTATCTCCTCATTCAGCAGTGGCTCCACACCTTCCCTATTCTTCTTTTCCTTACTGATATATTTGAAGAAGCCCTTCTTGTTCGGTTTAATTTCCTTTGCCAGTTTTAGTTCCAAGAGGGCTTTGACCTTCCTTGTTGCCTTCCTACATGCCCTGACAACTTCTCTATAGTTCTCCCAAGTGACAAGTCCCTTTTTCCATGAACTGTATGCTTCTTTTCATCATGAGATTTCCTTCAGGAACTCAGCCATGCAGGTCTCCTAGCATGTCTACACAATTTTCTGCTCAAGGGAACACACCTAGCTTGGACTTGGAGGAAGTGGCCTTTAAAAATTAACCAACTTTCTTGGGTTCTTTTACCCTCCCGAGCCTTAGCCTGTGGGATTTCTGCAAGAATATCTCTGAAGAGTACAAAATTAGTCCTGCAGAAGTACAGGCTTGTGATCCTACTTGTTGCCCTGCTTCTACCCTGTGTAATACTAAACTCCATCATGTTGTGATCACTGTCACCAAGGCTGTTCCCCACCTTAATGTCCTCAACCAGTCCTCCTTTATTAGTTAATACAAGGTCCAGTGGTGCAACTCTCCTTGTTGGTTCCTCCACTTCCCTCATCAGGAAGTTATCATTGATACACTGTAAGAGCCTTTTGGACTGATTGTGCCTGGCTGTGTGAGCTTCCCAGCAAACATCAGGGCGATTGAAGTCACTCATGAGTACCAAGGAGTTTGCTCTGGAGGCTACCTTCAGTTGACTGCTAGAAGGCCTCATCAACATCTTCCTCTTGGTTTGGTGATCTATAGTAGACACTCACAATTTCACCTCCCTTCCCACATCCCTTAATTCTTACCCACAAGCTTTCAACCTGTTCTGCCTCTCCCCTTGAATAGAACTCAACACATTTCATTTGCTCTTGCACATAGAGAGAAACCCCCCCACCTTGTCTTGCTGGTCTATCCTTCCTGAACAGTACATAGCCATCTATGACAAAGTTCCAGTCATAGGAGCTGTCCCACCATGTTTCAGTGATGCCAGTTATATCATAGTCATTCAACCTAACACAAGTCTCCAGCTCCAGCTTGTTCCCCATGCTCTGTGCATTGGTACATAAGCATTTCAGGGAGGGAGTTAGTCCTTTAGCTTCCACTCTTGCTGTCTGGCCACACCCATGGCCACCAACCTAGCAGTGAGCTCTGCATATGCTAATGATTCCTTATTACTTGATCCCCATGGTTCATCTCTGTAAGACTGAGAAGTCAGCATGGATATGTTTAGGTCTTGGACAAGAGTTGTGAAATGAAGATGTTGTGGGAACAAAATAATAACACTTAAAGAGAGTCAGAAGTAAAAATCACTTGGAGGAGAAGGGTGTCTGTTGCAAGTAGTAAGAGGCTGTTGTGACTGCTGCTGCTGCAGGGCTCTTGTACAAACCTCAAGACCAGTCACTTAAAACTTCCACTGTCTTTCATAGATGGTTACTAGTTGTAATAGGAAATGTTTTCAGCCTCTCTTTCTGCATATGTGCTGCAGCTCTATCTGAAAAACTGAATAATATCACCTTGCTTCATGCTGGCATAGAGAAAAGAAAATTGATAATGTCACTTGATTAAACCTCTCCTCAGAAGTCACATTCTCCTCCCCTTTTCCCAACTGATGGTGTCCAGAGAAGGGCAACGAGGCTGATGAGAGGCCTCGAGCACAAACCCTATGAAGAGAGGCTGAGGGAGCTGGGATTGTTTAGCCTGGAGAAGAGGAGGCTCAGGGGGGACCTTATTGCTGTCTACAACTACCTGAAGGGTGGTTGTAGCCAGGAGGAGGTTACCTTCTTCTCTCAGGCAGCCAGCACCAGAACAAGAGGACACAGTCTCAAGCTGTGCCAGGGGAAGTTTAGGCTGAAGGTGAGGAGAAAGTTCTTCACTGAGAGAGTCATTGGCTACTGGAAAGGGCTGCCCAGGGAGGTGGTGGAGTCACCGTCCCTGGAGGTGTTCAAGGTGGGTTTGGACGTGGCGCTTGGTGCCATGGTCTGGTCTGGAGGTCTGTGGTAACGGGTTGGACTTGATGATCTTTGAGGTCTCTTCCAACCCTGGTGATACTGTGATACATTTATCAGCAGTTCATGATTTATTAAATACTGTGCAGAAAATAAGGGGAGGGGGTGTGTGTAAAATCAAACAATGAGTTATACAGAGCACTAACTGCACTATGTCTAGGATTAAACTGGGATAATGTAAGTAATCTGATCATGTAATTAGAGGTGGATTCTGTTATGAGGCAGACAAAGTTGAACAGATTAATTTAACAGGTACTGACTTCTAATTTCTCAACACTTTAAATGCATGTTTGAGCTTTTTGTGTTTGTGTTTGTATGGTTATAAGAAGAAGAAAGTGGTCAAATAGTAGGTAATATACACTGCTGCAATAATCTGTTTCTTGATCATCTGTGTTTTACATAAAAATCATGAATACTCTCTATGAATAATAATAATAATTAACAGTAATTTTGTTATTGAAGGTTCATTAAGGAAAGGCATTATCAGGAACAACTGTTGCTTTCCATGGCACTTGCCCTGTACTCTTATAGTTCTATGAGTTACAAAGTTATAGACTTGTAGAGTTACAGAATGGCTCAGGTTACAAGGGACCTCAGAGATCATCCATTCCAATCTGCCCACCATGGGCAGGGATGGCTCGCAAGTAGACTTGGCCTCTCAAGTTCAACCTGACCTGAAACACCCACAGGGAGAAGGCAAACTTAACAAAGATCATTTGTCCTACTAAACAGTAGTAGTTACATGTTGTTACACACATTAAGATAGATAAAAGTCTGCATACAAACTAATCACAGTGGCACAGAAGCAATTACAGATTATGTTTATTTAACCACCAATGATGTGAGTTCTTTCACATCTGAAGCTTACATCTGCCCCAACTCTTGGTTTTGTTTTTTGTTGGTTTTTTTTTTGGTCACAGGGGACACATCTGTTGTTCTCTGGTGGTTCACAACATGTGGTGCCAGTGGTCCACATGGGCCAACTCAAGCTCAGTGTGACAGTGCCTATAGGAACAGCAATGTGTCAGTGACTGTGGAGAAAGAGGGCAGGCTCCGGGGAGTGCAGGTCTGGAGAGTGCCAGCCACAAACCGATACAGGTGAGTATTAGCATGTGCTGGAGGGGCAGACACCTTTACCTGCCTTTGTTTGTGGTGTTTCAGCAGGTGTAAGTGCACTGAGTTGGTGGAGGGGGCAGTGAAGTAAGAGAAACATAGGGGTTATAGGTGTGAGGTCTGTGCTGAGCGTGGAAGGGTGAGTGATGACTTAAAAGAGACCAGGAGAGGAGAGAGCATAGGCATGCAGTTAAGTGGAACTGCAGCCATCATTTCAGTCCTGAAATCTTGGTCCTCTAGATTTGGCTATGCCAACTGCTCCTGAAGTATCTGTCTCCAGTGCTCTGGTATAGAATTGGTCTGTCCTCTTAAGCAACCTAGCTACGTGGGTCACAGACAAAGAATAGCTGTGAGATGATATAGCAGGGGAGCCTGCTCTGAAGCAGTGACTATTTGGAAGTGCAGGCTGGGGAAAGCTTGCAGGTGGAATTGCTTTGGGGATGAGAAGTGTGAGATTTGTCTCGCTACTTATTTTTTCTTCCAGGATTTCTGCCTATGGAGCAGCTGGGGGAAAGGGAGCCAAAAACCACAATAAGAGGTCCCATGGGGTCTTCATCTCAGCCACCTTCCAGCTGGAGAAAGATGAGCTGCTGTACATCTTAGTGGGGCAGCAGGGGGAGGATGCCTGCCCTGGGGTGAGTGCTGCACAAGCACATGTGGACAGAGACTTTGTAGATATGATTTAATGAGATACAGTGGGTGGGTTGGGTTTTGGTGATAAGTGATAGAAATCCCAGAATTCAGCAAGGAAATCCACTGAGGAGACTGAGAAGAACCAATAAACTAAGTTAGAAAGAATCTGGAAAAAAAAATATAAAGAACTCTAAAAAGAAAAACAATCCCAAAATGCACAAACATGAAGCCCATAGGAACTTTCCTTTAAGCTCCTAATGTTTGAAATAAATTCTTCATCAGCTTCCTTCTGCTTCTTTTAAGCAGGGAGCTAGTAGGTGAAAGTTGTGTTTTCCCTCTCTTGTTTTTCCACAGCTTAGGTTTCTTTCTGCTTGCCAAGATTTCAGACAATTTACTGTTATTTATGGAAGCACCCAGCTGTGTTGTGGCAGCACTGAGTTAGATACTCTTGAAGGTTAGAGGCTAAGGCCTGAGTCCAAAACCAGTGCAAAACTTCCCACTACATACAGTGGCCCCTGAATTAGGCATTTGTAAAGACTGAAACCCCACCTAGGAGAAACAAAAACTGATGACCTGAATCCTTATATATGTGTCCTCTAATGCCAGACCAAATGGTTTGAAAGACGTTTTATCATTTAGGCCCAAAAGTTTATTTTTTTTCAGCATGAATTCTTTGGTATTACCTCTTTTCATAAATGTGATCTGTCAGGACCTGTCCAGGAACAAAGATTCTATTCACAGAATCACAGAATCAGGTTGGAAAAGTCTTTTGAGACCATCAAGTCCAACCTCTTACCTAACACTATCTAATCAACTAAACCATGGCACCAAGTACCTCGTCCAGTCTCTTCTTAAACACTTCCAGGGATGGTGACTCCACCACCTTCCTGGGCAGCCCATTCCAATGTCAATCACTCTTTCTGTGATGAACTTCTTCCTAATAGCCAGCCTAAACCTGCCCTGGCTCAGCTTGAGACTTTGTCCCCTTGTTCTGTCACTGGGTGCCTGGGACCAACCCCCACCTGGCCACAACCTCCTTTCAGATAGTTGTAGAGACCAATAAGGTCTCCCCTGAGCTTCCTCTTCTTCAGACTGAACAACCCCAACTCCCTCAACCTCTCCTCGTAGGGCTGTGCTCCACCCCTCTCATTAGCCTTGGTGCCCTTCTCTGGACATCTTCAAGCACCTCAAAATTTTTCTTAAATTGAGGGGCCCAGAACTGGACACAGTACTTAAGGTGTGGCCTAACCAGCACTGGGTACAGGGGCAGAATGACTTCCCTGGTCCTGCTGGCCACACTGTTCCTGATACAGGCAGGATGCCATTGGCCTTCTTGGCCACCTGAGCACACTGCTGGCTCATGTTCAGCTGTCGACCAGTACCCCCAGGTCCCTCTCTGCCTGACTGCTCTCCAGTCGCTCTGTCCCCAACCTGTAGCACTGCTTGGGGTTGTTGTGCCCAAAGTGCAGAACCTGGCACTCGGTCTTGTTAATACTCATGGCATTGGACTGTGCCCATCTATCTATCCTGTCCAGGTCACTCTGCAGAGCCCTCTTTCCCTACAGACATCTGAGGTTTGCGATGCATACACTGTTCCTGTATCCATTCAAAAATACCATTTACCTTGCTCAGAGTATATTATGCTTATCATAGAATCAGAATAGTTTGAGTTTGAATGGACCTTTAAGGGTTATCCAACCCAAGCACCTCACCCAAATACTGCATCAGATTCTAAACCCAGATTTTTTTCTCTTTACATAGTGTAAGGATTGCATCTATCTAAACAAAACATAGATTTGTGTGTCTGCATTTCCTTTTACAGTGCACTCACTACCTGAGGCCACAATCTGCAAAACTGTCCTTACATTTCATGATATACTCTCCAAATTGCAGAGTATAACCCAGCACTAACTGGCTCCCTTTGGCCAGCACTACTGGAAAAAGTTTCTGTTCATTTTTCCCACTTCCAAAGCCCAGCTTTCTTTGGCTTTGGAAATCTTGATGCATCCATATATTGGGTAACTAATGTTTGTCTTCCTTCCTCTGAAGAGGTTCTGCAGCTCTAATCTTGTTCTGTCTCCTTAGATTTACCCCCAGCTGTTTCTCCAAGGTCCTCATGCACCTTGTCATCATTTCTCCTCTTCTTTGAATGAAAGGACACACCTGGGAAAGTCAGCAGCACATTTCTGGCCCAGATATGTGATGTGACACAAACAAATAGGGATTTCACCTGCACTGAGGCAACGTAGTCAGAAATCATTCAAGCTTCATACAAGTGAGGCTGGGCAGATATACAAAGTTAGTGAAACTTGTAGAATTCGATGTCACCAAAAAATTTTTTTTTTTTAATCTAAGATGACCAAACACACTTCACTTTTACAGCTTTTTCAGTGTTCTCAGGAGCAGGAAGCTGAGACTCCAGATTTTTCCTCCAAGATGCACATCACTCTTAACTAAACACAACTCATCCCTGTCTGCTTTTTGCATGTATGACCTTGAGAAATACCAACAAATACAGCAGTAATCAACTTCTGAGAACTAATCCATAGTCCCACACATTTTAGTGTTCTTGGGTATAAGAAGTTCTAAATATGGATTGTGTGACGTTGTGATGGTTTGGGAGTTCCCTGCCCCCCTCCCCTTTGTAAAATCTCCCAGACTAGACTCAGCCAACTGGAAGTTAAGGAGTGGAGCTATATTTGCAGCTCAGCACAAAGTACAAGCAGGGATATACACTATATACAGGAATAGTTACAGAAATATACAAGTTAAAGGTAATACAGAAACACAATTCCCTTCCCAGAAATCAGAGACCCCAGGAGGGGCTCCTGACCACCTTTCCACCTTCCTTCCACCTCTCTACCTTATCCCAGGGTTTGCCTTACATGCAAGGTGAGTTTGGAGGATCAGCCAGGGTGGTTAGAAGCAGAATGGTTAATTAGGTCAGCAGAGAGGCCTGCAGACAAAACCTGCAACTAGAGAGACCAAGACTCCCTGTGTTATCTATGTTTGTGTTCTTGTTCTTATATATCTCAGCAAGACTATGAGTGAAGTAGATATCACCATTGTTTTATTTTCACAGCCTATAATATAATTTCTTTTCATTAAAATATTCCAATTAGCCTCAAACCAGCACAGATATCAATACTGAATTCTTGCTGGCTTGCTTTGGGTTTTTTTTCTGTGAGTCAGTATTTTCACTTGCACATGTAATGTGAGTTTGCAATTCAGGTAGCTGTTAGTCCTTGTCAAAGAGTTCACTTGTACTGGTTTTTATGTGCCTGATACACGTCACAAACAATATGATATTGTTAGACTGAGAGGTACAGATAACTCTCAAGACCATCATTTTCCACCAGTCCTGGCTCACCGGAGAGGTCCCTGATGATTGGAAAGTGGCCAATGTGATCCCCATCCACAAGAAGGGTCGGATGGAGGAACCTGGGAACTACAGGTCTGCCAGCCTGACCTCAGTACCTGGGAAAATCATGGAGCAGATTATCTTGGGGGTAATAACTATGCACCTGAGGGATGGCCAAGGGCTCAGGTCCAGCCAACATGGGTTTAGGAAGGGCAGATCCTGCCTCTCCAACCTGATCTCCTTCTATGATCAGGCGACCTGCCTGGTGGATGTGGGGAGGCCTGTGGATGTGATCTACCTGGACTTCAGCAGGGCCTTTGACACTGT
>VWZE01000961.1:27888-81173 GCA_013396675.1 Eubucco bourcierii
CTTCTTCTCTCGGGCAACCAGCACCAGAACAAGAGGACACAGTCTCAAGCTGTGCCAGGGGAAGTTTAGGCTGGAGGTGAGGAGAAAGTTCTTGACTGAGAGAGTCATTGACTACTGGAATGGGCTGCCCAGGGAGGTGGTGGAGTCACCGTCCCTGGAGGTGTTCAAGGTGCATTTGGACGTGGCACTTGGTGCCATGGTCTGGTCTTGAGGTCTGTGGTAATGGGTTGGACTTGATGATCTTTGTGGTCTCTTTCAACCTTGGTGATACTGTGACTGTGATAGTGTGATATTCAAGGGTCTCTCTTTTTTCCTTTCAGAGTAATCCTGAAACCCAGAAGATCTGCCTAGGGGAGTCATCTCTTATTGAAGAAGATTACAAAAAAAAAAAGGACCTGAAGGAATGGGCTGGAGGAGGTGGGGGTGGAGGAGGTGCAACCTACATCTTTAGAGTAAGTATTTCCTTTTTGCCTCCTGGCATGAGCTTTGTCCGGCAGAGTAACTAGCACCCACCGTCAGTCATGGCTTCTGATAGTCAGTTCTTCAAAAGAATAGGATGAAGACAGAGTCCTGCCACCCCTCTCTTCTTCCCTCCCTCCCCTTTTGTCTCTCTTTGCTTTCTCATCTTTTTTTAATTTAAATTCTTTATATCTTTTCACGTCCTTGATCGTGTTTGTCACTGTCACGTAGCTGAACTAATTTCTCAGTTCTTGACAGCTCAGGTCTGGGAAGCCCACCAGGATCCCACTTCAATACTGCCAGCAGTCCTACAAAAAAAAGAACTAACCCCTAAAGCTTGGTGTTCAGTTAAAAATTTAAAAGGAACATGATGCAAAACGTTTTTGTAATGAACTTGAGAAACAGGCAGTAGCATCACCTTGGCCCTCTCTTCTTTGGGATGCTTTTGTGCTTTCTGAGAAGTTTGCGTGAGTTCGCATGTCCAAGGGATGTGAAGTTTTTCTGATGTCTGATGGGGGGTTTTCCAGCAGAAGAATGGGATTTTCGAACCTTTGCTCATCGCAGCAGGAGGAGGAGGAAAAGCCTACCTGAAGGCTCAGGACAGCTCCCTGGATGATGTACCCTTGGAGCAATTTGAGAACAGCACCACGGTACCTGGAGTCAACGGGAGGACTGGGGCAGCAGGTGAGATGCTAGAGCCACACAAGGTCTGAATTGGATGACTGAACGTGTGTGTTGTCCTGTAGGCACCAAGTGTGAGGCTTCTTTCTGGCCGTTGGGAATTTTTCTGTGACAGTAGGTGTTAGAAATATGCTGACAGTCTGTAATGGATGTCTGCTCATATCAAGTGTCACCAGATAAAAGAGCATGTGTAGGACAAGTGACAAGTGCTCCAGTAAAGGCTATTCCATAGCTGGACTTCTCTCTTCCATGAAAACAACGTTTGGGGAATGGAGCCCACTCCTCCACACACCAACAATGGCCTTTGAAGAGAAGTCTTTTTCCCTGTTACTCCCCTGAAACCCTAATGACACAAAGTATTTTATGGGAATCATACCAGAAATTGATGCTTATTTATAATCTTGTAAGAGCTGGACCTAGAATTCACTCCAAAGAGACCAAAAAAACCTTCCAGTAATTCTCTATCTCATGCTGGTACAGTCTTTCAGATGGCCCACTAGAGGGAGATGAGGAAATAGAGTTTGTTTTGATTTCACCAGGAATTCAGCAACTCCTGTGGGTGAAAGCCCTAACAAGTTACCCCTCTGGAGTGGTGGGCTCCTTATTTCCCTAATGCCACTAGGAATTTATGCCAAGGTGCTGGTTATGCAGCACATACCATGTAAGGCTGTGCATTAAATTTCATTACTATCCATGGTATCTTGGTAGCTGGTCTCTATGTTCTCTTAACCTCCAAGAAAGAGTTGACTTGAATGCAGGCACTTAAGAAATTAATGAAGACCAATCTCTGGTTTTCTACAGTATCTCTCTGACTTTCCTCCACTATTTTTGTTCTGTTTCTTCACTCTCTGATTAAAGGTGGAGGTGGTGGCTGGCAAGATGAGAGTCTACTTCCTCAGGCTGGAAAATCCCTTCTGGAAGGTGGAGAAGGGGGACAAGCTTGTCCCCAAGCACTAGCCAAGCTCCAGTGGGCTACCTCTGGTGGCTTTGGTGGGGGAGGAGGAGCTTGTACTTCTGGTGGAGGAGGCGGAGGCTACAGAGGTAAGTCTCCTGGAGGAACAGTCATGATGTCTGGTTTTGTATCCTCCAGAGCACCTGTAGTTAAAGGGCGAGAGGTGCACTGCTGCAGAAGGTGATTCACAGACTCTTCAAGCTGAACAACATGGAACCCATCCTCCTCTCCACCATCTCCTTTTAACTGATGAAATCAAAGTTATAGAAGCATTCCTACATGATATAGTATTTGGAAGGGGTGATGGATCACCCCTTCCTTTATTCCCATGCTGCCCAGAGAAAATTTTCCCTTTCCTTTCCATGTTTGAAGTGAATACATTTTCACCTTACTAATCTGAAAAACCTACACCGAAACAAATTGCTTCACTAGCTTTGATGCTGGCTGTGTCAAGTGAGCATTTATCCATCAGGGGCCTTATACATACTCATATCATTGGAAGGTTGCAGAGTCACCTCAGATGATAAGAGCCAGCAATGAATGCAGTGCTTCAGAGGCATCACATCTTTTGCAGCATGCAGCACTGAGCAGCCAGCCATCCTCTTCTTTCCCCAGGGGGCCATGCCTCTCATAGTGATGATATCACAGCTGGTGGGCAGGATGGCATCTCTTTTGTGAACCCCATTGGAGAAATCTTCTTGCATCCCCTGGCAGGTACAGTAAACTTCTTATTCCACTTAATTCTTTATGTCCTCCTTTTTTCATTCTTCCTATTTCCTGTTCCCTCCTCTTCTGCTTTTTATGCATTTCATCCAGGAGCGTTTCACTCTGCAGGTCATATTTTCACATATGGTGATTACTTTAAATATCTCCATGGTCCTCTGGGACCTGATTATTGTCAATCTCTAAGCCAGGAGAGATGGTAGTCATCAGGTTCAACTGCACCTCTTCCCAGAGATTCACAGGTCAATTCATTCTGAGACCTCTCTGTTTGAGGGATGCAGTAGTTTCTTTCCCGCTAGCTCCCACAGGTTTCTGACTACCCACCAGGTGTTGGACTACCTGGTCTCCTCAGAGATGGAGAGAAGTTGTAGATGCCCTCTGGGGTGGGGTTTTTTCCTTGCTGGAATAAGATGGGGGAAATTGAAGTAAGTTCACCTGTTTGTGTCTTAATTCCTTGTTCAGCTATGGAGAGTCATGGTGAAGTGGAGGTTCAAATCTATCTGAACTGCAGCCACTGCCATTCAGACAGCTGCAAGCGGGACCCTGACACCAACCTGCCAGTCTGCCAGTGTGAGATGGGGGCTGTGCTAGCCAATGACAATGTCACCTGCACTTGTAAGACATGTAGTTTTGTGCTCATTAGATAACAACTTCATTCTAGGTATTGTTTGTCTTCCTGGCTTTTTGATAGTCAGTTTCTCAAGTTACAGCTAGTGGCTGTGGTGAACAGTGTCATGAGAAATATCAGCCAAAGACATGACTGAAAATTCCTAATGTCCTTTCCTTACATGGTGAGCTGCATCTCTATCCCCATCCCCAACGCTCAGGTTTGGATTAGGTAGAAGATAAAATTCCTGTAAAGAGACACAGTGTGTGCTTCCTGAGTGGTCCCAGTATACCATACCATACCACCTGCTGCCAGGTGATTTAAGCCACAAATTACTTCCTTCCACAGCAGTTTCCCACTGTGCCCCTTCAGCTAATGCCTGGAATTCACTGCTACTTTCTGACACAGTTTCTGGGAACTCCAAAGCGTCAAGACTGTAGTAATTTTTAACTTGTAAACTCTGATGTTACCCATGTATAAAAGAATGGGTATGAAGTCTATGTTTTATCAAATAGTTTTCTATCCTCACAGCATTTTAAAAATTATTGAAGTAGTTTTTCAACCTCCAGGCCTGTAGAGGGATTTGCTGTAATTTAGAAGATGGTTTGGTCATGATCTCTATTGTTTCATGAAGTAGAGTCAACCCTCAGAGGGATGCTTTAGAGCAACTCTGATTGCTTCCTTTTACCAGTGCCCCAGGGTCCTATCCCAGAAGGACATCTGCCTCTCCCACTCCTCCTAGCTGTGGTTGCTGTCATTGTGGTGCTTGGAATGATCCTCACTTGTGGCAGCCTATCTATTGGTAAGAAACACTTACTCCTTATCACCCTCTGACTTGTCTTTTCTCAGTTAAATTAAGCAAAGGAGACCGCCCGACCACATGCCTCTGCTTTCAATGCTTGCAGCCAGAGTGTGGTGATCTCCCAAGTGGATCTGAGGGACAGGGAGAAAGAAATGATAGAAAGGATTGCCACACCACAGCTAGGCACCAGCATAGTCCTACAGGGTAAGGACTGCTGTGTCCTGGTATTTGATACAGAGAAAGGGGCTTGAAAAGCCTTCGTATCAGGCTTTTCTTTAGCAGCCACTGCTATGTAGTCTGGGGTCACAATCTGTAATTAATTAATTCAGGGAGATGGTTGATGCCAGCAAGATGTCTTGTGGAGCTCCCTTCCCTCACCCCAAAGCACAAAGTAGTAGAGGAAACCTAAGTCGTTCCCAAGTGATTACTCCTTACTCCACAGGAGTAAGCCTGCAAAACATTTCACTGCAGGGCATGGGGAAGAGCAGGATACTGCAGTGAAGCTAAAGATGCTTCTCGAGCAATCGTATTTATGGAGTAGATTTCTTTCTGTTCTGTATGACCACCGTTATCTTTTTCTCTTCAGCTGTTGATCTTATTTGTGCATTTTTTATTTGCCTCCCCACCCACAGTTTATCACCTTAAGAAACAGCAGCTGGAAGGAGCCAGAGCACGGCTGCAAAGTCCAGAATACAAACTGAGCAAAATCCGCACATCAGCCATCATGACAGATTACAACCCCAACTACTGCTTTGCAGGGAAGGCTGCCACTCTGAGCGAGCTGAAGGAGATCCCACGGAAGAACATCTCTCTGCTTCGGTAAGGCTTGCTACCGTGGTGGCTCTGGCACGGGAGAGGTGTTGCAGCCTGAGGCCATGAGCTACCCAGGACTGCACAACAGAGGTGACTCTTACTCCTTTTAGAGAGCGACAATGAAGATACTGCATGCTGGTTGGAAGTCTAAAGTGAGATTCTGTTTACAGGTTTGTATACGCAAAAGGCAATCGGGTAGAATGAACACATCCACAAGCTAAGCCAAGTCTATTGGACTAAACCCATCTAGAATCCTCCACCCTTGGCAGACCTAAGAGCAGGTCACGACTGCCCTCCTCATCTCTGGCTTAGGCCTACAAGACCTCAACAGGCTGCATGATGCAGCTCTAAATTCCCTGCCAACTAGAAGCCATCTCCCACACAAACCATGAGATAAGGAGGGACTGCTCCCTGGGAGAAAAGTGTAGGGAGGAGGGGAGAAGGGAGAGTGATATCGGCCCAGCACTGGCTTACTAAGCTCTGATATCAGAAAACAGAATGGAATAACAATATTACAACATCCTGGGAAGCCTAGATCCATCCCATGGGATGGGTCTTGCTCCCTGCAGTTTTCTTAGGGGAAACTGAGACCCCTCAAACTACAACAAGAGGAAGGGCAGCCTGGAGCAAAGGCAGAGGCCTGCTTCTTTTACCTGTTGTCAAGTACCCAGGACAAGAAGACAAGGGCCACCTCTCTCACTCCTTGGACAGCACCCAGTGCAAGCCAGCCAAAATGTGATGGATGTGACACTTACCACATTCTCTAATCACGCTTTGATTCCATGAACTTCTCAAGCAGAAGTTCACTTGTCTCCTGTTCTGTGCTCCCACAGGCAGCATAGGTATTTCACCTCTGTGCTTTTCTATGATGTCCTGGGTTACACTTGCCACCTGGCAGTAAGTCCCTTACAACCCTGTAGCTGTAGTTCAGGTCAGCATTTCCTGTCCAAGGGAAACACATGCCAGGTTGCTCTTTGGCTCCATACCACCCAGATGGTGTTGATTGAGGTTATGTAAACTTTAGAAGAAAAAACTTGATTGTCCTTGTGTACTCTCTTGCACCATCTCTGAAGACACCGGCTTGCATCTACCATGTTCTGTTGTCTTCCAGTTCGTTCTTGTCCTGCTATTGCCACACTTGCTTATAAGGCCCAGGAACTCAGAATACTGCTTTATTTGTCCAGAACCATTAACCATCCAATCCCCCCTCCCTGCCCCTCTTTAGTGACAGTGACAGAAAATAGTGAGAAGTTATTTTCTGAAGCTTTGAGGTTAAAACAAAACTCTGTGGCTGATTTCAACTTTTACATCAGATTCTGTTCTCATTCTTGGACTGGCTGAAGAGAAGAACTTTGCCAGTGCTGCATCCGGGGGCACAGTAACATCTCCTCTCTCTTTTTTTAACATCCAGGGCACTAGGACATGGTGCATTCGGTGAGGTTTATGAGGGAACTGTGGTGGGCATTGCAGGGGATCCCAACCCTCTCCAAGTGGCTATCAAGGTCAGTACCCACATGTTTCTTATACCACAACAATTACCCATAAGAGTCAGGTTATCTTATTACTGTTCTAGCTGGACATTCACATTTAGCCCATGCATAATGACGTATGCATGGGTCTGATGGAGGTTTCCACACTTTGCTGCATCTGGGAGTTATAATCTTTGATTTTTAAGCTGTATGGCAGTAGCAGCGGGATGAAAGTAAAGCATCTGCCTTGTTTGCTGCATGTCTAATGGCTGTAAGTTGTGGTCTAAAGAGCAAGAGAATTTAAAAAGGGCAATCTGTTTCATAAGCTCCATTCCCATTGCTCAGAAGAGATGGAGTCAGTGTCCTCAGATGGAAAGTTATGTTAGTCAGTCACCTGGAGACTGCATAATACAGTTAGTTACCATAACAAATTCTCTAACAGCACAAATAAATAAATAAAACTCCCTTGAAGTCAACACAGAAACATCAATTCACTCCAGCAGAGAATCTTCTGCCACAGTGATTTATAGATCTGAGTACACAAGAGAAAAAAGGAAACTTGGTGGGGGGGAAACAAATAGACATTTTGGGGACATTGGAGACTAGGAGGGGATTTCTAAGTCTCGTTTAAAGAAGATAAACCCTTGGTAAGTGTTAGTATCAACCATTTATGTGACAGCAAACAGTAAGCATTTATAGTTTACAGTTATTAATTCTGCATTTCAGTGGTTTTGAGTGCTTTCTCTCAAGTTTTTCACATGACATTACTCTGTTTAATTTTTTTTTTAATTGTTTCTTGGTCACATTTCTTTTGTACTGAAAACAGTGTTTGTCTACCGTATGTGAAACTTTCAGGTAGTCCCTTATTATTGCACACTGATAAATATGCTGCTGGGAACAGACTCTGTGATAGCTTGCTATTATCCATGTCATTAGTGGCAAGAGATAACAGACTGTGGTTTTCTGTGAAATCACTGCTGTTGCCTCAGGATTTGTCAGTTACTCAGCCTTGAAGTTAAGCTTGACACTCAGAGAACCAGATCTACGAATTCAGACAAAAATGTAGCCTTCATTAATAAACAGCAGTTCTGTTGTTATTTCTTCTGTCACAGTAATGACAGAAATGTTCCAGTTGGAAAAGAACCCCAGGATCACCAAGTCCAACCATTATCCCTGCTCTACAAAGTTCACCCTTCAACCATATCCTCAAGTACCACATCCAAAAACTTTTAAATGCATCCAGGATTGGTGACTCTGCCACCTCCCTGGGCAGCCTATCCCAATGCCTGGCCACTCTTGCTGGTGAAAGTGTTTTCTAATGTCCAGTCTACGTCTACCCAGTGGCAACTTGAGGTCATTTCCTCTTGTTCTATCACTATTCACCTGTAAAAAGAGACCAACAGCAACCTCTCCACAACGTCCATTCAAGTAGGTGTAGACAGCGATGAGGTCTTCCCTCAGCCTCTTCTGTCTTTCAAAACCCTCTAAAACAAACAAACAAAAAAAAAAGGTGAGAGGATCCTTCATTCTGATATGTTGTTAGTATCTTCCCCGTGGCACTGAACAAATGCCTGTGGAAACCCAGAACAGACACTTGCCAGCAGTTGTGACTTCCTGACACAGTTTCACTCTGCAGACTGAGGGAGACACCTTAGCAGAGTGGCAAACAGAGGTAGACTGGCATGTTGTTCAGTTGTGACAGCCCAGGGAGGATGTCACCAATTTTGAAAATCTCAGCAATGATGACAGCTTGTTGGAACCCTGTCTGCTCACATGTCTGCTTGTTCACCCAATTCCCTGTAAAGAGACATGGTGAAAATCAACAAAAGGGCAGCTCTGGAAACTGGTGGACTATCTGTGGGCTAAGCTTGACTTCATCCTGGAGGAGTTCTGGTCTGACTTTACAGAAGCAGCAGGTGCAGACGAGGGATAAACTAAAAAAAAACAAAACTCTCTACATACTCCCTGATGTTTGTGGGTATTCCACCAACTTAATAGATCACCTGCATGCTCTGAAACAGTCTCTTGTTTCAGATAGCAACCCTGTCTCCTGCAGCTCACACTGCTGACCAAGAGAATGGGTTCCATGCTAGCCTCACCACACTGAGCAGTGAATATCCCATGTCTCTGCCTGCAGTTTGGCGGCAGGACCTACACATGGCTGTGGTCAAACCATCCCATGATGGCAGAACAGTAGGCACAGTAGCAGACACTGTTAACACTGCTGCCCACACTCTTAGTTCACCTTTGAGTGGCAGATACTGCCCAAAGCTACTGGCAGAGGAGGACGCTCTAAGGCAACATGGCACAAAGATGTGTTGTATGACATGGAATCAGGTGCTGCAATTCCTATGCTGGCCACATAGGAAAAGGAGAATAAACTAACACCTGTTATTTCAAAGCACTAGGTAGATCTCTAATTCCCCACCTAATGCCTTTCCTGGTCTGTATCTGAAGCTATTTCACTCCAGAACACTGCATATAGTTAAATGAGCCAGCAGTGTACCCAAGTGGCCAAGAAGGCCAATGGTATCCTGGCCTGTATCAGGAATAGTGTGGCCAGCAGGACCAGGGAAGTCATTCTGCCCCTGTACCCAGTGCTGGTTACTCCACACCTTAAGTACTGTGTCCAGTTCTGGGCCCCTCAATTTAAGAAAAATTTTGAGGTGCTTGACGGTGTCCAGAGGAGGGCACCAAGGCTGGTGAGGTCGGAGTACAGCGCTACGAGGAGAGGCTGAGGGAGCTGTGGGTGTTCAGCCTGAAGAAGAGGAAGCTCAGGGGAGACCTTATTGGTCTCTACAACTACCTGAAAGGAGGTTGTAGCCAGGTGGCAGTTGGTCTCTTCTCCCAGACACCCAGTGACAGAACAAGAGGACAGAGTTTCAAGCTGAGCCAAGGCAGGTTTAGGCTGGCTATTAGGAAGAAGTTCTTCACAGAAAGAGTGATTGTCATTGGTATGGGCTGCCCAGGAAGGTGGTGGAGTCACCATCCCTGGAGGTGTTTAAAAGAAGACAGGATGAGGCACTAAGTGCCATGGTTTAGTTAATTAGAAGGGTTAGGTGATAGGTTGGACTCTATCTCAAAGGTCCTTTCCAACCTGGTTAATTCTGTGATTCTGTGACATGCATACAAATGTGACAGGACAAGGTATGAAAGTTTTCATTTAGAAGAGGGGAGATGTAGACTAGTGTAATGAAAATGATTCAAAATCAACAATTTTATTAATTTTGATGTCCAGGCAGAGATTGTTAATAACTATGAAAACTGTTTATTAACATCAAATCTCACCACAAAACTTATACACAAGGTTCAAAACGCACGATTTGGAAATTTATACACACAGGGAGCAGGCAAAACTGGAACACTTGAAAAGTAACCAGCATAAGCAAACATTTTTACTGGCAGAGAAGTTTCGTGCGGTCACTGATACCACTTGCAGTTAGTTATCCTACTTAGCCGCTGGATGGACGCAGGAAGCTCCTTTCTGCTTATGGCAGAAGGCAATTAACGATTAGAAGGGGCCTAAAGTATTTACTCACAAAAATATCACGGGACAATAACCAAAGCGTGTGGTAGGGTTGCTGCCGGGCCGAAAGCTGCTAGAGGTTTTGGAGCTTCCTCAGGCTCCTGGATGCTTCAGAAAGGAGGCAGACAATGTCTTACCTGGTCCTGGCTCTCTTGGCAGCAGGTTCTCATGTGCAGGCAGGACATCTTGCAGTGTGCAGCCTTGGCATGGTGTCATGCTGGCTGTGCAGGCCGTGTGGAGGCATCAGAGCCTCAGCTCAGGATCAATGCGAAGGGGCCTAAAGTATTTACTCACAAAAATATCACGGGACAATAACCAAAGCGTGTGGTAGGGTTGCTGCCGGGCCGAAAGCTGCTAGAGGTTTTGGAGCTTCCTCAGGCTCCTGGATGCTTCAGAAAGGAGGCAGACAATGTCTTACCTGGTCCTGGCTCTCTTGGCAGCAGGTTCTCATGTGCAGGCAGGACATCTTGCAGTGTGCAGCCTTGGCATGGTGTCATGCTGGCTGTGCAGGCCGTGTGGAGGCATCAGAGCCTCAGCTCAGGATCAATGCGGTACTAAGCAGGCACGGATACAGTAGCAGAGAGCACAATAGCAGAGAGCTCCCTTGTGCTACCTGCTCATCCCTTTATATCCATTCAGCCCAAGACTAATGGGCTTTTGGACACAGATTAGCCAATCAGGATGGCAGTTTGCCCATATTAGGTGAAGCTGGGGCTTTTTTCCCCTTTCCCGTGGCCACCACTCCCAGCACAGAAGGAGGGGGGACAGGGGAGCATACCTGGGCAAACCAGGACATGTACAAGCCCACCTTGGGCCTATTTAGGCCTACCATAACAACTAGATATAAGGAAGACCTTTTTTTTACAGTGAAGGTGGTGAAACACTAGAACAGGTTGTCTAGTGCCCCATTCCTCAAAACACTCAAAATGAAGTTGGACAGGCCTATGAGAAAGGTAATTTAGTTAAAACTGTCCCTGTTAATTGCAGAGAGAATGGACTACATAAACATTAAAAGTCCCTTGCAACCCAAACCATTCTGTGATTCTATGATAAAAAAACCTATGTCAGCTGTTCCTTCTTCTAACTGACTACCAAATGTGGCATGTGCGGCCCAATCAAGATGAGTCCCTCCTCATAGGTCTCATAGGTTCCTGGAGTCATTCATGTTGCATATTCATTCTTCTCTTTTCCATTTGTTTGCTTTTTTTTTTTTTTTGGGTGGTCACCTAAATGCTCTCACTTCTTTGGTGAGATAGTCCTCACTGTGTTCACCTCTCAACAGACCCTACCCGAAGTTTGCTCTGAACAGGATGAGATGGATTTCCTGATGGAAGCACTGATTATCAGGTATAGCTTAAGGTCTTTATACTGATGGGCAGGGGGCAAAAGAGTAAGGGAAGTAGCAAGAATCATTGCTTCGGTTCAGAAAGAAGATCCAGCAGAGATTTAGATTGAACAGGAGAAAGAGGTTCTTCACCATGGGGGTGTTAGGACACTGGGGTGGGTCACCCAGGGAAGTGGCGGGGGCCCCATCCCTGGAGGTTTTTAGGGCCAAGTGGGCTGGATGTGGCTCTGGACAGCCTGGTCTGGTGGGAGGTGTCCCTATCCGTGGACCCAGTGGAAATGGGTGGCCCTTGGGGTCTCTTCCAACCCTGACAGTTCCATGGTTTTTCACCAGATGGCGTTTTAGTAGGGTATGAGTTACCGAATTAAGCCACTCACCTCAAATAAAGTAACTGAGATTCTTTTGTTGCACATCTGTTGTGGTTTAATGCCAGTAGGCATCTCAGTCCCATGCAGCAGTGGGCTGGAGAAGAGGATCAGAAGGGCAAGGGAACTCATGAGTTGAGATAAACTAAGCATAATAGGTAAAGCAAAAGCTGTGTGCACAAACAGAGGAAAGTAACGAATTCATTCAGCATTTCCCATCACCAAGCAGGTGTTCAGCCACCTGACAGAAAGCAGGGTTCCATGTGTAATGGTGACCTGGGAATACAAACACCATCACTCCAAGTCAGCTTCCTCTTTCTCCCCTCAGCTTTTATTACTGGCTGTGACATTATATAGAATGGGATGTCCCTTTGGTCAATTTGGATCAGCTGTCCCATCTGTGTTCCCTTCTTGAGTTTTGATCACAAACCCAGAGCCTACATAAGACCTCCTGTGAAGAAAATGAAGTCTGTTTCACCCAAAGCCAGTACACCACCCCAACAAAAATTTCTACTGGTCAGTTCTGCCGGTCATGCTCAGACACATTTTGACAAACATGTTCTGCATTTGAAAAGGTTTTCTTTTCAAAAAATCCTGTAGTACTTCATGTCCCAAAGCACTTGCCTAAAACAAAATTTCAGTGATGAAATGGAAAGTAATAGGAAAACTAAACTTTAGAACCATGTATACAGTGACTCCAGAAGTTCGGCCTCTGCAAGAAGAACACCAAGGTGGTACGACACAGCCTGTGTACCAAGGAGGTGAGGATTTAGACTTGGATCTAGGCCTTGAACTTTCTTCTCTCTTGTTACTAAAATTCAGAATTTTTATAAGAGCAGATTTGGCAGCTGAAGAAGGAGAACCTGTGGGCAGCTTTTCCCATTGCGGTTTTCAGCCAGTAACTAAGCCTGCAGCCATTTTTGCTTCTCCTGTCTGTAGAAAATATACTTATACTTTGCTATAAGTAATTGCTCTTTGCTCTGAAGGTCCTGGGCTATTTCCCTTTCTTTTACAGATAAGGATAAGGTAGTGAATATGGCTCTGTGTATGTAGCTTGCACAGATGGAATACAGCCCTTCTCCCACTGTGGCCATTTCTCTTAGATGTCTTCTGACTTTTGATGTGTTTGCAAGCTTGACGGAACCTTTATAAGGTCTGATTTGTATGACCTCCTGACAGTGAGCTATGAGATCTGTAATAGTTGCCTGGAAAAGAGCAAGCATTTCCTAATACCACTTGTGTTTGAAGTATTCCAGTCCTGGAATTTAGTTCTTTAGCCCAAATCCATAGTATTTAAACAATAACATAGTCAAGGATGACTTCAAAATAATAGTATAGTCAGGGTTGTTTGTAAGTGATCAGAATTTATGTCTTTTTAATTTGTGCAGCATGAAGCTCCTTCTCTCTTTGTGTGGCTCAGCTCACACCTAGATGCTGTTTTTCTGCTATTAAATCTTGTGACACAGAGCCACTTTGTAAAGCCTGCCAGCTGAACAGGATATATGTTTTCTTAAAGAGCAATTTCAATTGATTACAGAGTGCTTTGATTCACTTAGTAGCACATGACTCTTTCTCTTCCCCAACTTCCTTTCCATTTTTAGTTCCTGTATTATACAGGTAATCACTATCCAAGGAAAGATGCTGATTTCTAGTGACTGAGTCTCATTGAGATTCTTAACAATCTCAGCTTTCTTTTGTAAGAGGCAGAAAGCCACCACACAAGCTGCTGCTGCACTGGGTGTTAGTTGAGTCTCTCTTTGGCAGACTAGATACTTAGCTGAGTTCACCAATCTGAACAGCAGTATAGCTCAAATAACCAACACTGAATTAAAATCCTCACTGTTCAGGATTGTTTTTCCCATACATGCCAATAATATTTGCAGTTTTTAAGTTCTCAACTTTCTTTTCCC
Source organism: Eubucco bourcierii (assembly GCA_013396675.1). Taxonomy (NCBI): domain Eukaryota; kingdom Metazoa; phylum Chordata; class Aves; order Piciformes; family Ramphastidae; genus Eubucco; species Eubucco bourcierii. Next base: position 41,541 of record VWZE01000961.1, read on the forward strand.
TCTCACATCACTCCATCTTTCAGTCAGTGTATCTATTACGTTGTCTCTTTGCAAGTAGACAGCCTTGCTTTTCTTTCACCAGAAGGTATGAAAAGATGAAAGCTTTTCATGGGCAAAACCAGGCATAAGCACAAACAGAAAACCATTTTTATATGACTGAAATCAGAAATTTCTTTGGTAACCTGCACTGTATCAAGATTCGCTTCAATCCAGGTTGTCAAAGCCCACGGCACAGTGAGTGTGATGGATCTTGGTTGGGTGCTAATGCTGTCTTTCTCTTCCATGTTGCTGTGATCTTGTCTTTCAGTAAATTCAATCACCAAAATATTGTGCAATGCATTGGTGTTAGTCTGCAGACGCTGCCTCGCTTCATTCTGCTTGAGCTGATGGCTGGGGGAGATATGAAGAGCTTCCTTCGGCAGAATCGACCCAGGATGGTGAGATATCTTCCCTCCTAGGCTTGTGGTCGATTTTAGAATGGCTATTTCTATTATTTTTATCAATTGGGTAAAAGCACTGAAGTCAAGGAGGGCTGTGTCATGTGTCCCAACTCCTATAAACTTCTGGATACATGTGTCTGTAAGCAAATGTCCCTGAGAGAGAATGAAAGCAGTGCCAGAATTCCACTCTTACTAGCTGAGAAAGGAAGTGTTAATTCCTGTCCTGCCATTCCAGAGTTCTTTGTCAACCGAACTGCAAATGAAGGGGCTTTCTTACCCCAATGTCTGCCTGTGATGGTGTCTGAGGAGCTGAAGTTATAGTACTGATAAGCAGTAGTGGGAATTTGTAGCACTAGGTCCTCAGCAGTTGTGCATCAGGACCGTATGGAGATCCACACATTTATACCAGCTGAAGAGCTGAACCTACACATAGCACTGTGACAGGCATTTAAATCAATGCAAATTAAATGATCAAGTCAATTATTTTTGTTTTTAAAGACCCCAGCCCTTTATAAAAAACTGCCCTGAGATGTTTTGCGGATTATCTCTGATTTCTAATACTATATTGCTGCCAACCAAGTACAGTGAACATCTGGAATTAATTAGATTCAGTGTTCTTCTAATGAATAGCTGTTTCTAGATATGTTTTCTTGCAATGTGTGATCCTGGGCATCTCTCTTAAATAGGCATCTCAAGTAGAATTGAGTGAAGGCTTTCTCTTGTACCGAGTTGCCTGTGCTGCCTGCCCTATAGGGCAGGAGGAGGCTGGCTGGTGCCTGATGTACTCCTACACCACATGATGCAGTTGCACAGCTTCTCCTCCACACAACAACCTCCCTCCTGCCCCTCCAAATAGTTATGACAATGTAGCTTTGTTTGTGCATCCTCCTGTGCTTGTATTAACATGTAGCTGAAAGATCAAGCTTCATCTCTTAATCTTCTTCATACAGGACTAAATGCACTCATTAAATGTACTTGCAGTGGTATAGCAGCACTCGGATGGAGGAACTCGTAGACCTTTATTTTTGGCATCTATAGTGAAAGTTGGACAATTTCTCTCAGTAGATAAAGTCTGTGGGCAGCAGAGAATAATAAGTACTCTGAATAGTACATGTAATTTTAATGCAAACAACTGTTACCTTTCAAACATGCAAAAGCAAACTTGCTGTTCTGTTAGCAAATGCAGTAGCTGAAACCCCCCTAGTACTGACAAAAATGCCCCTGTACACATTTTCAAACCAGAACCAGCCCCATCATTAATGTATTTCCCTGGCTGAAGAGAGAATTGTGTGTCCATCACAGCCTTCTGACAGAGGGATCCCACAGCAGTGATAAGGTCTGGAAGTCTCTAGTTCTGTTTCTCCTCCTTGCTCTTAATTTCCTCTCCGGAAATGCCTACTTTATAACTTTCATAGTTCCTTGCCAGAGAGCTTTGTACAACAAACTGCCTAGCCAATAAACCCAGTATTCAGTGGCAGTAGTGTGTGTTATGTCGTTTGAGCATGAGAAATTACAGTGATAACAGCATCCAGAAACAAAAGCAGCCTTAAAAAGAACTATTTGTTTGACACTTCTTGGGCTTTTGATCGGCAGTGTAGTAATTTCTCCCCACCTTTCCCAAGAGTGATACAGAAGTTCCTAGAGAAGCACCAAGGAAGTTTCCCTATGGGGAAGTAAATGATGGGATGAAAATATCAGGGTTTCTGGAGAAAGATGAGTTTGGTATTCTCAGTCAGGGAAGTGCTGATGGCAAAGGTCTTGTACCAGTCCTGAAGTCCTGTGGTAAGGCCTCCCTTTTTATCACGTTCCTCCTGAGGGTAATCTCTGTCCTTCCAAAAGAGTGGAGGAGCTGATGAGTGCTGACTGCTGGTGCAGAGATGTGAATTTGCTCTCTCTCCGAGTTAACTGCTAATTTCTGTCAGTCAATTTATTAACTCTTTAAAAGTGGATGTGTTCTCTCCCACTTCACCTTTTAAACCCAACTGATTGTCTTTTCATTTTGCATCCCCAGCACCACCAGGGAATAGTTCTCTCTCTGCTCATTTTGTTAGACTGTTCAGGCCAGGCCATAAATCTCTCACCAGCTTGCACTTTTTATGCTCTGGAGAATTTAAATATTCTGCAAATTTTTTTTTGTCCTAAATAAGAATTTAGTCAATTTTTTTAACTCTTTACTTTGACTTGTTTATGTTTCTCTTTGCTCCTGGCTCACTTAACCCTTCACCCATGCTGTGCATATGTCTCTCCCTTTCCATTCTTCTACCCCTCTCTAATTGCTCCCTGCCTGAACTATGTTCTACTCCACCTCCACTATTCTTCCCTCATCATATTCTGTGTGTCCTTTTCCAGAATCAGCCATCCACACTCACAATGCAGGACCTGCTGAACATAGCAAGGGATATTGCCTGCGGCTGTAAATACCTGGAAGAGAATCATTTCATCCACAGGTGAGGAGAAATAGTCTCTTCTGATGTGTCTCAAGGTGCATGAAACTCACACAGTGCCTATTTGCAATGGATCACTGAATTGTCAGGGTTGGAAGTGACCTCAAAGACCATCTAGTTCCAACCCTCCTGCCATTGGCAGGGACACTTTCCACTAGGTCAAGTTGCCCATCCAGCTTATGGGTTTAAACCTTATGGGTTTAAACTGGCAGAGGGGAGATTTAGACTGGATGTTAGGAGGAAGTTCTTTACAGTGAGGGTGGTGAGGCACTGGAACAGGTTGCCCAGGGAGGTCGTGGATGCTCCCTCCCTGGAGGTATTCAAGGCCAGATTGGATGAGGTCTTGAGTAACCTGTACTAGTGGGAGGTGTCCCTGCCTATGGCAGGGGGTTGGAACTAGATGATCCTTGAGGTCCCTTCCAACCTTACCATTCTATGATTCTATGATTCAAAACATCGAGGGATGGGGCTTCCATCACCTCCCTGGGCAACCATCCTTGTAGTGAAGACGGGTCTAATCTCCAGGGTGAGGGACAGAGGTTTTCTTTATCAATACAAGCTTGTACTTAGATGTCTGGGCTGCTGTCACTGTTTTGTGGTAGGAGTTATGCTCTGAGGTATTCTTTGCAGTGTTAGGGAGAAAGGGGTCTTCTGTTCATAGTGAGTGTTTTCAAGTGTGAATTTTCAGGTGCCTCCAATGTAGACACAATTGAGATTATCCAGTAGTCCACTAGATGGTAGTGTCACTCTGTGTTAGCTTGCAAGATCATTCCATATAATTTCTCTTTTCTGAACGCCTTATCTTAGTGTTTTCCCTAGCCCATCAGCACAGGACAGCTCATCAGATTTGAACCAGTGGCTAGAGAAAAGTAGAACAGGGATAATAAGAGGTAAAAACTCAACTTGAAGGCTTCCTTCTCAGTTCAGCAGCTGACCTACTCTGTGGTCTTGGGGAGCCTGCATTTGCTTGTTCCTGATTCTTTTTCCTCTTTTGTTAAAAAAAAAAAAAAAAAAGGCAAACCCGAAAAAAAACCAAAACAAAACAAACCCAAAGAAATTATATGGAAGGCTTTGGGTAAGAAGAAAATATTATAGAAGAGGTAATGGTTATTATAGGTAGCCTTTTAAAGCTCCCAGTTGGGTGTTGGACTCCTTTGCTTCTGATTATGAGTTATTTCAGCCCCTAATGTTCTCAGGCATAGTATGCAACTGAATTCCTTCCCAAGTATGAACTCCATGCTGAGTTCAGCCCTTTAGTGAAAAGGCAAGTGGAGGCCTGCTCACAAGAGGGTCACGCAGGCTCCAGCTAAACTTACATGTAGCCTGGGAGTTATGCAAGTAGACAACCGATTCACCCACGCACACATCACATGTACGCACGCATGACAGTGCACAGAGCAGAGGCAGTGCTAGGCAAGAGTAGGCAGAGACTGGAGGAACTGAGGGAAACAAGTGGGAAGCAGCAATTGTAGCAAAAGAAAGCCTTGATACTGAGCTACAGGCTGTGTCACGGCTTTGCGCTTAGAGCAGCTGAGAGTTTGCAGCCTCCTTCATGTTGGAACAATAACTAAGTGCCTTTTGAAAAAAGGATTTGAGCCTCCTGTCGTTAAAATAGAGCAGTGGGAGCATGCAACAAGTTTTGGCTCTTGGATCTTCTAACAGGTACCTGAGAGCATCATTGTTCTAATTGGAAGCTCAGTCACTATAATTTTACTCTTTTTTAAAAAGTTCTTGCTGTAATAGTGATATCCTTCAGCAAGCTCAACCCACCCTGGTCTACTGAATTTATAACGAGGGCCAAGTTTTTCTTATGCTGTAAGAAATCCAATAGAAACTCAACAGAATAAACCAATTTTCATTTCTCCTGCCAGGTAGATGTTCCCTGGCTTTCTGATCACGTCACTGAGCCCAGCAGTCACCTCTTTAAAGCTTCTGACATTTATGTCAGAAGCTTTTAAGACAGAACAAGAGGACACAGCCTCAAGCTGTGCCAGGGCAGGTTTAAGCTGGATGCTAGGAAGAAGTTCTACACAGAAAAAGTGATTGGCATTGGAATGGGCTGCCCAAGGAGATGGTGGAGTCACCACCCCTGGAGGTGTTTGAAAGGAGACTGAATGAGGCACTTGGTGGCATGCTTTATTTAATTAGAAGGTGTTAAGTGATAGGTTGGACTTGATGATCTTGCAGGTGTTTTCCAGCCTGGTTAATTCTGTGATGCTGTGATGTCAGCAAATGGACAGGACAGCTGTTACTGCTCAAGATCAATCTCAATTTCAGGGGACAAAGATAAAGAACTAGTGTTTGATTCTCTTAGCAGCATACTACTTTAAAAAATACATATATTTCTGAGAAAAAAAAAAAAATTGCACTCTTAGATCACTGGTGCAAGCAGCCTGGGAATGAACTTGTTTCGCTTTAGTCACAATCCAGGAAATTAATACAGAAGGGATTTAATTGAGGTACTGTGTTAGTATCTGTTAGTGGTGTCAGTATTGCTTAGGGTGGGTTGAGAAGGGAAGAACATTTTTATTTCAGATAGCAGGTATCTTAGGGGGAGAGGATGCAGTTGTGGAGATGGTGCTGAGGGTAAGCTTTTATCATATAGGAGTCACAACTGAGGAGGGAAGAGAAAGCTGAGCTTGATTTCCAAATCCTGAGGGATTTTTCAAGGCTGGCAGTGGGAAGAAACATGTGAGTTGTTCAAGGAGCTCGTTTTTCTTGGCAGTCAACAAGACCCCCCCTCAACCACCTCCCAGTGCTATGATTTTTAATGAGTTCCTTTTCAGAATGCGTATCTAAAATGAACACAAACCCTTCAGTCTTGGCCACACAATCATCACTGCCATTTGTCACAAGCTAAACCTGCACCCAGCAAACTGCTGCTCCCATATGTAGCTTTGCTTGGTTTCATGGGAGATATGCAGAAGCAATAAAGCAACTGTTCACTGGAACAGGTTGCCCAGGGAGGCTGTGAGTGCTCCCTCCCTGGAGGTGTTCAAGGCCAGGCTGGACGAGGCCTTGAGTAACCTGTACCTAGTGGGAGGTGTCCCTGCCTATGGCAGGGGGTTGGAACTAGATGATCCTTGAGGTCTCTTCCAACCTTACCATTCTGTGATTCTATACTGAATCTGGTCCTACATTGACTTTTCAAGAAGTCTACTAAGACTACCCAAAGTCTACTAAGACTACCCAAAAGCATCACATCTGTAACTGACGGAGGCACCGCCAAGATGCCAGAGCAAGAAAGAAACCTGTCACAATGTGAAGAACAAAAAACCAAGACCGGCTCTCTCCCTGGTCTGACAGAGACCTTGTCTTCTGCCTTAATGAAAAGAGATGGGAGTGGAGAATGCTTGGAAAACACTGGATAGAGAATGTGATGTAAATGCAGCTTAAGAATTGTGGTTAATTAAAATGATAATGTAGCTGGCATCATTTCTTATTTTTAATAAGGCTCTTCTCATTTGTGCAACGATGACTCAACTAAGACTTGCAGGACTAGGTCTAATGTTCTTTATTCCCTTAGCTCCTTAAGAATTAGAATTAATAATGACTTTTTTTTTTTCCTTATTTTTTTTTAAGAGATATCGCTGCAAGGAATTGCCTTTTGACCTGCGCTGGAGTAGGACGGATAGCCAAGATCGGTGACTTTGGGATGGCCAGGGATATTTACAGGTAAGCAAAAGGCCATTCCAGTCCTGTGAATAACTTGGTCATCTCATGAGACTCAACAGGAGCAAGTGCAGGGTTGTGCACCTGGGCTGGAACAATCCTCACTATCAGTATAGCCTGGGAGATGAGGTGATAGAAAGCAGCCCTCTGGAAAAGGACTTTGGAGTCCTGATGGACAAGAAGCTGGACACGGACAGACAGCATGAACTTGCATCTCAGAAGGCAAACCACACCCTGTACTGCATCAAAAGTAGCATTGCCTGCCTGTACTGCATCAAAAGTAGCATTGCCTGCAGATCCAGAGAGGCAATTCTGCCACTTTTCTCTGCTCTGGTGAGACCTCACCTGAAATACTGCATCCAAGTTTGGAGCCCCCAGTATAGGAAGGACATGGACCTGATGGAGCGGGTCCAGAGGAGGGCTATGAAAGTGGTCAGGGGGTCGGAGCACCTCTACTATGAGGACAGGCTGAGGGAGCTAGGGTTGTTCAGCCTGCAGAAGAGGAAGCTCCGGGGAGACCTATTAGCAGCCTTCCAGTAGCTGAAGGGGGCCTACAGGAAGGATGGAGAGAGGCTGTTTACAAAAGGGGCAAGGGGCAATGGCTGCAAACTAGAGAAGAGGAGATTTAGATTAGGTGTTAGGAACAAATGCTTTTCTGTGAGGGCGGTGGGACATTAGAACAGGTTGCCTGGGGATCCATCCCAGGAGATATTCAAGGTTAGGCTTGACAGGACTCTGGGCAGCCTGATCTAGTTGAGGTTGTCCCTGCTGACTGTGGGGGGTGTTGGACTAGATGACCTTGGATGTCCCTTCCAGCCCAGACTATTCTATGGTTCTATGATTCTATTCTATGATCAGTATAATTTTGACTGTTTCAAGCTGTCTCATGGAATCTGAAGCAGGGGAACCATCCACTATGTATCTGAATTTGATTACCAGGAGTTAGCAGGCTGTAAATTAACACATCTATACCTACTGGCCAATACACTTCAACTGCATTTATTCCAGACTGGGCCCTGTGGAACACTGCGAACACCAAGTGGACACTTAACCGAGCACAAGCAAATTTATTAGCTAGCAAATTACAAGTACCCTTAAGTTAAAAACAAACAAACAACCATAATTCTCCATTTATGGTGTCAAGAAGCAGCAGCATCCTGTGTAAAGTGTTGGAAAATTTGATGTCTTCAGCTGGGCACCTACAACACCCTCAGTTTCCATCCCAGAGACAAAGAGGGTATAAAATACTGCTTGGTTGCACTGTGTCATTGACTTTTTCTTACTTGACCCCACTGCCAGCTGCTGTTGTGGTGATCTTTTTATATGTCTGAACCCTTTCAGACTGTGTGACATTCTCCTTGTATTTTATCTTTCACAGGGCAAGTTACTACCGCAAGGGAGGGAGAGCCATGCTTCCTGTCAAGTGGATGCCCCCAGAAGCCTTTCTAGAGGGCATTTTCACCTCCAAGACTGATACCTGGTAACAAATATCTTTTAATCACTTCTGCTACTCAGTGATAAGGGTCGAAAAATGTACTGCTCAAGACAAAACAAAACTAACTAACAAACAAAAAAATCAAACAAAACTTCAAACAAACAAAACCCAACAAAATTCTCAGCAGGAGCCTTAGAAAATGTTAAGATTAAACCTTCCCTCTGCATTCAGTAGAAGCACAGCTAAAGGATTCTGAGTAAGAATTAAAATCTCTGATGTAACTGGAGGTAATAAATATTTCCCTTGCATAAATGTGGAGTATCAAAAAAAAAAAAAAAGAAAAAAAAGAAAAGAAAAAAAAGAAAAGATAAGCCAATTTCATAGAATCATAGAAACCTTAAGGTTGGAAAAGCCCTCTCAGATCAAGCCCAATCATCAACCTAACACTAATGACCACTAAACCTTGTCCTGAAGTGTCATGTTTGGCTTCTCCAGAAGTACCAGCTGAAAGTCCAAATAGCATCAGATATTTCCCCCACCCTCAGTACCTGCCATTCAGTTTCTATCAGTGGCAAGACCTGCTGTAATAATGTAAATTACTCTGTGTTCCACCCAGGGTTGCTAATTTGTACAGTGTTTTTCTGCTACATGTAAAATGATAGCAGATTTGATCAGAATTCCTTGCTGGCTGCTGAGGACCCACTCTTTATATATTGGTTCCTCATGTAACTTATTTTCCTTTAAAATAAGCACCCTTTCCATCGCAGCACATCCATGCCCAGGTGCTGGGGAATGGAAGCTCTCCAGTTGCTTACAAATTCCTCTCTCCTTGCACAGTGGATTCTTTAACACGCTGTGCTGAGCCATTCCCTTAAATGCCACACTGACCCAGTTTCCTGAAGCTGTTAGTGATGCCGGAAGACAAAGGATTGCTTATCAGCACCCAACTGTGAGCTGCCGGCACTAAACAAAGCGCTGCAGTTCCTGTAACTTTCTAGTGTAAGTAACTGGTGTACTGGAAATTGCTTCCACCTTTGCAGCAAATAGATTCCTAAAATTCTCACCTTGCTGAAGTCCAGGCAGAACCCTCTTGACTCCCCTGGGTCTTTTTAGTGGCGCTGTCTAAAACTGACCCACGGATGTGAAAAAGGAGAGCAGCAGTATCCTGACGATAAGTTAATGCTGCTGCCTTTCAACTTCACTGGATGTCTCTATTCTTGCACATGCTCTTCCCAAACACCAGTTCAAACATATTGAGCCTTCCCAAGTGAGGTAGGAATATCTAAGGCAGATCTAGCAGTTCTTTTCAGTTAGATGGTATATAGCAGAGGGTGCTCTGGCATTTCCTGCTCTAGGAATAACTAATGCAGCAGAAAGAGCAACTTTGGAGTTATTCAAGTATTTTGAAGCCTCTGCAAAGCTACTTTTGGAGCTTGAGCAAATGTTTTGATTGATTTTTTCTTTTTTCTTTTTTTTTTTTAATATCAAAGCTGACTCATAACTATGCTAATTGTACATTACTGTAGTTGGTCTACAACTTCAGAAGTTTGTTGCTGTGGTGTTACCCACACAGCTTCATGCCAGGTTTGTGGAGTGCAAATGAAACCTAATTGGCATTTGTTGGCTGGTTTCTGACACAGGTCCTTTGGTGTGCTTCTGTGGGAGATTTTCTCTCTGGGCTACATGCCCTACCCTTGCAAAACCAATCAAGAAGTGCTGGAATTTGTCACCAGTGGAGGAAGAATGGATCCACCGAAAAACTGTCCAGGACCAGTGTAAGTATTTTACTACTGCAAGCCAACGTATGCTGGCTATCAAATAGGTTAAACAAAGGCACCTAGATGCCTTCAGTGAGGGAACAGTGATTGCCCCTAGTGTTAGGTGGGTACTACTGAATGTCTCTTGAGACAATGCCTCTCATGTACAGCTTAGGGTTTGCTTTAAGCAGTGGTCTGCTGTCTCAGGATGCAGAAATGACATATCTGCTTTTTCCCTCCCCTCTTTTGGGCTGAGTACTGAGTGCATTTCCTCTGGACCCACAACCACTTCACACTGAAACACACTGCACACAGTTCTCTTTCTTTACTACTATTTTTTTTTCTTTTTCTCCTTTTTACTTATTTAAAGGTACCGGATCATGACACAGTGCTGGCAGCACAGCCCAGAGTATCGGCCCAACTTCTCCACTATCCTCGAAAGAATCAAGTATTGCACACAGGTACTGGTCTTTAGTATCCAGGTGGAGTGGCAATCCATGGAATGCCAACTATTCAAAGGCACTAGACTAGCTTCAGTGCCCAAAACAAGAGTCCTAAGAGACAGGTCTAATTACTTTCCCAGTAGTGGTGGTGCTGTTGATTCAACTGACCTTTTCATCTGGGTTTTCCAGTATCCAATCTTCACTCTCCCACCTTCAGCCCAGCCAAAATAAGATGTTAGTGTTGCTGTGCAGGTGGATGTCTTCAGCTCTCGGGTTGTTGAGTAGCAAAATGCCCTTCACTTTGTGATGGAAAGGTATTTAGAATCTCTTTCAAGGTCTTTATTCTGACCTTGCTCAATGTTGCTCAAAAGCTACAGCTGAATTGGCATGGAGTGGAGGTGAGAAATGAGATGGCATGATGAGTTCACCATCTGGTAGCATTTCACAGCTCCAGGCCTGCATCCAACCTCCTGAGGGGAGAAATTACATAGTAGTGGCCCCCAGCTCGGCCACTCATTCCAATAAAGCACAAGCTCTGCCCAAAGGGAGGATGTAAATGAGAAAGCATTTCTGCAGGCCCTAACAGTGTGCGAGGTCCAGCTGGCACACAGCACCTTGTATGACCTGCAGGAATATTGCCCAAATCTGCTGTCAGCCTCTGCCAAAAGCCTTTTAGCTCTCAAAGCTATTTCTCTTAAAAAGCGAGTATGACAGTCACCTTGGAGGTGCTCAGGGTGGAACAGGTCCTTGTCTCTCTTCCTTTTCCAGGACCCTGATGTGATCAACACCGAGCTGCCCATGGAGTGCGGCCCTGTGCCAGAGGATGAAGGGAGTACAGTCATGCGCCCCAACATTTCCAGTGGCATGGTGCCCCTGTTGGTAAGCCCTTCTCTCACACCTCAGACCACACCTAAAATGCTGGACTCCCACCATGCTGGTCACAAACTTGTACAGTGTCCACAAGAGCTACTGGTAGAGAACCTGAGCAACCGGACTGCTCGAGGGCCCAGCCTGCCATGCCTCAACGATTTCAGCAATGGGTCCTGGTTCCAGCAGACCTCAAACCAGAAGCTGGAGCTCAGCAATCTACCAAACCACAGACTCAAAAACAAAACAAAAAATCTTTGGAACCCAACCTATGGCTCGTGGGTGCTAGAAAACATCTGTCACTTCAGCCCTAGCTCCAAGCTGAAAGCAGCTCCAGAGCGGGAAGATTCAGGATTTGATGGGAACTGCAGCTCTTCTCCTAGCTCGAGGGCATCTCCAGCATCTCCAAGTAGGAGCAACTGCCCTCACATGGATATCAGTGGGGTTGAACTGGTGAAACTCCAGGCTTTCCCCTGTGGAAATGTGAATTATGCTTATGATGACCTGTGCTATAGCAGTGAGCACCAGCCATCCGCTTTGGCAGAGGTCAGAGCAGCCGTGCTCAGAAACTCCAGCCTGCACGGAGAGGAGAAGCCTCTGTATAAAACAGAGAGAACAGCGAGAGAGAGGGACTCTGGTCTGTCATTGTCAGATGACCTCAGTGTTACTCCAGTGTAACAGAAACAGTTCTTCCCAAGGTTAGGGAGCGTGTGTGCCTGGAAGGACTGCTTCCTATTTCACTTACTTCCTCCAGTTAAGTTCCTTCAGATGGGTGATGTTTCAACATCAGCAATGTTCTGCTTCCTCCTCCTACCTGCTGGATCTGCAGATCGTTACAGGCAGTTGCTTTTCTATCTCTGTCCATCAAATGTGTTCCATTGAACCAGCTTAGAGGTGGAGAACAAGGGCATTGCTGCTCTGACTCAGAATACAACACTTAATGAAAGGATGACTTCTCAGTCTGCTCAGGTGAAAAGAAATGGACCAACCATCCAACCACAGCATTTGGGTGGTCATAATGACCCACAGAGGTTGTGCTGCTTTCTAACCGAAGAAACCAAAACCAAATGCTGTCCCAGCACCAACCAACTTGCAAAGGCTGCTACCTTCCCAAAAGCTTTTTACAGTCCCCATGACTGACTTACTAATGATGCTCTGTAAGAAAGGTAAATAAATAACAACTGCATTTGCATCTGATTTACTAACAGACTCCATGGAAAGACATGGCAGTGAAGCTACTGCTCAAATCAGAAGCAACAGGAAGGATGAGAGGGTATATAAAATAAAAACAACAATCCATTCTCCTCTGAGCATGTGCTTTGAAAACAAGCAATGAAGAGGAAAACGAATGTGCTATTAACAAAAAAACTAGAGTGGAGCTGATAAAATCCCTTTGAATAGAGAAGGAAAGTCTGTGCTGCTTGTCTCATGGAGTCACATTTCTCAGCTCCTGGTGTGGAAGGGGCAAGTGTTTTTTCAAGAAAGGCTGAGCTGCATGGTGTGATGAGAAAGGGACCATCATCTTTTAATGGACTTCATTTTTTAAGTACTTAGACATTCAGCAGTGGTTTCCTGTCCTGTGTTGGTAAGCGTTAAGTTGAGGTTCTCGGGTAACTGTCCAATATTCGGTGCTCTGCTGCTCCTCTTGGTTTTTATACCAACTCCTCTAAGGCAGAAACAAAGCAATGCAAGGGAGGGGGCCGAGTGAAGGGGAGTCTACTACAAACACCTTAGGGTGCCCCTTGCACAGGTAGGTAGAATAGCTCAGTCACTTGAGAGAGCTAAAATCATGAGTTGGCTTTGCACACCTGATCAAGACATCACCACTTCCCACCTTCCAGGCCTACAGACTTGCTGATAAAGGCAGTTGTTATTTAGCTTGAAGACAGCTGATTTCTGGCCTTCTGCCGCTTAGGAGTCTAAACTTATGTTTACTGGTTAAAGCCTGCAAAAGGAGGAGACTGAAAAGTAAACTATTTGGATTAAGCCTCAACAGTCTCAGAAGCATTTTGTCCTTGTCCCACTCTGGACTGCTGCACTGCCAACCTACAGTGGCAAATTACACACTGCCTTCATGAGTCATCAAGCTGTTTTGGTGAGATATCAGGTGTAGACTCTGGTTACTTCCTGAGGGAAGAGATACTCTAGTGCAAGCATCACACTGAGTGGCTGGCTGCATAAACAGTCAGCAGATGTGGGCTGGCAGAAGAGGGTTTGCTTTGACCACACAGTTTCTGTCCTCTGCATCATTCAGGGATGGACACAGTACTGAGATGTGGTACAGAAAAGCAGAGAGTGAAGAGTGAATCTATCTGAAGTGAAATGTACCTTCGGCACAGGGTTGGCTGACCACGTATCTGTTCTAACCTTCCTGTAGCTTCAGGCCTTTGACTTCAGAGTAAGTAATTTTATATAGTCATTTCCAGACCTCCATGATGATGATGGGCACTTTTCACAGTGACTCCTATGGTATGGAAACAATTCAAATAGGTGTGAAAAGACAGATGGTCAGAACAGAGGGGTTTCTACTCACAAATTCTAGGAGTGGTGTGGGGACTGATGGGCTTAGTGACCAAGGGAGGTGGCTGACCATGCCTCATGACCTTCATTACATTTCCCCTTTGCTTTAGCTCTTTGGTTTCTCTCATGTTTACCTCATTGCCACTCCTATCCTACATCCAGAAACTGCTAGGGCCCAGTTAAACGAAGCAGGGAAGCACAGTTAGCAAGGAAGTTTTCTCATTATCTCTTCTTGCAGAGACTAACATTTATGGTCACATTTCAGGCTGGCTGCCTCTGGACCATGTTAGTCAAGAGTAAATACATCTGCTCTCAGATAATTGGAAGAACATCACTTTATCTTCAACATTCTTACCTTTTGGGTTATGTTAGCCCTACAGTTTATTTATTAGCAGGCTGTTTCCCCCCCTCCCCTGAGGCAAACCTCAACAGTTGTGACTGGGTATCAGCAAATCAGTCCCTTCCTCCCTGCATCTGTGATAAGGCCACAGTAGAGCGCAGTGACCCTAGTTCACGTGCAGTGGATGTGGCACCAGATCATTTCCCAACCCTTGTTTGCAACAGGCACTACCCTGAGCAGAGTACTGGTGGCCATGGCCATGTTTTTGCAGGCTCTTCTAAATTCTGGTTTCAATTCTCCTTGGTATTTCACTCCTCTATTGATTGCCCACCCCTGTTGATGGCCAAGTTGTTCAGAAGCCACGGTAAGTTAACACCATCAACTTCTCTTCCTGCAGACCTCTTAGGAAGTAGCAAGCACAAGACATTTGTTCATTTTTTGACGTGGAGAAGACTACACAATACCCTAAGAGTCCAGCAAGCAGCAGACAGGGGCCCTGCTGTCCATGTGGTCACCCAGCCTGAGATGCCACTGATTTCTGTCTATGCAGCACTCGCCTCACAGTAATGACTTTAGAAAGGCCAATACTGATAAAACAACATAGGCCACTGAAAAGAGACATGAGTGAGTGGCACAGTTGTGTTAGCAGTGCCACAGCCAGCCTTGGCTACAGCTACCTCTTCATTTCATAAAAAGAACGTAGCACTTCACTCCAGCACTTTGGACAAACTCCTGTTTCCACTGACTAGCTGCATTTTTTATTTACAGGAAGAGGCTAGTTAAAGCTGTGCTGAGCCAGAATAAAAAACTCCATCCTGCTCAGTACCTAATCTCTGACAGTGGCCAAAAGCAAGATGTTGAAGGGCAGCTGTAAGAGCAGAATGAGCAGACAGACTTTGCTGAGTTACAGCAACATGTAGCTCAGGGATGTACTGAGCCAGATGCAACAGAACATGCAGTTGCCAGCATCAACTGGGCAAAAAAGGAAGGAGATGGGAATTTTAAAAGCATTTGTATTAGCAACCTGAATTTTATATAAAGTCTTAACTCCTTCAAATGGAACTAAAGGTAAACTGTCTTCTGGCAGTACTGCTGCCATGAGTCACTAACAGATCTTATGTGCAGAACTGATCTTGTAGCTGCCTTTTAAAAAATCCTCACAGATAGTGAATTTTAAATTGCTATCCTAAATAATGCTAATATTGCTCCTGTTGTGACACTGAAGTGCTGTGTGCTGTCTAAATCATACAGAGAAGAAGTGCAAAAAGAGAAGTGCAATGACATACACAACAACCTTCGGGCCTGCAGTTCTGAGGCTAAACTTCCTGTTCACACACTCACAGAACCCACAGTGCTCAGCAGCTACCATTAAAAGATATAACTTGACTGAAACTGTTTTTAAAGGAGATTCTTCTAGTGCATAATCAATAAGCTGAACAGAGTGTCAAAATTAGATTCCTTTGGCAACTGAAAGTCAAAAATTGAGTTAATTTCCTAGAGGAAAGATCTGGGATTGGTTCAGTCCTGTAATGAATGTGAAAAGTCTTCCGACACTTTCTTGCTGCAGAATCAGCCATTATAGGATCATTACAAATTGCTTGTCCTGATGGGTGTCTGTCTTTTAACAATGTTACAAACTTGGTTTTAGATTTGTGTGTAGAGTTGTTGGGGTTTTTTTACCCCGTTCTGGGCTCAGAATTAGTACTTTATGTTGTTTGACACAACCTCACACCTACATTTTAAAGAGGGGACTGAAGTACAAAAGATGAGATAGATAATAATGCAAATTTCATTTTGGCTTTCTCTGCTTGCTTTTTGCATTGGTTGATATTCTCACTTCCTGTTATTTTTTTCTCTCTTCTTTTGTATCTCCATTTATCTTTAAAGTAACAGAAATTTTTAACAGCACAAATGTAAGGTGCCCCCCCTCATATCAACCCTTTTACTGACTTCAGTTCTTCACTCATCTGCCAATGGGCAGCTGTGTGCTAAGGCAGCTTTGCAAGTCTAATGAAATAGTTAGAAGCTTTTCAAGCATAACTTATTCCACCTCCAATATCTTCCCACTACTTACCCCAAAGAGAAGAAAACACTGCTGCTGGGAGTACAGTTCTCCCCAACATACTTGCATCTCCACAGTTGTGTCAGCCAGGGACCACACCTCTTCAGACCCTCAAGCAGCAAAGTTCTGCAAGACAGTTTGTCTTGCAAACATGGCTGTGCTCTCTTCTCCTGGCTGCTGACACTTCTCAGGCTGATGCAGAGACCCTAGGCATGACACAACATTGTTAACATCTTCCCATCTCACCACACGACCTTTTTTTGAGTCAAACTGGTTCCGACTTGTCATTACCTCTGATGATGGTAGCACTTCTTGCCAACAGCACTTTGTGGGTTACTATGGTACATAAGTAGATGACACACCTGCTTCTATGCAACTGAAATCTGGACAAGTGTGCACTGCTACGTGTGCAACACAAAATAAAGAGACACTGTGAGTGGCTATTTGTTTCCCTTTCTGCTCAGTACTCTTTGCTCACGGCTAAGAGGGCGCTCACTCTTGCTGTGAAGCGTTTGCCAGTTCTGGAGGACTGACTGCTTCTTCCCTGCTGCCACACAAAACTGTCTGTGGAACAGTTCCCAGGTCAGAGTCTGCCAAGCGCCTTTTGCTGCACTATTTTTGGACATACTGTAGTTTTTGATACACTAGTTCTGGATACACTGAGTTTTTGGAGACAGAGCTTACCTTGAAGGAAGCTGTGGGGCTTTGTGTGGATCAGGCTTCAAAACTAACATACCTTTTGAAACCAAGCTGCAATGTTAACTTGTAGATGTTTTAGAACTGGGTTTGTTTTAGGAAGTATTAGATAAAGACTAAAAACACGAGGAACACTGAAACAGACAGGCTTTCCCTAAGGAAATCCTTGAAGAAAAGATCACAGAAGATGTTTTTCCTTCAGTCTCATTTATTTAGTAGCATACACACTTCAAAGTAACAAACACTCAACCAAGTACAGTCAATGTGAAAAGTGACCATGGTCAGCTTTGCATTGTAGTGTTCAGAAACGGATGCAAGTGGATGATACAAGCTATTTGATCTCAGTACCTTAATAAGAACAAATAATAATAACAACAGCAAAAAAAAAAAAATAGCAAGAGCCCTCTGAGATACTTAAAGGTTCAGTCCAACTCCCATGGAAAGCTTTCACTGCAATAGGAACTGGATCGGATGCTAAGTGAATTACCCCCATGGAAAATGAAGGAGGATTTCATTTTTACCACTTTGTTTACATTTCATCCAAATATGTATCCTTATAGGGCTCCAACACCAATAATTTTTAAACTTACTTAGCTGACATATCTCTTTGTGCATTTCTTTCTATATTGCACCTTCCTCCAAAGAATCTCACAGCATCTTGGCTGAAGTGAGTGGACAGCCTCACACCACTCCTGTGAGGTAAGTAGGTACCATTCCCATCTGTAAAATGGGAGCAAAACTGAGGCCTAGGATAGCTGTCCAAGGCCAAAAAAAACAAACCAAAAGGTCACTGGCAAAGCTGAAGGACAAAAGTTCTACTGCTATATTTCCAGAGGAAAGCAGTAGCTACAGCAGTAAGCATTGCTGCCTCTAATTAGTGGAGTTTAAAGACCTTGCTGCCTGAGTCAGAGGTTCAGCACCAAAGTGCCTCTGGGCCAGCACATCTCACCATGCTGTGGGAACAAACATGTGCTCTTGCTGCCCCTACAGTGAATCCGTATCTGTATCAGCAGAGGCATTCAAGACCTACATTCTGGACTTGTCTGTGAATAGGCACCTTGGTTATCATGCATCAGCACTCCTCTGTTATGTGCCTGTACAAAGGCATCATCCTGACCCTCCGGTAACTAGAAGCTTATTCAAAGAAAGATAGTCCATGGTAAAAGGCAGCTACACTGCTTCTCACACTAGCCAGTGAGTGTACAGAGACAGGCACTCTGGGCCACCTGATGTGAACAAATCAAGGTATCTAATATACCTTGTGGTAGTTTGCTTATGAGCTCGTAGACACCAGCTCCTTACAGCTCCAGGGCTCAGCTGCAGTCCTACACTCGCAGTTCACAAATAAGAAGCTGCTACCTTTTGTCCTTTCCCCTAACAGCAGCAGCAGCTGATTCTGGCTTCTTCTAATCCCTTAGTAACCAAAGGTCCACTTCAAAACTATCTTGCTACAACCACTTATCATCTAGAATGAGTTTCCAGACTAGGGGGTGCTACAGGAGAGCTCTTTTCTCTGACCTTTTCAACTACTGCAGAGGAATGGATCATTCTGCACGTTTCCCCCCCAAGGCCACAGACTAAGCCATCCAGACACTAGCAGCAGTTGTGTTTGGTTTTTTTTTTAAGCTACTGGTGCCACATCACATCTAGTTCTCCCTTAGAACTGAACAATCATTCTAAAAGTTTGCTTCAAATTCAACATTTTAACAGTTGAGCATCAACTTTTACCCTCTAAATCCACCCTCCTAGAAAATAAGTTACACTGGTACAAAATATTCACATTTGTGGTAACAGAAGAAACTGAAGATTAATTAGGCAAACCACTAATGAATTCTATCACCTTAACAGTCTCACTGCTAACTTTTTTCTCTCTTTTGTTTTGCTTAAAGTATGGTAGGGCTGCTTGCAATTGCAGCCTCATAAAGAAGCTACAGTTTTAAAAGTCCTCCCTCTAAGACCTATTTACTTTCTCTTCTCCTCAAGCACTTGCTGGCTCCAGGAAAGGAGGAACACTTTCTTTTTTTTAATTGTATGAAATTTGCCACAGATAAATGCATCATCTCATAGTTCAAAACTTAGGAGGCATCTAGAATGATATCATTTGTGCTCACTATTGCAGGCTTGCTGTCACCTAAAAAAAAAAAAGCAAGTGTAAAGCCTCTGAAATATCTGAAAACTTCATTAACATACCATCACGAAAATAAAACTGAGGGGGATTCTGGGAGGCCACTAGTCTGAATCTGCAGCGAGCTGCAAAAACAAGCAGTTTCAAACAACTTCAGGTTTAGAATGAAACGTTTCCAATGTGTCATTACTTCCCACAGAATACCCACTCTGCCATCCAACTTTCAGGTCACAACTGAGCTTGAATTTTTAATACTGCTGTTTGGTTTAGAGGTGATAAAAAAGCCATTAAGGCTGACTGCTCTCTCAGTACAGTAGTGTGCTAACTAAAGTAACTCCTTTCAGAAATGGCTTTAAGGGTCTTCAATTCTAACTAACTAACTACAAACGCTATAGAGAGATTCCATTCCAGTTCTGAACTCCACTCTTTTTTTTTTTTTGCTCATGATCACAATTATTACTGAAATAGTTTCCTGAAACGTGAAGTGACCTTCATACATCCTAAAGAGGTTCTCAGAATCTCTCCTGAGCACCAGCAGAAGACAGCAATTTCCATTCAATGTGCATTGCTGGGCTTTAGCTGTTGAAAGGGAATTAACGATCAAATATTAAATGTAAGTCTTGCCCTCAGTTAGAAATCTGCATCATCACATTATCGATGCTCAAACCTGGAATGTGAGTGAAGATGTGAATACTGATAGTACTTATACTGCTTAGGGTTTAAAGAATTGTTCAAGTGACCAGGGGCAACCAAGGGAAGGTATGGGAAGCCATTGCAAGCAACCACTGCAATCTTTCTTGGCTTCAACCTCAACACTCTGAATTTTCTGTGGCTGGGTCTGGGCCACAGCAAAAGAAGAACGAACCACAGATGGTCCCAGCATTCCAGATGGGGACTAGGGATGTGATACATCGACAGTCCTTCCCCCAACCTGCCCTGAGTTAACAGCTGATACGTGGGAGGAAGGAAGCCTGGGAATTATCATTAGTGTAATGCTGTGAATGCAGAAACTTCCCCTTCCCAACCGCTGTGCCAGTCTATGCACTTTCAGCGGTAGCATCCTATGTGGGAAGAGAAGGTGGCCGAGAGGTCACTTGCATTAGGGGGCAGGCAAGCCATTATCTTAAGAGACCACACTGGCTGCTGGCCACTAGTGTGCACGTGCATGTGTGCAGTGGGGTTAACCTTTAAAAAGAGAGCACCCTTGTAAAAACTCCATTATTTCCCTGGTCTAATCTTCAGAACTGCAGTTCAGCTCCAAGAGGTCACACTTGCCAAGGTAGGCACTTTCCAATTGCCCAACCAGTCTGAAAGTCAAATCTTTTTGGAGACAATGGGCTGCTATTCTCTCCCTAGAGTATCTGTAATCTCCTGAGAGGTTCCATAAAAATCAAAGGCTGTTCCTGGATAGAAGTGAATAAAGGGTGGGGTAGGGAGAAAGAGTGGTCAACAGCAGTTTCCACATCCAGCCACCACCAGCTGCTGCCTCCCTGTGATCGTTGCCCATTTCCACCTTGTGCACACTAACGCAGCACAGCAGAAATTATTGGTCCAACCTATAGTGTACAAGGGAGCAAGGAGACTTGCAATTGTGTGCATGTGTAAGGAGTGGGTTATAAAACTATGCAATTCCCTGAAAAAATCATTATTCCTACCCTGAATCCTTAAGCACTTGCTCTGGCTCATTCAGAGGTAAACTGGAGTCCCATCTGTTTGACAGAAGTCAGAGTCATTACGGTTTACTACACAGACCTCTCGACTCATGCTGGTGTGATTTCCTGAGTACGGAGATCTTCATTCTCTGAGAACCAGTCCAAAGTGAGGCTGGTAAAATACAGACCAATCTGGAGTTACTGAAGTTCATAGAGGGCCAATGCAAAGTCATTGTTCACTAAGTGCTGAGTTCTGGATGCAGCTCCCTCTGCTCTGACCACCTCAGGAGTTTGGAGGGAGTTAAAGGTTTCCTTCTAACTGAGCAGTCCCAGTAGAGCAGAAAGTTACAGAGACGCCCTGCAAGTTTTGTGCTGTTTTCAACTCATCTTTCAGTGATGCTTTCCAAGATGCCGATCAAATTGTCCAACCCCAACAAGTACCCATCTTCCCTGTTGCCTTCTTGCCAGGGGATCCTGTGATCCAGTGTCTGCCCATCAGGGAGAAGGGTGGTCTTTCCAAAATCGATCAGCCACACATTGGCATTCCCACTGCCATCGTGTACAAAAAGTAGTGAGCTTCCAACGACCTGGAAGGCAGATTGAAATGATGTGGTTGGAAACACATCCTGAACTCTCCTACCATTACTTAACACTTTCCACTAAGATGGTCTTCTCAAGTAACTTTCTCACCTGTGACCCAATTTGGGCTGCAATTATACACTGACAGTTTACATGCCCTGTCTGCATAAGCATACCATTCAGCAATATCAATGGGCAGGTGGATGGGAAAAGGGAACCAGTAGACAAGAGGGAGAAAAACAATTCCCCAACTCATCTGGCAGCAGGTCTCAGTTTTAGCAATCCAGTAAAAAGACAGGGTCTACTTCCAAAGAAAGGCTACAACCCATGGTAACAAAGAGGAAATGGTTTAAGGTAAAATAAAATGTCTGACTTCAAAATTATGAGCTGTAGCAAGCAGAACTTACAATGCTAACGATGCCTCCTCCACAGCAAGGCACACAAGGAGAGCATTAGAGAGCAGAACCACATTACTTCAACATAAATCCAGCATCACTAATAGATCCTTATTTGTCAAATGGCAGCTGAATGCTAAGCTACCAAATGCAAGCTTCCTGTAAAGATTCCCACTGGAACACTCCAAGTTTAGAGAAACCACAGGAGATTTGTAGCCATAAATCATTTCCTGCAGTGGCCCAGAGCTCTAAGTGTTGGGGATGCCATAAAGACAGGAGGACTTATTATTCCTCAGACTGGTTTAATGTTCTGTATCACCATTATGGAGGCTTCGTGGCATCTGTGTTGTTAACATAGATTAGTTCTACTGCAAACTTCTGCCTGCTAATACAGCAGGCTACTCTACTACACCTAAATGACCAAAGGAAGCAGCAATGCACCTCCACAGTGTTGCACTCACCTCATGTCGCTTGAAGAAGTCTGAGGATTGAAGAATGATATGAATTTCCTGCAGGCGCTTGAGGTATTTGTTCTGGAGGAAGAGGATTAAAAACAACTTGTAAACATTCAAGTAAAGAACAAATGAAAATATTCTGTGTACAGGAGGCAATGTGGTGAAAAGGCCATGTTCATTTTAGGTTAAAAGTCCCTCTGAACAATAAGCTCATCATTGGAAAGTCAGCCTGAAAACAGACTTCAACAGGTTTTCATGATCCAGAACACAGGAAATTTCACTTGCACTTAAGGAAAAAAACCTCTTTACTTTGAGGGTGCAAGAGCACTGGAACAGGCTGCCCAGAGAGGCTGTAGAGTCTCCTTCTCTGATCAGATTCCAAACCAGCCTGGACATGTTCCTGTGCAAGCTGATCTAGGTGCATCTGTGTTAGCAGTGGGGTTGGAAGAGATGATCTCCAGAGGTCACTTCCAACCCCTACCATTTCATGATTCACAGTGAATGAACAGACTAAAGTTCCTCTGCTGTATGTGTTACCACAAGCATACTTATCTGCCTTGTTTTGGATGAGGAGAGACATTTCCCACACACACCTTTTTTTGTTTTTTAACAAAGAAAATAAAAGTTTCAAGCAATCACAAATTTTTCAATTCCCCCCCGCGAAAAGAGAATTAAGTTGTGTTAGAGCGAGACAAGGTTCCAAGCATGTGGGGTGGAGAATAAAAAACATTTTAGAAATTAAAAAAAACAAACCAAAAAAACACCAACAAAACCACACCATAGCCTAATGCATAAAGCTCTAAAACACATTTTTCATGCTGCCCTGCACTAGTGAGCACACTCCTCCTAGAAGGCTAATCTGCCTTCCTCACAGCTTCCACACTGCAGCAAACACCGTGTCATCCTTTGAAGTTCCAAAGAGATGTGTTATGCCATCTACCACATGCCTGCTGTGCTAGTCCTGAAGCAGCACATAGGAATTTCTCTTTGAGGCGAGTCTCACACTTCGGAGCACAGCCAGCCACCAATCTCACTTCCTGCCCCCATGCTCTGGTTTCATCCTCTCCAGAATGAATTCTCATATCTCAAGTTTTCCTGCCAACACAGTCCTTTCTTAGACATCACCACCCCTCTGATGCATCTAACACCCATGGTCGAAGCTGATGGCAAACTGTAAGTTAGCTTGACTCACATTTTGTTAGCGTGAGGTACTCAGGATAAACTCATGGCAAGGCTGAGACCAGGTCTGTCAGCTCAACTACTGTTCACAGCCCACCAAGTCCCCATGTCCACTCCATCTGATGAGAGGGACTGGCAGTCAAAAACCATTTTCTTACTTGGTTGTTGAATTAATTTTTCTGGTACCAGAGAAAGCATGGCCCTGAAACAAGTTCATCGGGTCAAAAATCAGTGAACCCAAGGAGCTTACACTCACCAGAATAGTTGTGTTGCCCTCGATGAATTCCACAAAAACCTGTAGAACTTGCTCCTGTGTCTTTGTAGTTTTGAAGTTTGTGTTGCATGTCCCATCTGCCTTCTGCACCAAAATGCACAAAGACAAAGACTGTTTATACCACACACATATCACTCCCCTCATCAGTCAATCCTCTTCAACTACCAACAGCTCAGCTCCTGCTAACTAGATGAAAGTGGGTAGCTGAGCAGGGAGACGGCAGATAAACCTAGCCAAAAGTGAGGAAGAGACAAAAGTTGATTGAACAACTTTAAGTGAGAGATCATTTCCTGTTGAGTGCAGTAAAACAACAACAGACACGCTCATGATCTTACCAGCTTGCAGGAGGGTTTACTCACATCAGTACTACTAGTGCAAAGTTCGGTGGGGCAAACCACAATGAATTCTTTGGTTGTCCTCTCATCTAGCTTTGTGTGGTCAAACCTTGCCTGGGACTGTAAAGGGACATCCTCAAACCAAATGTTACCAGTCCTCCCTCTTGGTTTGTTTTTCAAGGGAGGAACAGCCTGGTTTAAGCCCAACTGGCAACTAAGTACCACACAACCACTTGCTGATTCTTCCCTGCTCCGCTGAGATGGGAAGGAGAATTGAAAACAAGTAAAACCCCTGGGCTGAGATCAGAACAGTTTAATAGCTGGCATAATAGTTTTTAAAAAGTTATTTAGTAAGGAAGACAATAGAGAGTGAAATAAAGCCCCAGAAAGGCAAGTGATGAATCCCTCTCCACTGCATCAGTCCAACAAAATTGCTCGTTTCCATCCTAGAGTAAATCAACAGGTCATCAAAATGTGTTCCCTCCTACATCTAAAAAGTCATTGCACCAAAACTGGGGAAACTCAGCTCCAGTTTCAGCAGGTGACACTCCAGAGCAGAACTCTGCTCCAAGTATACACACAAAATCAGTAATTTCTAGTCTTGTCATGCAAAAGAATGAACTGACTGAACAGCAAAGCCATGCAGAGCAGCCTCCCACCTACCAGACTTTCTAGCAGTAGAATAAACAGAATTTTATTTCAAGGCTGCAGGCCAGATTCAAGTGTGGCATGTCAGCTCGAGATGATGTGCAAGTTACGCAAGAGAAGTTCAGCAGGTAGGCAGTGAAGTTAAGAGCCATCTGACCTGATGTATGATAATGCTCAACAGCAGATAGAAATTTGGAACTTAGCCTGATGCCCTGCACCTCTTCACTGGAGTAAGGTTGCTTTGAAAAAGAAAAATTCTCTCTGCACCTCAAATTCCAGAGCCAAGTCTGGAATAGCTGCTGCGTGTTGCCTTCTCAGCCTTTTTCTCTGGGCAGACTGGTTTCTTGCTCCGCTACTGTTTAGGAACAGTTGTGAATTTGTTCCTTTGCGGTGGTTGGCACGAAGCTTAACTGCTGCCTGTCTTTACTTGCTGTGAACAACGTGCAGAGCTTGAGCGGCACCACCCCTCGTGTTCTGTACCAAGCCCTCACAATGCACCTGACCCCCAGGAGGCACTTGCCTGACTTATTCCTTGAAGCCACGCCTCTGTCAAGGCCTCCGCACATGTTCCTGTGCAGCAGAGCAGGTGTGCAGTGCAGGTGAGTGAGGGACACTTGTAGCACTTCTCGCTAGATGTGACAGTGACACGGCTAACAGGAAGGCAGATTTTGGGTGCTCCATAAAGCAGTGCTACCTATCTTAACCTGTGCAGTCTGGCTCGGATGCTTCTGCAGACATCCCTCAAAGGGCTCTGGGTTAAGGTCGCAAACTAAACGGATTCACTAAGATGCATTTATCAGATCTGATATCCTGCTTGGAACACAGCTAGTCCTGATCTACAGCTAAAGGAACGGTACCAAAGACAAAAGGAACTTCCTAAACTGCACAGATTCAGAACTTCCAATTCTCGGCCTTATACCACCCTTCAGACAGCCCCTTCCAGAGAGAAAACCTGCATTCTGAACCTGAGTGTCAGGTGCCAGCTGTAAGGAAAGTCAATAACTTGAATTATTTCTGATGAGGAAGAGTGCTAAATCTCATCAATTAATCCAACTTGATTTCAGAGATAGGGAAGTAAGACAAGAGAAAGAGATGGACCAACCTAAAGAGAAAAAGTAGCCCATGGGTGTAGGAAGAGTTCTTACACTGAATCAGATCTTGTTCATTGGCAGCCACTTCACAGAACGGATTCTAGGATTTCACTTTCTTTGCTTCTGTTTCTTACTCCAGCAGCCACGGGGCAGGAGTACTTCTGAATGGCCAATCTCAACACGTCTGCTCAGCTCACTCCCAGAGTTCTCAGTCACTCGGGGAGAGCAGCCCCTTTATCTCGTTAACCACTAGCTGGCACCACTGATCCTTCTGGCTCTCCTCTCAAAATGGGGATTCCTGCCGCGTGGCTTTGCTGTTCTGCAAATAAACAGAACTGGATGTACAGTTCAGCTCCAGTGAAACGGTGCAGTGAGGACTGACTGGCTGTACGCCTTGGACAACCTGCACCCTGACACCATTTCTCCACATTGAAAAAGTAAAAGACCAATACCTACATCCCTCCTAACAGCACAGGGAGACACAGGAAAGGGCAATGTGCTGCAGTATTCCAAAGTGTTTGCTGTGCTTAATCGAGGACCATTTATGTCCCATTGTACACAGTTACAGCATT
The DNA here is from genome assembly GCA_013396675.1 of Eubucco bourcierii. Classification (NCBI taxonomy): domain Eukaryota; kingdom Metazoa; phylum Chordata; class Aves; order Piciformes; family Ramphastidae; genus Eubucco; species Eubucco bourcierii. Next base: position 67,522 of record VWZE01000961.1, read on the forward strand.
GTCTCAGCAGAGGGAAATATCCTGCAGTCTATGTGCCGTGACTACTCCTACCCATCTCTCATAACCAACCAAATCACAATGAACAGGCAGGAGGCTTTACGGAGTCCCACTCTGTGCTCCCTTAACTCAGGCACTCTCCAAGATTCAACAGAAATCTGACCAACTGCCTTTCCAAGAACACACATAGAAGGTCTCAAGACCATCTGGGTTTCTGATTCCATTATACCTGGCATCCAAAGACCTAAGTGATATAGGAACAAAACAGGTATCTTGATAACATCATTAGAAGTGTCTTGGCTGGACTGGAGCCAGATCATCTACCACCAAAACAGTTCCTGCATGAGGATGTCTGTGTCTAACAGCCAGGAGTGGGTGGCACAGTATACAGGGGACCAGCACAGCATGGTCTGGAAGCCCTAGTTCCTGTATCACAGCAGGAGAAACTGTGAATGAGGAAGGAAGAAGACAACACAGGGAAGAAGAGAATAAAGGCGTGTACAAAGAGTCTTGTCAGCATCACCCTCTTTTATCCCTTTCTTCTTCCTATGTGCTTAAACTACAAAATGGAAGCAAAACTAATCCAGATTATAACTGACAACTCCCACCATACCTACAATAAAGGCATATGCTCTGGGAACATTCTGAAATCCCACAAGGTGATGGAGGCAATCCAACTTCTTCATAGCTATCCCATGATGGGCTTCAGATAAAAAGCACTCATCCAGGGCGTGGATGGATCCGGACAGGCTCTGTGCTGCTACAGCCACACCACTATCTAAATCCAAGCAAACCAGTGGAAGGCCAGTTGTGACAAGCCTCTGCAAGCAGGAAGCACACTTCTGATTCCAGCAAGGATTCAGGTAACTAAGTTGGATGGCTGATACTCTAAAAGTACGGGCTTCTGAGTAGGTATCTTATTTTGCCAGTGGGATCAACAAATATAAGGAATTAATGGGTAGAGAAGAAAATTGTCAAGTTCTTTTGTGGTTTTAAGGAAGCATCCCAGAGGGCACAACAGGGGCACAAACTTATCCATTAAGAACAGCAGATGGACTGTGCTGATGGACAAAATCTCTTTTTGGTTGTTTTGGCTTTATTCCAGGTCCGTGATATTTCTTAAAGGAAGAAGGGTTGCCTTGATTCCAAGAATATCTAAGCTAATGATTTTAACACACTTTGCAAATAAAGGTAACTGGAATACAAGGACTTTACTGTGATTCATGTGGAATAAACACATACACTTCCTGGACAAAGAAGTAATTACACAGGGAGAGGCAGTTGAGTTCTTTAGTTCTGAATCCTTCCCTGTTAACAGTCTCAGTTTCATTCTATCTATACTGTGTGCCTGCTTGAGTCTTTCCTGCAATGGTTCTCTGGTTGAGCCAAGTACGGTTGCTGTGCACTTGATGCTCAACCTCACTGCCATTACTCTGTTACAATTACAATGAATGCTTTAAAACCACAATACCCTGAAGTCTGGTTGCAATTAGAACATTTCCACACGGTCCTTTGCTGGCTACTGATGCACAGCAGCTTTTTGACTAAACAACAAGTCCAACAACATTTGGTCTCCAAGAACAGGCAGAATTGAAACTATTACCTTAATCCCTTCAATCCTAAAGCCCAGGTTGGCACTGGAGCTGATGGTTTCCCTCCACTGCATGTATCGGGGTTTGGTGACAGCATGCTGGGCATTCTCTTCAGCTGTAGGAGCAAGAGGATCCACTTCGATCATTTTCTTGTACATGTCCTTACGCAGCTTTGGTTTCTCACGGGCCTTAGCCAACTCTTCTTCCAAGTATGTCCTGCAAAAACACCACAACCTGACAAAACCATAAGGGCTCCAAAAACATTCCTTTTTACAATTTATAAACTGGCCTCAAGAAATTTCACCCAGAAAAGTTAAGCATTATCATTGCCCCAGTTTGTTTAAACAGAAGAACGCAGCCTGACGACTGCGCAGGAGCGTTCCATCAAACAGCAGCAGGAATTCCTGTTCCAACTACAGCTTTGCTCATACCAGTTGTTACATCCTGCTTACAGCACAAGAGAAAGCTGAGGTCCTGCTGTGCCATCAAACAGCACTGTGTTTTCAGAGGACAGTCTGGAGAGATCACTGACAGTGGAATCAAAAGCAAATAGGCCTGCTGAAGTCTTACTGTCCTCTTTCTCCTTGATGTCACTCGTGATATTTTTAGGCTGCAGGAAGCAATTACAGTTTTACTTAATGCATCACAGTGAAAGACAGAACCACTTTTTATACAGTAAAAATTGAAGAGTAAAGCAGATTATCTGAGCAGATCCAAACCAAAGAGGTAACTAAGAACAGGAAAGTGGAAGGGTGACAAACCTTGCACATTCTGCTGTTCTCACTCAAGCCCCTAACCTGGTAACCGTTAGAAAGGCACCATCCATGTCATCTGCATTTTACTTTGTTCGGTGCCTGGAGCATGCTTCTAATTCATCACAGCTGGTGTTTAGGAGATGCTGTCACTCATCACCAGAATGCTACCTACTGCAAATAAAATATGTATTGCTGCAAATCCTTCTCCTCTCTCTTCTGGGTGTACAACACAGGATCCTACAGGAAGGCTAGAGGAGACTTTCAATAAGGGTGTCTAGCAACAGGACAAGGGGGAATGGTTTTAAGATGAGGGAGAGTAGGTTTAGACTGGATCTTAGGAAGAAGTTCTTCAGTACAAGAGTGGTGGGACTCTAGAATAGATTGTGGATGCCTCCTCCCTGGGAGCATTCAAGGTCAGGCTGGATGAGGCCTTGTGCAGCCAAGTCTAGTTGAGAGGTGTCCCTGCCCATAGTGGTTGGACCTCTGCGGTCCCTTTCCAACCTGAGGCATTCTGTGATTCTGCAATTTCTGCTCTGACTCAGCTGACAATTCATTCAAGATTTTGCATCTATTTGAAAAGGCCTGTCTGCACTCCTGTTAGTTGAGCAACAACTCATTTACAACAATAATTCTTCGGCATCTGAGCTGGCAAGTCAAAAGATTACCATGACAGTCCATACCTCTCTGTACTGTTATTCCAGGCTCTCAACAGATTCCTTCTCTATCTGTTATGCTTAGATAGCATTTTAGATGTTTTCCTCTTAATCACAGACAACAAAAGGAAAATAAAGTGAGAATCTGGAAAGCAAAGGTGACAGCATTGTGGCGATGTCAGAGCAGGGAAACACACAGGTCAGTTCTGCGCAGATGGTCAAATCTTTTCTTTACAGAGAAGACCAATAGCAGTGAAGACTCATTCAAGCGTTGGAAATGAGCTTTCACGCTGCCATTCAGTCATTCACATTCAGAGCTGAGAATTTCACTCTTTGTGGGGTTTTCTGAATCACAGCATACACAAAGATTACATGAACTGGCTGTGAATGAATCATGTGCTTTTTTTTAACCCAGGTATTTTCAGGCCACTGTAGAGAAACTTTGTCTAAAAATCACTGTTGAAAATCTCTTGATGCAGAATAGATCTTGTAGCAACAGGATGAGGAGTAATGGGTTTAAACTGGCAGAGGGGAGATTTAAACTGAACGTCAGAAAGAAGTTCTTTACAGTGAGGTTGGTGAAACACTGGAACAGGTTGTCCAGGGAGGCTGCAAGTGCTCCCCCCCGGAGGTGTTCAAGGCCAGGTTGGATGAGGCCTTGAGCAACTTGTTCTAGTAGGAAGTGTCCCTGCCTATGGCAGGGGGTTGGAACTAGATGATCCTTGAGATCCCTTCCAACCTAAACCCTTCTATGACGCTATAATAGTTTTTGAGACTTATAAATCAGTTCGTTTCCAGAATCCACACACAATCAGGCACCAGTGGGACACAGTCCCTCAGGTTGTCCAAGGTGAGTGCCAAGCCAACAACAGGTTGTCTTAACTAAATCCCAGAGCTCTGAAAACATCACTGAACTACCCCAGACAGAGCACAGCCACATCCCCAGCTTCCTTCAGAGGCACTTGGGCTAGAAAGCACTTTCTCTTTAATGCACCACACCTGATCCCCATCTTGCAGTCCATCACAGAAGGCCCTTCAAAGTCGGTCAGCAAATCATCCAGCTGAATGTAGCTCTCGCCGTCTCTCTCCACCACGCCGTGGAAGCGCGGGACACAGGAGCGCAGCGGGTCCTTCATCAGCCGCTCGAAGCACTCCTTCTCGTTCTCCGAGAGGCGCTTCAGGATCTTCCCACTATCGGCCGCCTTGAAACTCCCTGAAAAAGAAAACCAAACACATGCTGATGAGACTGACCCACAAAAAACACCTTCCCCCACCACTCCAGCTTCATGGCACCAGTGAAAGATATCCCCAGAACAGCAAAGATTAAAAAAAAAAAAGACAAACCTCCCAGGACAAACACATCCGTTGGTGATGAGTGTCTGCCTGCACACATTCCCATGTCAGAATTTATAGCTTTAAGGAATTCAGCTGCTCCAGGCCATCCATCAGTTTTTCTTCCATCTTTGTTAGGATAGTAAGCACTACTATAGTTACTAAAATGCTCAGGAAGAAGCCACAAGCTAGAATTCATTAATCCCCAACAGGCTATTTTAAAGCTGCCTACCACTGCTGGCTTTGTCCTTAATCCCCACATGGACTATACCTGCAGATATGTACACAGCGAGGTGGTACGGTCAAAGCAGTGATAGTTAAACAGCCACCAGTGGGCCAGATGCCAAGCACAGCCCTTTACACACACAGACACGCTGTGACCGCGCATGCCTGCACCTCCAGGTCCTGCCACTTCTCCAGAGGGCTGCTAATCTGCAAGTACAGCCTGTAGTGCACCTGGTTCTTTACACTCTGCCTCTGAATACCACCGAGGACAAACGACAATCTGCAACAGGGCTGCAGGCCAAAATGGGCAATAATTAGATTCCAACTGTCTGGAGTCACCTGTTGTTGTAGGTTTAGGAAAACACCCCTTTAAAATTTGAGATGGTTTGGAAGATAAAGCTACATTTTACAGCAAAGCCAAATTTAAAAGCATATATATACAATATATTTACAAGTATTTACAATTATATACAATTAGAAGGAATACAGAAATCCAATCTTCCCCCCAAAGAAAGCTCAGAAGAGGCCAACACCTCTGTCACTCTCCCCAGATAGAAAACAATCAGCAAGGATTATGTGTTATCTGGAAAATGTTAGTGGAGGAGTTAGAGGAATGCAGGAGCAGTAAACAGAGCCAGCACCCAGGAGCAGGGAATGCTCTTATACCAGTTAGCAAACCAATGAACGATACAGACTATCACTGTTTTTCTTTCACGTCCAATACCCTGCTCATTCAGATTCTGCACTGAACTTTCAGAGGTGCCCTTCAATCTATACAATATTCAATAGGTGCCAAAAGTAGGAGGCTCATTAATTCTGGGGCTAACGCTCCACTTTAATCACAGCAGGAAGGCCCTTGTAAAATTGATTCTTCTCTGGAACTGGCACTGCCTTAGCACAAGGGTGACGGTGGCAATGGCCTAGGTTTTAGTTCAGAAAGAACTTGCCCTATCAGAGCAAACAGCTGCAAAAGAGATGGACTGAATGCAACCACAGAAACAGATCTCTAACAAACCAGAGCAGTATCTCTCCTAATCAGTTCCTAAGTAAACTTTTAACCTTCCTTTCTCGCCCTACTACACAAGCCTCCAGAGAACACACAACCAGTGCCTCACTCCACACAGATCAAGCCAACTCCATCAAACCTCTGAGAAAAACTACAGTAAGACCAGGTCACCTTGGCGCTCTGCGCAACACAGAATCACAGAATCGTGCTGGTTGGAAAAGACCCCCAGGATCACCAAGTCCAACCATTATCCCTACTCTGCAAAGTTCATCCTTTAACCATATCCTCAAGTACCACATCCAAACAACTTTTACACACATCCAGGGTTGGTGACTCAGTCACCCCCCTGGGCAGCCCATTCCAATGCCTGACCACTCTTGCTAGGAGAAAATGTTTCCTAATGTCCAGTCTAAACCCACCCAGTGGCAGCTTGAGGCCATTCCCTCTTGTTCTGTCACTATTTACCTGTAAGAAACCAGCAGCAGCTTCTCCACAACCTCCTTTCAGACAGCTGTAGACAGTGATGAGATCTCCCCTCAGCCTCCTCTTCTCCAAACTAACCAACTCCAGCTCCTTCAGTCACTCCTCATAAGATTTATTCTCCAGGCCCTTCCCCAGCTTCCTTGCCCTCTTTTGCACTTGCTCCACCACCTCCACATCCGTCTTATAATGAGATGCCCAAAACTCAGCACAATACTTGAAGTGTGGTCTCACCAAAGCCAAGGGGACAATCACTTCCCTATCCCTGTTGGACATTTCTAATCCTAGCCAGGATCCCATTGGTTTTCTTTGCCAGCTAGGCACACTGCTTGCTCATATTGAGTTGTTTGCCTATTACCACCCCTAGGTCCCTTTCTGCCAAGCAGCTTTCCAGACACACTGCCCCAGGCCTGTAGTGTTGCTTGGGGTTGCTGTGGCCCAAGTGCTGGCATTTGGCCTTATTGAAGCTCATGCCACAGGTTGCCCCTGCCAACAGCACTGTGCAAAACACAGTTATTCCACCTCTAGGACTAAATAAATTCCTCTGCACAACTTTGAAGTGCACTGTGTTAGTGCATTAGCATATAAAGAGGTGGTTCAGGTAACGCATTAAAGCACGATGCAGCGTAGGTGCCTGCCCACATGTGTACCAATAAACCCCACAACCAGCACTTTAAGAACAAGGGCTGCACAGGAATGAAATGAAGCACATGAGAAGCAAACCCAGTGACTCCTCTTTGCTGGTTTGGGGTTTTTTGGCCTTGCCAACAAAAAAAAAAATCCTACATGAGGAGCACAGTTCTACAGATGCAGCTCAGGTGGCCAGTTCTGGTTTTGCTCCTTGCACTCATCCAGTGAACAGTGACAGGCTGTCAGCACAAACACCTGGGACAGAAAAGGTACATTTCCACCAGATTGTTTTCCTCCCAAGGGCTTACATTCACCTGAGGGGTTTGGGGTTGGGATTAAAAGCACTGTCTTGGCCAGGGTTGAGGCACATCAGGCACAGACAGTAATCCTTCCCACTAGGGAACTAACTTAGTGGCTACTCAAGAAAGATGATCCCAAATCACCACCAACAGCAACAGATGGAACCAGGGTTTCAAAACCCCAGTCCCTCTTGTTTCCTTCTAAAACACATTTTATATCTATCACTTCACAAGAATGCACTGGGAGCCTGGTCCCTCCCCAGAGTCTGACCATTGCTTCCTTGCTCATCTTTGTATTCAGGTGTGTCATTCCACTTTCCCTATCCTCACCACAACTGAAAGAAAGAGGTTCTAGTTCCCAGATTTTTGATAGTCTCTGCTTCCTCTTTGACTAAAGGAAGGAAATAGAGTAACACTGAAACGCCTTTCCTTGGTGATGCCATCCCCCACTCCAGTGACAAACACATTGAAGGTACCGGCTCACCTGTATGCCCAGCCAGCTGCACCCATGAGTAGCGTTTCTTGAAGGGGCTGATGACTGGTAAGTTAACCATGGTTTTAATTGTATGCCATGCCTTTTTCTGCAATACAAAGAAAAGTAATATTAAGCTGGGTAAAAGCTGGAATCCTACCATGCCACAAACCTGCCACACAGTTTCATGCTCATTGAATTGTTCCTTCCTTATTTGTAAGTGCTCAAAGGCGGAACCACAGAGCAGACACTACGATCACCATTGGAAGAACATGCACCACCCAACAATGGACAAATACTCAGATATAATGTCCTACCATGCACAAGAAAGCTGCCCAGGAGAAATAAAAAACAAAGTCACAGTGCACATCACAGGCCTGTTCATAGCCACACCTGACCCTTCCTGAGTCTGAGTCACACAGCAAGCAGAGAGCAGGTGCTGAACACACACTCATGCACATTTTTCACAAGACATGACCGTAAGCTGTTTGCCGCTGTCAGCCACACCTCATTTCCAAGAGAACTTCAGCATCACCTTGTGATGAATAGTTTTCTTCGAGGCAACAGGTGAGTCTCATTGTGACAGATGCACAGAAAATGCATTTCCAGCAGGACACAAAGCTCCCCCAGGTCCCTCTGCACCAGCTGACAATAAGCACTACCCAAGGTGGTGGATTGTTCTGCTCCCTCCCCTCTTTCCCAGACTTGTTACTTTTTAACAAAGATGGGCAGTTCCCTGGCCACCTTTGGTTGTGGCACGGTGCAGCTGTCTGGGTATTGCTGCAGGCAGGGAGGGGAACAGAACAGCTGGTCACAAGCAGCAGCTGAGTGCTCTGTCACAAAGGTGGAGAGGGAAATGAGAAAAGTCCTGCGCTCTGGAAGTGAAATCTGGGTGGGAGAGAACCACAGCCCACTGCCATTCATGTTGCACTCCGTGGGATCCCAATGTGCTTTACAAACAAGGACAGCAGGCTCATTTCTCCTGTTCCCTAGAACACGACACCCTGAAGGAAAGGAAAAAATGAGGCTGCACAGTCCTTGTGCATGACTACTTAGTGCTGAGAAGGGTTTGCTAAGATCAGGTATAGCTGGGGATTAGGCTGCATTTGCAGAAGTGCTTATCAATGGCCTAACTGGCATTCACCAAAATCAATGCTGGGCATTGATTTCACTGGAAAGAGCTTAGGTCATTGCTCAACACCTGCATTTTAAAATCCACCTTCAAAGCATCCACATCTTCTCTAGCAGGGGTTTTGATCTGACAATTTAGGCACTTCAGATACCTGATTTTTATTGTCTTCTACACAGTATTTCTGCAGAAGTGAAAAAATACAAAAATTGAAATTGCAGGCAACAACACACAGGTAAAATGCAGCTTTCCAGATCAGGACCTGACCTGGACACCCTTCCCCTAACTTGTTCATTTAAACTATATCTCTTGTAAGGTATCCTCCAGCAATGTTGGTCACCATGTGAGGGCAAAACCCTGATAATGTACGAAGGGGATGTGAATGTGCAGACACAAGTGGTCTTTAAGGATCTGAAAGCTTTTAGTTCTGCTGTAACAACATAATCACTGCATGGGCATGCCTACTCTGAAACGAGATTGCTTCTTCCTAGTTAACTTACTTTGGTTTTGAAGGCAGTTTAAGTTGAAATGAAGTCACTCTTGGTCTGATATGCATTCTCCATGCAGCAGGAATACTTTCGAAAACACTGTGCCAGTGAGAGGAAGCATCCAAAGACAGTATCAGATGCTTGAGTCACAGAGACTCAGTTGCACTTACTGCAACTTCACAGATGTTACTAGCTCTAGCTAAACTTCAGTTTCAGAAATACTTTCTGCAAGTTGAAAGGACCCTTTTATATTCTACATTATTTGGATTTCATATTCTACATTATTTACCTGAAGTAATCCCAAACTTCAACCTTGCAGTGCTAACCAGTGAATTGGCTCTATCACAGAGATAGCTGCTCTGTGGTGAGGGTGAGAGAGGCTCTTGCACAGCACTTAGAAATGCCCATAGCCTGCTGCTGGAGGAAAGTGCAATGTAAATATTGTTACTCAAGTGGCAAAGATAAATTACTTTTGTATAGTCTATTTGCCAGATTTAACTGAAAGCAGAAGCCCTTCAGTCTACTCTGTTGCTTCTACTCCAGGGGCGCACAGCCCTCACTTACTTGAAGAACACTTGAGAGCAAACATGAATTAAAATAAAATGGTCAATGAATGTAACTCCAGCCAGATTCCATTTTTGTAGAATCCAGTACAGTTTTCAGGGTAATGCTCTTTATTCATAGAATCATAGAATGGTTAAGGTTGGAAGGGACCTCAAGGATCATCTAGTTCCAACACCCTGCCATAGGCAGGGACACCTCCCACTAGTACAGCTCACTCAAGGCCTCATCCAATCTGGCCTTGAACACATCCAGGGAGGGAGCATCCACAACCTCCCTGGGCAACCTGTTCCAGTGCCTCACCACCCTCACTGGAAAGAACTTCCTCCTAACATCCAGTCTAAATCTCCCCTCTGCCAGTTTAAGCCCATTGCCCCTTGTCCTGTCATTGCAGGACCTTGTAAATAATCCTTCCCCAGCCTTCCTGTAGGCCCCCTTCAGATACTGGAAGGTTACTATCAGGTCCCCTCGAAGCCTTCTCTTCTCCAGGCTGAAGAGCCCCAACTCTCTCAGCCTGTCCTCATAGGAGAGCTGCTCCAGCCCTCTGAGCATCTTTGTGGCCCTCCTCTGGACCCGCTCCAACACTTCCATGTCCTTCCTGTGCTGAGGGTTCCAGAACTGCACACAGTACTCCAGGTGGGGTCTGACGAGAGCAGAGTAAAGGGGCAGAATCCCCTCCCTTGCCCTGCTGGCCACGCTTCTCTTGATGCAGCCTAGGACTCGGTTGGCTGTCTGGGCTGCATGTGCACACTGCAGGCTCATGTTGAGCTTTTCATCAACCCAGACTCCAAGGTCCTTTTCCTCAGGGCTGCTCTCCAGCCATTCACCACCCAGCCTGTATTTGTGCTTGGGATTGTGCCTACCCAGGTGCAGGACCTTACACTTGGCCTTATTGAATTTCATGAGGTTGGCCTGGGCCCACCTCTCCAGCCTGTCCAGGTCCCTCTGGATGGCATCCCTGCCCTCTAGCAAGTCGACTGTGCCACACAGCTTGGTGTCATCTGCAAACTTGCTGAGGGTGCACTCCATTCCTCTGTCCATGTCACTGACAAAGATGTTAAACAGCACTGGTCCCAGCACTGACCCCTGAGGGACACCACTTGTCACTGGTCTCCAGGTGGACATTGTGCCCTTGATCACCACTCTCTGGGTGCGACCATCCAGCCAATTCCTTATCCAGCGAGTGGTCCATCCATCAAGTCCATGTTTTCCCAGTTTGGTGACCAGGATGTCATGTGGGACAGAGTCAAATGCCTTACTCAGGTCCAGGTAGATGACATCAGCTGCCCTTCCCTTCCCCATCCCTTAATCAAAAGTCAGCACTGCTCCAAAACTCTCCCATAAAGACCTTCTACTCATCATAATCCTCCACTCCTACTGAACTACATCCTGTCTCCAAATGCCTTGTCACACTCCTAAACCCAGAAGAGATGAGAAGCAGATTTTCAAGCAATGCACATCAACTGTCAATGCAACATCACACTCCAGTGGCTTTTCCACCTCCTCCCTCCCACCTAACCCTAAGCAGCTGCAGCTTTTATTTGTACTGTGGGTGTGAAGGAGAGACAAGGGCCAACTTCAGCTGCAGCTCAAGTGGACTTTGGCTGCTCAGGTTACAGCTACCTTGGATGACTACATTTAAGCTACCTATAAGCAGACGCTAACAACATTTAGCTGGTTTTGTGTTTTAAATAACACAAACCTGTCTCCCCTTCGAGACAGGGAAAGTGTGAGGCTCAAGCCAGGAGGTAAGGGGGTGCTTCCAGACCCATCCCATGGGCCATGCTGCTATCACCAGGGGTCCAGCAGTTGCACTTCTCTTTATTGCAGTTCTCAATCTCTCAATTCACTCAGCCCAGGATGCAAACAGGGCTGCATGCTGTTGGAGCAGTGGTGTGAGTGGGAAGATGAAAACTTTGTGTGCCTGCTGTAGGAGGAATCTTTCTCACTTCTATTTCTAAACCAAGAGCTCTTCCTCTTTGTTAGCATTGGTATTTCGTGCTTTTCAAATCACCACCGTATACTGCAATGCCAAAGAGGGCTGCTACCACTGCCCCTCTATTTGCAGTCCATTCCTTCCTCAGTACCTTTTTCCTTTAGGTTCCTCCTCAGCCTTCCTTGATCTTTTGCTCTGCCTGAGTTTCCCCAAGTCCTTATTTATTCTAGATCCTCAGCGTATGCTGTTCAGATATACTCAGAGAAAACTGAAGATTATCAAGATTATAGTGACAGCCTTGACATCACTGATGCCATTTTATGTGTCTCAAAATCAATATACTCAAAAGCTCCCCATTAGGAAACCACTCCAAATGAGCCAAGAAACAAACACAAAAAGTATCAACATTCTTAGATTCAGCATGTGAGTTACTCCGTATGAACTGTAACTGATACGCTGGATGCACCTCCCTAAGCAATAAAAGGTGTGGGATGCTAAAGAGGGAAAAAGCAAGTTTCTTGCCGACTGGTCTTCTGTGTGCTGGGCTGTGCCACTAGGACTGTGTCCCTGGTTGCAAACAAACAAACAAACATTCAGGAGGAAGAGAATGCGAAAACCAAGTCCCACAGTGCAGCCACAATGCATGCAAAGAACTGTGGCTTGGTACCCTACACTGATCTGTGTTACCTGGATTACTCTTTGAACCACCCTTCTGAACAAGCAGCACAGCACTGGTCAAGAAGCACAAAACCACACAGTAGAGATGGGGGCTTGTTCTGTGAAAGCACTGTCAGGATGCTGGCCAGATGAGGTATTCCCAATCTATTCCACCCTGGATAAAGGTAGCTGCTGCTATCATGTCTATCCATTAAGAAACAACAGAGATGAACAGCAACTGAGAGCCACTGGTTAAGTGTCAGCACAGCTTTCTCCAGGCCTTTTCTCACAGTAAGAGCACAACCTCATACAGTACCAGCATGCAGAAGCATAGGTGTGATGATCCTGCCCAACCACACCAGTAGAACTTGACCAAGGAAAACCCACAAAACCAGAGGCATTTCTTCCATTTTAAAGCATTCGTTGTGCAGGCCTCACTGTCCCAAAGAACTAATCCATAAGAACACCAGGCTCTCCTGAAGCCTTCCCACCATTTCAGGACAAGGGGTGTAACACCCTAACAGCCAAGCTCACTGAACAGATGGTAAATCCCAAACCATCACCACACCCCCACACTATGAAAATCACACAGACTAGACTCAGCTGGATGGAAGTTAAGGAATGAAGCTGTATTTACAGCTTAGCACAATATGCAAGCAGAGATATACACAATAGACATGAATATTTACAGAAATACACAAGTTAAAGGTAATACAGAAACACAACACCCTTCCCAGAAATCAGAGTCCTCAGGAGGGCCTCCCAACCACCCTTCCACCTTCTCCCCACCAATCTACCTTACCCCAGGGTCTGGCTTACACGCAAGGTGAGTTTGGAGGATCAGCCAGGGGAGTTAGGAGCAGAGTGGTTAGTTAGGTTAGCAGAGAGACCAGCAGACACATACCAGCTAGTGAGACCAAGACTCTCTCTCTTGTCTATGTTTGCGTTCTTATTCTTACACATCTCAGCAAGCCTATGAGTGGACATCACCACTGTTTCCTTTTCACAGTCTATAACCTATTTTTTAATTAAAATATTCCAATTAGCCTCAAACCAGCACAATCCACCCCCGTCTATTTCACTCAGAGCTTTGCTGAGAACTACCCATCTAATCTAAAACAATATTTACAACAATGGACATTATAAGTTCAGTTTACACTTCATTCCGGCTATCTCAGATGTAGGTGATTCAAAAGCTCAGAAAACAGGAAACAGTTTGTCTCCTCACAGATGAGATGAGAACAGGGACTCCCAGGTGACACTAGGTTCATGCTCACATACTGTAGATTCTCTCACAGATTCTTTGGATGCCAGGTAATACCTAGAACAAAAAACTCCTAACAGGTTGTATTATACACTCTGAATTTAACCTTTCTCAGCTAAGGTTAGATTTCTCTGTGGAATACACTGGATTTCACCATTCTCCTGCATTACCCAGTA
>VWZE01000964.1:0-10250 GCA_013396675.1 Eubucco bourcierii
ACCTTGTCAATAGTCCCTCCCCAGCCTTCCTGAAGCCACCTTCACATTCTGGAAGGCCACTCCAAGGTCTCCTGGAAACCTTCTCTTCTCCATGCTGTGGAACCCAAACTCTCTCAACCTGTCCTCACAGCAGAGCTGTTGCAGCCCTCTGAGCATCTTCGTATGAAAGAGAGTAAGAGAATTTGTGTCTTTTCTCCCTGTTAGGAGAATAATAACTCTTTATTTTAATATTTAGAGTTCAGTATATTTTAGTTGTAGTTTGATACATTTTTGAATACTAAAATTTACTCAGATTACCATCCCCTAACCCTCCCGCAGAATTTAACAAGCTTCTGCTCTGCTCTGCTGAGACCCCATCTTGAGTACTGCATTCAGTTTGGGGCTCCTCAGCTGAAGAGAGACAGTAATTTGCTTGAGAGAGTGCAGGAGAGGGCTATGAGGATTGTGAGGGGTCTGGAGCACTGCCTGGTGAGGAGAGGCTGAGGGACCTGGGGCTACTTAGTCTGGAGAAGACTGAGAGGGGATTTAATAAATGTTAATAAGTAACAGAGGGCTGCGGGTCAGGGTGGAGGGAACGTCTCTGCTCACTGCTCTCTGGGTTAGGACAAGGAGGAATGGATGGAAGCTGCAGCACAGGCTGTTCCACCACAACACAAGGGGGAACGTCTAGAGTGTAAGAGTGACAGAGCACTGGAACAGGCTACCCAGAGGGGTGGTGGAGTCTCCTTCTCTGGAGACTTGCAAGACCTGTCTGGATGCATTCCTCTGTGATCTCAGCTAGATTGTCTGGTCCTGCTCTGGCAGGGGTTTGGACTGGATGATCTCTTTGGGTTTCTTCCAACCCCTCACATCTTGTGATCCTGTGATAACACTGCAGAGAAAGGGATGATAATTAAAGTGCATGCAGGCTCAAAGAAGGTTTCCAAGTGAAATGTTACTGGATTGGAAGAAGCACAGCAAATATATATAAAAGTGCTCATTTAGAGAATGTCCTCCATATTTGCATCTCCAGTAAACATAATTTGTATTAATATTCAGTCATCTGGAAAAAAACCAAAAAACAAAAAACAAAAAAACAACTGTGAGTTTGGTTTATCATAAGTTTGAGGGACCAAGTAGGGTGGGAATAGAATCATGGAATGATGGAATCACAGAAACATAGTATCATAGAATCATAGACTCATAGAATCATAGGATCATGGAATTAAAGAATCATGGAATCACAGAATCATGGAATCATGGAAAAATGGCATTGCCCCATGGCAACCTGTTCCAGTGCTCTGTCACCCTCACAGGGAAAACATTTTCCTCCTGCTTCTGTGGAATTTCCTATGCCTCAACTTCCACCCATTGCCTCTTGTCCTCCAAACTGGGCAACACCCAGCAGAGCCTGGCTCCAGCCTCATGGCACTCACCCTGCACATATTGATAACCATTGCTGAGGTCACCTCCCAGGCTCCTCCTCTCCCAGCAGCACAGCCCCAGCTCCCTCAGGCTCTCCTCCTAAGTAAGATCTTCCGCTGTCTTTGCCATTTCTGTGACTCTGCACTTGACTCTCTCAAGCAGTTCACTGAGGTCCTTCTTGAACTGGGGGACCCAGAACTGGACACAGTATGCAAGATGCAACCTCACCAGGGCAGAGTAGATTGGGTGGAGAACCTCTCTCCACCTACTCACTACCCCTCTTTTAGTATGCCCCAGAAATGACATTGGCCTTCTTGGCCATGTGAGCACTCTGCTGGATCAAATGTAGTCAGAAGATAGGAAAAATGAGAGCTACAGATGGAAACTTAGAGAACTAGGTGCACATTTTGTATTTTGTGTGGTGAATGACTGGAGGGGGAGTGCTGATTTAACAAACAGCTTTTCCTAGCTGCTGAAGAATGAGCTTTGAGAGCATTGTGTAGGAGCAGGGAAGGCAGCGGCTCACAGTAATCTAAATGAGTGGGAAGGTTGAACAATTGGGACTCTGACATTGAATCTTACTGAGAGAGCAGCTGAAATTTGGGAAGAAAAGGAGTAACATTCCTTAAGGAAAAACACATCAGAAAGGAAGAGACCATTAAGATATAATCAGTTGGAATAAGTAAATAGTGGGAGGTGTCCCTGCCTATGGTGGGGGGTTGAACTAGATGAGCTTTGGAGGTCCCTTCCAGACCCTGACACTCTGTGATTCTGTGACATGTGGTCACCCTGTTCCTCAAACTCTCTGGTTTCCATGCATTCATTCGGTTCCTCTTATTCTGACTTCCAGACATTGGTTTACAACAGGCAAATGTATGATTATTCTAAACAGATTGGTACAAACCAGTTCCATATACAAATCCTCATTCATGTTGTTTTTTCAAACCTAGAATGTACCTTCTAGCAGGGTGTACTCCAGAATACACTCTGACCCTGGGCTGGAATTCCAGGCTACTAGAAGAGATCTCAACAGAGAGGAAAAGAGTTTAAGTTGCTCAGAGAGATGGTAGATGTTCCATCCCTGGAAACATTCCAGGTCAGGTTGGATGACACTCTCAGCAACCTAGCCTGGTGGAAGACAGCCAACTGAGTCCTGGGCTGCAGCAAGAGCAGTGTGGGCAGCAGGGCAAGGGAAGGGATTCTCCTCCTTTACTCTACTCTCCTTAGACCCCATCCGGAGTACTGTGTACAGTTCTGGAGCCCCCAGCACAGGAAGGACATGGAAGTGTTGGAGTCAGTCCAGAGTAGGACATAAAGATGCTGAGAGGGCTGCAGTGGCTCTTCTATGACGACAGGCTGAGAGAGTTGGGGCTCTGCAACCTGGAGAAGAGAAGGCTTCCAGGAGACCTTAGAGTAGCTTTCCAGGATCTGAAGGGGGCCTACAGAAAGGCTGGGGAGGGACTATTGACAAGGTCTTGTAATACCAAGACAAGGGGCAATGGGTTTGAAGTGGCAGAGGGGAGATTTAAACTGCCTGTTAGGAGGAAGTTGTTTGCAGTGAGAGTGGTGAGGCACTGGCACAGGTTACCCAGGGGGGTTGTGGCTGCTCCCTCCCTGGATGTGTTCAAGGCCAGGTTGGATGAGGCCTTGAGTGAGCTGTGCTAGTGGGAGGTGTCCCTGCCTATGGTAGGGGCTTGGAACTGGATGATCTAGAGGGACCTGGACACCTGGGGAGATGGACTGAGGAGAACGTCATGAAGTTCAATCAGGCAAAGTCCAAGGACCTGCACCCAGGTCAGGGCAGTCCTTGATATGCATACAAGCTGGGGGATGATGAAATTGAGAGCAACCCTGCAGAAAATGCCTTGGTACTGGTGGATGAGGAACTGGACATGAGCCAACAGTGTTAGCTTGCAACCCAGAAGGCCAATCACATCCTGGGCTGCATCAAAAGAAGCAAGAGCAGCAGATCAAGAGGTGATTCTACCATTCTACTCTTCTCTACTGACACCTCACTTGGACTACTGTGTGCAGCTGTGGCACACCCAGTAGAATAGACACATGGACCTGCTGGAGTGGGTCCAAATGAGGGCCAGAAAGATGATCAGAGACAGCCTGGAGTAGGGAAGGCTCCTGGGAGACCTTACAACTGTGTTTCAGTATCTCAAGGGGACCTACTGGAAGGCTGGGGAGGCACTTTAGAAGGACTTGTATCAAAAGGACAAAGAGTAGCTATTAAACTGGTGCAGGGTAGTTTTGGGTTGGACGTAAGGAAGAAGTTCTTTGCAATGAGTGTGGGAAAATACTGGAACAGGTTGCCCAGGGATGTGGTTGAATCCCCATCCCTGTAGACATTGAAGATCAGACTTGATATGACCTTGGGTAGCCTGACCTAGTTGGAGGTGTCCCTGCTTCCTGCAGGCAGCTGGACAAGAGGACCTTGGAGAGTCTCTTCCAAACAACTGCAATCTATGAATCTGTGTTTTCTGCAGGTTTATTGAGCAAAATACAGCTGATCAGGAGATCAGTCAAGTACTAAAGCCAATAGGAGAGCTTTCAGGACCTGCTCTCTTGAAATACAGGTTGGAACACTTCGGGCATGCCTTTGTGGTAGCACCGAGTCTGACTCAGACATCTCTCAGGATTAAATCTGAAGGCTTCCTCTCTCTTTAACCGCCTGACTTGCTATTCATACATTCCTGACACTCCTTCTGGGGTTTCTGTCTTATAACAGGAATTCTGGACGAGGGCATCGAGTCAGTCACCAGCAAATTTGCAGATGACACCAAGCTGGGGGCTGATGTTGCTGGGTTGGAGGGCAGAAGGGCTCTGCAGCGGGGCCTCGACCGCCTGCGCAGATGGGCAGAGTCCAAGCGGATGGAGCTCAACAAATCCAAGTGCCAGGTGCTGCACTTTGGCCACAACAACCCCATGCAGAGCTACAGGCTGGGATGGGAGTGGCTGGAGAGCAGCCAAACAGAAAGGGATCTGGGGGTGCTGATTGACACCCACCTGAACATGAGCCAACAGTGTGCCCAGGTGGCCAAGAAGGCCAATGGCATCCTGGCCTGCATCAGCAAGAGTGTGGCCAGCAGGAGCAGGGAGCTCATTCTGCCCCTGGACTCTGCACTGCTTAGGCCACACCTTGAGTGCTGTGTCCAGTTCTGGGCCCCTCAATTGAAGAAGGACATTGAGGTGCTTGAGTGTGTCCAGAGAAGGGCAACGAAGCTGGGGAGAGGCCTTGAGCACAAACCCTATGAAGAGATCCCTATGGGATTGTTTAGCCTGGAGAAGAGGAGGCTCAGGGGGGACCTTCTTGCTGTCTACAACTACCTGAAGGGTGGTTGTGGCCAGGGGGAAGTTACCTTCTTCTCTCAGGCAAGCAGCACTAGAACAAGAGGACACAGTCTCAAACTGTGCCAGGGGAAGTTTAGACTCAAGGTGAGGAGAAAGTTCTTGCCTGAGAGAGTCATTGCCTGCTGGAATGGGCTGCCCAGGGAGGTGGTGGAGTCAGCGTCCCTGGAGGTGTTCAAGGTGGGTTTGGATGTGGCACTTGGTGCCATGATCTGGTCTTGAGGTCTGTGGTGATGGGTTGGACTTGATGAGCTTTGAGGTCTCTTCCTCAAACCTGGTGATACTGTGAGACTGTGATACAGTGATCCTGTGAATCTGCTCTTTGGTTGCATCCATTAAAGAAAACCAGCACCTAGCAAATCATGTTTCATAGCTTTTCTTCCCTTCTGAATGCCTCCAGGGGCTAAAAGCTGACTTGCTGAGCGTCACTGTCTCTCCTCATTGGAAAATTGTTTGCCCATACTGTACAGGAAGCATTCTAATTGTCTGACATAAACAGAACTGTCTCACTGCCTCGGAGGTGTGAATGCCATTTCTTTAAAGCAATGTTATCTCACATACTTGGCTGCCTAATCAAGAATTTCCCCCTTCTGTCTTCCAAGTCATGAGTCATGCTGAGACTACAGCTCCATTTAGAGTGAAGCAACTCCATCTACTGAACCTTGTGTAAATGTATGCTTTAGCAAACATACTTGATAGTAACATCTAGGTGGAATTCTCTGCTCATTCAAACTTCACTGAAACACTAAATCATGCCAGGTGAGCACTGGATTAATAGGAATTTCACAACTCACAGGCTTTAGTGTGGAATACCATAAATTGCCTAAAAATACAAGAGATTTTATGGGATTCAGCTGGGGCCGCCATTTTGCCATTCAACTCGGGCTGCCATTTTACCATTCATCTGGGGTTGCCATTTTGCCATTCAACTGAGACCGCCATTTTGCCATTCAGCTGGGGCCACCATTTTGCCATTCAACTGTGGCCGCCATTTTGCCATTCAACTGGGGTCGCCATTTTGCCATTCAGCTGGGGCTGCCATTTTACCATTCAACTGGGCTGCCATTTTGCCATTCAACTACGGCTTATTTTCCCAGTGAATCTTCTTGCCTTTGTATCACATGGCCTGAAGCTGAGCCAGGGGAGGGTTAGGTTGGATATTAGGAAGCACTTCCTGATGGAATGGGCCCTCACTGCAAGAGAGAGATTGAGGGGCTGGAGTGGGGGCAGAGGACTGCCACATGACTGGGGAGGGGGCTGGAGGGGAAGGCTTCTGTGGAGAAGCTGAGGGAGCTACGGGGGTGCAGTCTGGGGAAGAAGAGACTCAGGGGGGACCTTAACACACTCTGCAACTACCTGAAGGGAAGCTGTAATAAGGTGGGGTTCAGGCTCTACTCCCAGGCAACTTGTGCCAGGACAAGAGGGCATGGCCTGAAGCTGTGCCAGAGGAGATTTAGGTTGGATGTTAGGAAGCACTTCCTGATGGAAAGGGGAATTAGACACTGGGATGGACTGCCCAGGGAGGTGGTGGAGTCACCATCCATGGAGGCATTTAAGGAAAGCTTGGATGTGGCACTCAGTGCCATGGCTTGGTCAATGTGGTGGTGTTAGTGTAGTGGAAGGGGTAATTAATTAATGTGAGATTATATTTTCAACATTTAATATTGTTTATCACTATTCAGAACTCTCACTACCTCCATCACTAATTTTAATAATAATCAATTCTTTGCATCAGAAACTTTATACAGGCAATAACAGGCTCTGGCAATAACCAGTGATAATAGATAACATTAACTGAACTGGATTGAACAGGCAGAGAAGGCTTTGTGGTTAGTGCACCGCTTGCAGTCAATACTCCACCTGCCCACTAGAGGGACTGAAGGAGCTCCTTTCTGTTTGTGGCAGAAGGCAATTAGTGATTACAGAGGCTTTAAGTGTTTACTCACAAAATAGTATCAGACAGTACCCAAAGCATGTGGAGGGGTTGCTCTTGGTGGTTTCAAAGCTGTTAGAGGCATTGAAGCTTTCTCACGCTCTTTTCTCAGGCAGTTGGAGTCTGGGACAGGCTCTGACCTGCTTCCTCTTAAGACTCCATTCAGCAGAAGCCTTGCAGAGGGGCAGGCAGGATGCAATGCCATGTGCAGGCTTGACACAGTGTCAGGCTGGTTGTGCAGGCCAAACGTTTACAGGTGTTTAGAGCCTGTTCCTGGTTGCTGAGTTCCACATAGCTCAGGATGCACCAGGGTAGCAGCACGAAAGGGTAGTTACAATTACAGATCTTCAAGTACAAAGAGGCTTTTTATGATACTTCGAGTCACAGAATCATACAATGGTAAGGTTGGAAGTGGCCTCAAAGATCATCCAGTTCCAACTCCCTGCCACTAGAATGGATCACTCAAGGTCTTGTCCAACCTGGCCATGAACACCTCCAGGGAGGTTGTGAAGTCCCTCTAGATCATCCAGTTTCAATTCCCTGCCACAGGCAGGGACACCTTCCACTAATACAAATCACTCAAGGCCTCATCCAACCTGGCCTTGAACACCTCCAGGGAGGGAGCAGCCACACCCCCCCTGGGCAACCTGTGCCAGTGCCTCACCACTCTCACTGCAAACAACTTCCTCCTAACAGGCAGTCTAAATCTCCCCTCTACCACTTCAAACCCATTACCGCTTGTCTTGGCATTGCAAGACCTTGTCAATAGCCCCTCATCAGCCTTCCTGTAGGCCCCCTTTAGATCCTGAAAGGCCACTCCAATCTGGAAGGGTGAGTGTTCCAACCTTTGGCTGTTTCTCTAGTAAAGCAGACCAAGTCCTCCCCAACAAGGTCACTACTATCACCTCTGATTGCTGCCTCTTGAACAACCTTGTTAACAGCAAACCTCTGTTGTCTATGAATTCCTCCCTCATGAACAAACAACAATCAGAACCACACCAAACCCAACCAAACCAGCAAAGCAAAGCTCAAAACCACAGGCTCATATGCTTTATTGATGGGAAATTGTTTCAACTACATCCTGATGCAGGTTATGGATTTTGAGTTATCAAAAGAAAGAAATTTTGATTAAGTGACTTTCAAAACATGTTAATGTCTTTAGCAATGATCTGAGTGAGGACATGGAGACGGTCTTGGCAGGTCTGCAGGTGACACCAAGCTGGGTGGCTGTGTCCATCTGCTAGAGAGTAGGGAAGCACTGAACTGCACAGGTCAGACCCATGGGCCAAGGCTCATTGGATGAAGTTCAACAAGACCAAGGGCCAGGTCCTGCCCCTGGGTCACAACAACCCCATGGGGGGCTACAGAGCTGGGTATGTGTGGTTGGGAAACTGCAACTCGGACAGGGCCCTGGAGGTGTTGGTTGGCAGTCAATTAAATATGAGCCAGCAGTGCCCAGGTGGCATAGAAAGCCAATGGTAGCCTGGTTGGGATCAGAAGCAGGGTGGGCAGCAGGGACAGGAGGGAATCATCCTGCTGTGCTCAGCACTGGGGAGGCCACACCTCGAGTGCTGTATTCAGCTCTGAGCTCCTAAATCCAAGAAGGACATTGAGGGTCTGGAGACTGTCCAGAGCAGGGCAAGAAGGCTGGAGAAGGGCCTGGAGCAGCTGGGGGTGTCGAGGTTGGAGAAGAGGAGGTTGAGGGCAGAGCGCATTGCTCTCTACAGCTCCCTGCAGGGAAGTTGGAGCAAGGAGGGGGCAGCCTCTGCTGCTTGGTGCCAAGGGACAGGAGCAGAGGAAATGGTTCCCAGCTGCCCCAGGGCAGGTTCAGACTGGATGCTAGGAAATATTTCTTGCCAGAGAGGGATCTCAACCACTGGAATGTTCTGCCCAGGGCAGTGCTGGAGTTCACATCTGAAGGTGTTTCAGTAGCCTGTGGAGATGTGCTTAGGGGCATGGTTTGGTGTTGAGCCTGCAGTGCTGGTTGGAAGGTTGGAGCAGATGAGCTTGGAGGGCTCTTCCAATCAGGTGTTTTCTGTGGCTCTGTGTGAAAATTACTATTAGTGCAGGTTATACATCACCACCACTGATGTAAACACCTGTGAGGAAAGGACTGCCAGACTGCCCTGCACAGCAAGGCAGGGGGTATTTTTTTTTCAGGACTCACATTAAATTCCGGCAACAAAACCTCAAGGCAATTACTAACAGAATCCAGCTGAAGTTTAGCTTCGATTGTGAAAGTGGCTCAGTCCTGTTTAAACACTTGTTTCACTTCATTGGCAGTCAAAGCACCACAAAAATGTGTCCCAAAGGAAGCATGGCTTTACTAACTGTAAGGAATGGTTCTTTCCCTTAGCAAATGGTGGAGGTGCGAGTACATCCCCTCTGGGAACCACGGTTAGCAGAGGGAAAATTCATGTCATGTCCCCAGTGGACAAAGGCTCGTTGGTCATGTACCAATAAACAGGTATTGAACATACAGCTGTGCTTGTGCAAATGAGTCCTACCCTCTGTGTGTTCTGAGCCAGCTGGGAAATTAATAAGCAAGTTCAGCTGACTTAGCAATATGAGCATTTTGTTACCTCTGGGAACAGGTAGCTGGAAATGACAACGATCTCAAACACAGGTGGCAATTTATCCCCCTACAACTGCTTAAGGGCATCAGTGATAAGGAAGAGCAAGTTGCTAGAACATTTTGGGCAAGTAAAAAGGTACCAACATTTTCTTTCATCCCAGACCAGGTCAAATTCAGGGTTTATTGCTTGGTTTTCTTGAGCACTTTTCTTTTTGTTTCGCAAAATTATTATCAGTACAAAAGGTAAAGCAAGGATGCACTTTCCACCTGGAGTCCTGTATGCAGGTCTGAAGCCCCCAACACAGGAATGACATAGAAGTGTTGGAGCCAGTCCAGAGGAGGCCACGAAGCTGCTCAGAGGGCTGCAGCAGCTCTGCTGTGAGGACAAGCTGGGACAGTCGGGGCTCTGCAGCCTGGAGAAGAGAAGACTTCCAGGAGACCTTAAAGTAGCCTTCCAGTATCTGAAGGGGTGTGATGGTTTGAGTGTTCCACATCCCCCACCCCCACTTTGTAAAATGACCCAGACTAGACTCAGCCAGCTGGAAGGTAAGGACTGAAACTCTATTTACAGCTCAACACAATGTACAAGCAGAGATAGACACAACAGACAGGAATAGTTACAGACATAGAAAAGTTAAAGGGAATGCAGAAACACAATCCCCCTCCCAGAAATCAGAGACCCCAGGAGGGGCTCCCAACCACACTTCCACCTTCTCCCCACCCCTGTACCTTATCCCAAGGTTTGCCTTACATGCAAGGTGAATTAGGAGGATTGGCCAGGGGAGTTAGAAAGTGGNTTGGCCAGGGGAGTTAGAAGGAAAGTGGTTAGTGAAAATTAATCAACAGAGTGGTCAGAGCCAGAAGCTGCTAGACCACCCCAGACGCTGTTCTGTGTCCCTGGAGAGAGACAGACAGAGAATGCCTTATCTATATTTGGGTTATTTTTCTCCAAACAATTTTCAGCAAGCCTATGAGTGAAATAGA
>VWZE01000965.1:0-18615 GCA_013396675.1 Eubucco bourcierii
GCAGGAGCTGAGCCATGGTGGGAGCTGAGCACTGGCATGAGCTGGGCCATGGTGGGAGCTGAGCACTGGCAGGAGCTGAGCACTGGCAGGAGCTGAGCCATGGTGGGAGCTGAGCACTGGCAGGAGCTGAGCCATGGAGGGAGCTGAGCATTGGCAGGAGCTGAGCCCTGGTGGGAGCTGAGCACTGGCAGGAGCTGAGCCATGGAGGGAGCTGAGCATTGGCAGGAGCTGAGCCATGGTGGGAGCTGAGCACTGGCAGGAGCTGAGCACTGGCAGGAGCTGAGCCATGGTGGGAGCTGAGCCATGGCAGGAGCTGAGCCATGGTGAGAACCAAGTCCAATCTCCTCCAGAGCAGGATCACCCAGGGCAAGCCACACAGGAACATATCCAAGTGGGTTTAGAAGCTTTCCAGAGCAGGAGACTCCACAGCTTCTCTGGGCAGCCTGCTCCAGGGTTCTGTCACCCTCACAGTAGGGAATCTTTTCCTCAAGGTGAGGTGGAACTTCCTGCATTCCGCTTTGTGTCACTGCCCCTCCTTCTGTCGCAGGATTTGCCAAGGAATGGGGCAGGCACTGCTGGAGGGCAACTCAGAAACCCCATTTGGACACAGCAAGACGCTGATGTTGAGCTGTTTAGTCATTCTTTCACTGTATTTGCTGGGCTGCTTTTAATCTGAACTTTGCCTGCAGTCACTCAAACCCACTGCAGGAGCCTGGCACCCTTCTTCTAACTTCTGTTATGTCTGCCAGTAATACCAAACAGGTGAGATTCTTCTAGGGCTCTAAGGAACTATTTAAACCCAACTGTTACAGACTGGAAGAGCAGAAAGTTGATTAGAGATTGCCTGAAGGCATCTGATGGACAGGACACTGTAGGGACATTCCACTGAGTAAAGCCCCAGGCCTGAGGGGGTTGTGCTATCAAACTCCCCATCTGCCATCAGGAGAAGGTAAACACAGGATCCACAATCAGTGCTCATCTGTCAGCTGTACACTGACAGGATCACGTCCAGCTGCAGTGCCTGGGACTGGGGCAGAATTAAATAATGGTTAAAGGATCTAACCCAGTGAATCAGACTCTGGGAGCTCACTGACCCCAGGCTCAGCTATGACTGCCCCAGCCCCAGCTTACAAAAGCCTCCCCTGTGTTGTAAAGCTCCCAGTGACAGCTGGTCCACAGATCCTCTGCTCCCCTAGTTCTGCTGCTCTCAACTCCTCCTGCAAACCATGCAGCTCTTAGTCTCTTGTCTCCATGTGCAGGTACAGGAGGAAGCGTCTTACTAAGCCAGAATTGGAAGAGTTGCAGCTGTGTTTACAAGAAGCTAAAGAGGTAAAGGACACTTTCAGAAACCACCCCCTCCCCCCACTAAAGTTCCCCATCCTTTGCTCCCACAGAGCTCCTCAGGAGTGGGTACACATTTGCACAAGGCTGGCTGCACGCAGATGGATACTGGCACAGTTGAGCCGCGCTGCTCCCAGCTGCTAATGAGTCACCAGCACCAGTGCCAGGGGAGGTGTTTGCAAAGACAGCATCTTAAGAAACTGAAAAACCCAACAATAAACCAATACCCAAATCCCCACGTCTTCAAAGGTTTGGTTGCTACCTCAGTCAAAATCTTGGCTTTTCCCCACCCAGTGCCCCACAGACAAGTTTTGGGGTGGTATTTTATATCTAAAATACACAGAGGGACAACATTTCTGTTATGTGCAAAACTTGGTGAGACACAAGCAAGGGCAGCACTGGTGGCTTCCTCCTTGCCTTGCTACATGCTGGGATGCCTCCAGGACTTCCCATCCCACAAGTATCTACTACTAAAATGAGGCAGTCAGGGAACAGAGGAAATATTCCACCTGACAGCAGCTGAGAGCTCCTTCACAATTCCCAGCATGGGGACAAGACTTTGTCACCTACCAGGGCTGGAGTTGTGCTGTGGTTTTGGAGCCAAATGCTTCTCCTTTCTCTGAATGCTCTTCTAATAGCTCAACTTTGCTCTTGGGTGGATACTCCTGTCTAAATGCGACAAACTTACCCCAAAGTGACATCATTACTGTCTCAGAATGGTTTTAGAACCTCTACACCTCCCTTTGCTTTGTAAGATGTGTGAGTAGTGGCATCTCCAAGCCTTCAACCAGAAACCACCTCCAAGACTTCCATCCCAAAGTCCTACAGGAGCCACCTGCCTGCCAGGTTCTGCCCCCACAGGTCTTTAGGGAAAATAAAGGCTTCCCCAGGTCAGTCCTGCACACCGCAGCCCCAGGACAGAGCTGTTCCTAAGCCACCCTCCAAGGAGTCTCTTTGTGTTCAACCTGCATTTAGTCAATAGCAGGTCCTGGCAGAGCACAGCTCCCGTGTTGGCTTTGCCTGTCACATCAGCCTCTTGGCAGCTCCAGAGGCTGAAAGATTTCAGGATGTTCTGGAGACCAAAACAGTGATTACAAAGAGCAGCTGCTGTTTGCAAACTGGCAGTGAAAGCAACCTTTAGCACTAAACATTAGAGAAGGATCCACCTGTGTGCTGCGGCCTCAGAAGTCAACAGTCAACCTTATCAAAATGCCAGCAGCAGAATGGACCAGAGTGTGACACCAAACCCAGCAGTCCTCTGAGGCCAAGCTTGAGCCGAGATGAATTTTAGGCTTGGACTTAGGACAGCAAGAGCAGGCAGCTCTGACTGCTTGCTGAGGTCTACACCAGCTCAGGGGTTCAAAGTCTTGGCTTACCACTATGAGACAAACCTCAATAAAGTCATTTAAAGAGGCTAACGTGTCCAAAGCCAGGGGATGGCAGCTTCACAAGGCTGCTTTTCTCTTCCCTCCCTCTGACACAGAGATTGCTTGCAGCCTTTGTCATCGGTCCTCGTTTAATCCATTTCAGAACCATCCCCGCACCACGAAACACTGCTGCTGATCTCATTAAGTGGCTTCTAATAATCGCAGATTTTGAGAAAGCCAAAGACAAAAACCAACTGAAATTAAGCTTGTAATGAAAAAGAACAAGGAAAAAAACGAGTAGGAGTATGGTAATTACATGCTTATGACTGTGGCAGCAGGCAAAAGAAAACACAGCAGCAGATGGTACCTAAATGTAAAGGCAAATGTAAATGCTGCTGGGCAGAGACAGCTCTCTGCATAATGAGGCTCTCAGCCGCAGGTAGATCTTCCACCTACAGAAGTGCTACCTGACAGTTGGAGGGCAGGCACCTTGTCTAGGAGGCACAGGGCACCCTTCTTTATTTAGATGAGAAATCTTTTTATCAGTTCCTGTGTACTGCAGGGTGTCTCCTCCCTTTCCTGGGCCTCTCTGCAATGTTGCTTACTGACGAAGTGCCCCCAGATTCGGTGTTTCTCACGGGTAGCCCCACAAAACATCACCTTCCTCTGCGGCCTTGCAGCCCGAGCATGGCTGGCTGCAGCACAGAGCGAGTCAGTAGCAGCTGGCCTCTTGCTCAGTGGGGAGAAAACACAGCACTACCAGGCAGCTAAAATGATACCAGCTTTTTAGGATGTGCCCCTGGGAAGGCTGCTCAGCATCATAACAAAGGGGGTCACAGCAGTAAGTGCAATGGAAGGATCAGGTCTCTCCAGCTTCTGGTATCTGTGCCTGTAGAGGAACCTGAGAGGCCAGGAGCACCAGGCAGGAGGTTTGGCCAGCTGAGTGCTGCCTGCAGAGGAGGTTATTTAAAGAAGAGCAGAAGCAGGGCACGTGTGTAATCCAGAGAGCTCAGCAGTGGAAGCTGCTGTGGCAGCTCTGGCTGCAGCTGCAGGCAGCTGCCTCAAAGCCGCTCCCTAGCCGTGAGCCGCTGGGTGTGCAAACGCAGCTAGCGAGGCTCTTGGACCTGGTTTTGCTGACGGTGTCGCAGTCCTGGGCCCTCCACAGAGCCAGGCAGTGCTCTTCTGAAGATGTTTTTGTTCCTGCTCTGCTCCTCCTTTGCAACGAGAAAGCAAGAAGAGGATGAGAATGCCCATCCCTGTGCTTTCCCTGGGTAGAGCCAGATGTGTGGCTGCAGGTGGGTGTGTTCCACAGAAAGGCTGCCAGCTGCTCCAGTTAGTCACTTGTTTTCTTTGGAAATGTTGGCATTTGGAACTTGGAAAGAACTGCACTTCCAGAGGACCCAAAGAGCAACGCTGCCTACTGGCAGGCAGTGAAATCAGCAGAGCTCCGGATTACTTTAGATTGTTTCCTTCCCTCCTGTTTGGCCACCTTGCAGAGAGTTCCCCCAGGGCCTGAGGCAGCGCCCTTGAGGGCCTGAGGCAGCGCCCTTGAGGGCCTGAGGCTCACCCTTGGCACAAAGCAGCAGATGAGATTCAGTTGATTAGGTGATGAAGATCCTACACACGCCTTTCGAAGTGTACTTTTTCTTTCTCCATAACCCAAACCTCCTGTGTGTTCCCAAACTTGCACTGCTGTTGCAGAGCCTCCTGAGAGAGGTGAGCACCCAGTGTGGCCCATGTGCTTGTCTTTTGCCCCTTGCTCAGCCCACATGCACCACAGCTGTGCTCCACACCGTGACCTGCACCAGCAGCGCCCTTCTGTGCTCCTCATCATAGAATCACAGAATCATAGAATGGTAAGGTTGGAAGGGACCTCAAGGATCATCTAGTTCCAACCCCCTGCCATAGGCATGCTCAAGAGCTATGTCTCACGACCCCAGGCTGCCTTAGTACCTCTGCTCCAACCCTGCTCCTACCAGCTCATGCCATGACCTGTAGACAGGCTGACAAGATACTGTGTGGCATTCTGTGTACTTTGCTTCCTTCAACAGCTGCAGGTACACAGGCTGACAAGCTGCTTTCCCCAGGGGCCCACAGTTCTTAATCATGCCGTTGCAGTGAGCCTGTATTTGGCACAATTTTCACATTAACATCATCTGCTGTAATTGCACACAGGGAGCTGTTGTGAGCAGTTGATTGCATTTAGCTCTGTCAGTTTGCAAGTTGTCCTCTGCCTGCTCAGAGCGTTAAGGAGCTGCTGAGTCACTAAAGTTGCCAAAGATACTTCAGATATTTTTCAGCTACTCAGACACTTTTAAGCTATTCAGATATTTCGGGCTGGAGAGGCAATTTCCAATGAGCTGACCTAAGTGTACTGTTTCTAAAGTGCCTCAGCCCCCAACCTGGTGGCATGCCTGGTCTTCAGGAGGCTCTCAGAGTTCTCCTCCCTGAAGCCTGTGTCTACAGAGCCTTCCTACAGCAGCAGCCTAACAGAAACCGCCTGGATGCTGACTTGGCAGCAGCAGATCCCCTGGGTAGAGTACTGAGCACCGAGTCACCACAACAGACCTACCCATGACTCCCACAGAGCCTGCATGTTTCTGTCTTCCCAGGCCATGTCCTGCAGTCTGCTCTCCACTGGTGGTGCTGCTGCTTGCTTTGCCTTACTTGCCTGGATGGAATGGGTGCATGTCTGCCCTGCTCCTGCCTTGGAGCAAAGGGATGAAGAGGACAACCTCAGATACAGAATCTTAGCAATGGTTAGGTTGGAAAAGATCTTTCAGACCATCAAGTCCAACTGTTAATCTAGCACTGCCAAATCCATGACTAAACAATGTCCCTCAACACTACCTCTTTTACATCTCCCCTGAGATGGCAACTCCATCACTTGCAAACTTTCTAATTAGGGATTAGAAAGTTTCCCTAATGTCCACTGTAAATCTCCCCTGGTGCATGCTGAGGTCATTTCACCTTGTCCTATCACTAATTACTTGGGGGGAACTGCTGGCACCCACCTGGCTCCAGCCTCCTCTCAGAGTCACAGAGAAATGTCTCCCCTCAGCTTCCCTTATTCCAGCTTCCTCGGCCACTGCTCACAGAGCTGCTCTCTAGACCAGATGTCTTCTGGTGGTTGTTAAGAATCAGTGACAATAGAGCCACCAGCACACACTGCCTGTGCAGCCCTGGGCTGCTCTCCTGCTTGTTTTTTACATCCTTGAGCACATCGTTATGGCGAGATTTCAAGGACTGGGTGGGGTCCTGCCCTGCAGAGATAGAAGTGCTTGCCTCTGAACCCAGCTCATGCAAGCCACCAGGCACAGGAGTGGGGACGATGGATGTAACCTCCCTGAGCCTGGCACCACAGCTGATGGCTGAGGGCACTCAGAGAACTGGAGAAGCAGATGAAGGATGTAAAGATGCAGCCACAAGAACCTGTATGTTTGCTGCCTAAACCTTTTTCATCAGGCTTGCCAAAATGTCTTTCTTGGTGACTTTATCCCGGGAATTTTATCCTGGTAAATACATTTGTTTCAGTGAGTTGAAGTGTTCTAACAAAGCTGCCCAGACAGTAGAACTCCTCTGAAAGTTATGAAAGGCATCAAAATTTCTTTTTTTTTAACCCTGCCTAATGAGCAAGGAACAGATAATGAGCAGGGCAGCACTGATTAAAGCCTTCATGTGAAGCAGCAATCAAAATCTCCATCAAAATAAAATGGAGTAGTTCATCAGTTTAAGAAGACAGAGAATCCACCACAACAACTGATCAACAACTTGTCCTGCAAATCTCAGTGTGGAGCTGTTGGTTGGCAGGTCTGTCTTAGCCTGGCTCTGCATGCTGTGGAATTGTGATTGTACCAGTGAGAGATGGCAGGAAATGGTTATTTAGTGAGCTCTGTTCGGGCAGGAGATTGTATTCAGCATGATGGCTTCACTGAGCACAAATCTCACAGCCCAAAATCATGTCATAGTGAAATAACAAAAACGTCACCTCAAGCTAAATGACCTCCAAAAGGAAATGGAAGAAGAGTAGAAAGCAGGGGAGAGTGGGTGCATAGATGGGGGCTGAGTTGGAAATGCTAAGGGAACTCCAGAATTAAGGAAATACCAAACTACCACAAGGAAAGACCAAAATACCACAAGACCACAGGACCAGAATACCACAAGAAAGACCAAAAACTTCTGTAAGTTAACCACCTGAAGACAAAAAAAGCATTTTTAGCTGTTTATTAAGGACTGGACAGGACTGGGAAAGCTGCTTAGAACTGTGATAGCACAAAGAAGTGCAGGCAAAGGGGGCACTAAAATGACCCCTGGGTACCAAAACAGTCTTTGAAACCACCTGTAGAAATCACTGCCCCTCTCTGTGCGCACAGCTGCTCCTGCAGGGACAAAGAGGCTTGGCAAGTTGAGGAGGGTGAGGAGGGACTGGAGCTGCTGTGGGCTGCAGCTGGGAGGCTGGCAGGTGCTGTGGCACAGAGCAGTCTGCCCGTGCTGGTGCAGCAGTGCATTGTTTCATGAAGTGCTGTTTCCAGCCTATACTGCTTCTATGTCCCTCAGGCTTATGGCTGCAACCTGACTGAATGGCAAAGAGAAATGGTAAAAAAGCCACTTTTGCCTCCAGACTTGGGCATTTTCAGACCCCCAGCCCATTTTTAAAGGTTAAACAGTGAAAGTCGTTGGTGTGACCCCTCCCTTGTGCTCTGTTTTGAGTGAACTCATCTCTCTTCCCCAGTTCCTCACAAAAGTCACTACCTACCACGGCCTGGCAAAACAGACAAGGGAGTCTGCCTGGGTAACTGTCACTGACTGTGAAATCCACACTTTGGGAAGGTGTCCCAAATGCACTGAAAATAATGAGCAGAAGTTAGAGAAAAAAAACACAGCTATACATGGGAAAAAGAAGGGGAAGCAGTCGGTGACAGGAGCCAAGAATATGTGACAGGCTTAAAATAGCCAGCAAAAAAATGCATTTCTTCATCAGCAGTCACCAGCTTCATCTGCATTCATTTGAATCCCTGTGCTGCACCCACACAGAGCTCAACCTCCTGGCAGAAGTGACAGTCTCATACTCCTGACAGCCCTCTGGTATCAGCAGATTGAATCTGGGTTAAAGATTGCCAGAATCCACTGCTCTCACACCAGTGTAAGCAGGTCATAGCATCAGTGGAACATCGCAGAATGGGACCTTAAAGTTCATCTGGCTCCATCCCCCCCTGCCATGGGCAGGACATCTCCCACTGGCCCTGGCTGCTCAAGCTGGTACAGTTTCAGTGGATAGAGTTGTACTGGCTCCAGCATTCTCAGGCTGATTTGCAGATACTGCAACCTGGGAAGCAAGGGTACTTATAGTGATGCAGAGGGATGGGAAAGAACTGAGCTATGGGGTGAGCAGAAATAGTGCTAATGAAACACAAACCTGACTAGCTGGAGAGCAGAGCATGGAGAGCCCAGCTGGAGCCAGCCAGCTCCCACTGCATCTGCTGCCTGCCAGGGCTCTGCACAGCAGCAGCAGCCTGGTGGCTGGCAGTGCCAAGGGGAGTGGAATATGTCTTGTTTTAACCTTTTATTTGTTTAACCCTTACTGTGTAGGTGAGAGTGTGCAGCCAAACTTCTCATGACTTGGCAGAGACTCTGTTTTTGTCTCTCCTATCAGAGGTGATCAGAGTTTAGCAAAGTTCTCACACAAAAGGATCACATCCATCCTCAAGCTTTATTTCCTAACACTTTTGCAGAGTTGCCTGTTTACCTACAACACTAAAAGGGAAAGACATTAAAAAACGCAAATTTAGAAAAAAAAAAATTACCTGTTCTAAAGCTGTGGAAAGGGGAGATACAACCAGAAAGAACTGCTGCCTAGATTTATTGGTTTGGGGCTTGGATCTCTCCAGGGGTCAAGCAGGGATGCTGAGTATCTGAAAGGAAATGAACATTTTAACTCCTGCAGCAGCATATTACACCAGCCCGGCATCATTACACTCAGCTGGAGCAGGAGCATTGATCTCATCATGAGGTACTCACACGGCTGAAGTTCCCAGCAGGACCCCTGTGGAGTGTTTGCAGTGCAAAGATGCAGGACAGCCAAACACAGTGCCTGGAAGAATACACTGGACAGCTCATAGGCCATTGATTCAGTAATGCCTGGGCTAAAATGGAGCAAGGTCACAGTTCTGCTGTGCCCAAGTCTGAGTAGGCAGCAGTCACAGCCAGTAAGAAGCACCACAGCCACTCTACTTAGCCTCTGAATTTACTGAGGGCTTCGGCAATCAGAATTGCTGAATTGCCCTTCCCTTGTCCACTGTCAAAGTCACAGCGAGAGTGGACAAGGGAAGGGCAACTGATGGCATCTGCCTGGACCTGAGTAAGGCATTTGACTCTGTCCCACATGGCATCCTGGTCACCAAACTGGAAAAACATGGACTGGATGTGTGGAGCACTGCTGGGTAAGGAATTGCCTGGATGGTGGCACCCAGAGAGTGGTGATCAGGGGCACAATGTCCACCTGGAGACCAGTGCCAAGTGGTGTCCCTCAGGGGTCAGTGCTGGCACCAGTGCTGTTTGACATCTTTGTCAGTGCCATGGACAGAGGAATCAGTGCACCCTCAGCAAGTTTGCAGATGACACCAAGCTGTGTGGCACAGTCACTTGCTAGAGGGCAGGGATCCATCCAGAGGGACCTGGACAGGCTGGAGAGTTGGGCCCAGGCCAACCTCATGAAATTCAACAAGGCCAAGTGTAAGGTCCTGCACCTGGGTAGGCACAATCCCAAGCACAACTCCAGGCTGGGTGGTGAATGGCTGGAGAGCAGCCCTGAGGAAAAGGACCTTGGAGTCTGGGTTGATGAAAAGCTCAACATGAGCCTGCAGTGTGCACATGCAGCCCAGACAGCAACCGAGTCCTAGGCTGCATCAAGAGCAGCGTGGCCAGCAGGGCAAGGGAGGGGATTCTGCCACTTTACTCTGCTCTTGTCAGACCCCACCTGGAGTACTGTGTGCAGTTCTGGAGCCCTCAGCACAGGAAGGACATGGAAGTGTTGGAGCGGGTCCAGAGGAGGGCCACAAAGATGATCAGAGGGCTGGAGCAGCTCTCCTATGAGGACAGGCTGAGAGAGTTGGGGCTCTGCAGCCTGGAGAGGAGAAGACTTTCAGTAGACCTGATAGTAGCCTTCCAGTACCTGAAGGGGCCTCCAGGAAGGCTGTGGAGGGGATATTTACAAGGGCTTGGAATGACAGGACAAGGGGCAATGGGTTTGAACTGACAGAGGGAAGATTTAGACTGGATGTCAGGAGGAAGTTCTTTACAGTGAGGGTGGTGAGACACTGGCACAGGTTGCCCAGGGAGGTTGTGGCTGCTCCCTCCCTGGAGGTGTTCAAGGCCAGGTTGGACGAGGCCTTGAGTGACCTGTACTAGTGGGAGGTGTCCCTGCCTATGGCAGGGGGTTGGAACTAGATGATCCTTGAGGTCCCTTCCAACCTTACCATTCTATGATTCTATGATTTGGTACCAGCAAGGTCAAAACTTGGCAGCCACCGGAGCGGAGTTGATTTTCACCTGCTGATACCTCGTCCAGTGTTTCTTTACTCTCTTCTTCCCTAGCTCTCATCTGCCTCTTTCCTAAGCCACACTCCTATCCACCATAGAATTTTATTAGTTAAAAGCCAACAATAAAGCCCAAATCCTGCTTCCAGAGCATCCTGAGGCCAGGAAAGCAGCAGCAGCTGCAGCAGCAAGATGAGCAGACCATGTATGTCACAAAAGATAGTGCACAAGGTGTGCACCACCACAAAAGGCACTCCAAGGCAGGCAAAAAGTCAAGAAAAAAGATACCATTGGTGGACTTGCAATCTGTGACCACATCACTGACCCAGCCTCTCCTCTCACACACATGATACAACTGGCTGTGCCCACAACAAAAGCTTTATTTCAAGTCCATCCCCCAGCTTGGAGAAGCAGAGCCGTGCCACAGTGCTGTGGTGGTCCTTATTGCATGCCCTTTTCAGGAGCTTTGGTTCACAGAGTGGAAATGCAGCTTTAAAAGCCTGGAGGAGAAACCACTCCTGGCATCCAACCCTGGACTCACAAAACCTCCCTAAATGCCCCCAGCCCAAGCAGGAAGGCAAAGGTGGCTCACTGGCTTTGGGGCTGCCCCCAGACCTGGTGGTACCCGTCAGAAGAGAGCCTTTCAGGGTGAGAAGCAGGAGTGAAATTTTGGGACCAATCTTATGACATCCAGCAGAAGCTGTCCCCTCTCAGCTTTGCTCCCCTATGAGAATAAAATGTAGAGTGTCAACAGTTTGTTTGAACTGCAAAACCACACCGAGGTGGTGTGCTGGAAACAGGAGTCAGTTCACAGAACTGTTCTTTACAGGTGTCTCTTCTTTTTCCTGCCCCTCCCCCCATTTAAAAAGAAACAGATTTGCAAAGCGTTAAATAACCCAGCAGGCAAAAAACTCCGCTCCAGGTTGGTGCAAAACATCTTTCCACATCCCCCCCAGTTCTCCTCCCAGCCCAGGGCTTCCTTCGGCTCACCTTGGGTCTGGCTTCCGACCTTTCCCCAACCCGCCCCAGCCGTGCAGAGCAAGGCCTGGTGCAGAGCGACGCGCACGAAGAGATGGGCTACACAACTTCACTACGACTACAGCCGGGCCGGCAGGCAGAGCCGCGGCTGGCAGGCAGAGCCGCGGCTGGCAGGCAGAGCTGCGGCTGGCAGGGCAGAGCCGCGGCTGGCAGGGCAGAGCTGGTGCCCGCCGCAGGCCGAGGCCTATCGGCGCTGCCGCCTCTGCCGTGCTCGCTGCCTGAGGCGCCGCGCAGACAGGCTGAGCGGCTGCTTCCCGAACTTCCTCATGATCTCCTTGATCCTGGCCAGGTTGGTTTTGGAGACGGTGAAGTCGCACTGGGTAGCTCCCATGTCGTAGCCAACCTCGCAGGTCCTGGTGGCCGTGGTGTAGCCCTCGGCCTTGACGCCCACCACGTACTCGCCCGGGTTGAGCAGACGCCAGTAATCCCCATCGGCGCCTGCGGGACGAGAGATGGCGTTCAGGGCACTGACCCTTCCTCCTGGAGCACACAGAACCACCACTGCCACAGCCAGAGGGGGCCGAGGAGGCTGTCCCCATCATGCACATCCTCCCCTCTGGAGAGCACACTGCAAACCTGATGCCCAAATGGCAAAACAGGACCAGCAGCTTCATGCTGCCTGCAGCCTGCTGCAAGGCCTAGAGCACAGCTCTCAGGAGTGGCCCAGGGACCTGGGGGTGTTCAGCCTGGACAGGAGGAAGCTGAGGGGAGACCTCATTGCTCTCTGTAACTCCCTGAGAGGAGGGAGGAGTAATGTGGGGGTCAGTCTCTCCTAAGTAACAAGAAATAGGACAAGAGGAAATAGCCTCAAGCTGCACCAGGAGAGCTTTAAATTCTGTATTAGCATAAACATCTTCCCCAAAAGGGTTGTCAAGCCCTGGAACAGGCTGCACAGGGCAGAGGTGGAGTGACCATCCCCAGAGGTGCTCAACATCTGTGTAGATGTGGTGCTGAGGTGCAGTGGTGACCTGGAGATGCTGTGCTGGCAGTTCGACTTGGTGATCTTAAAGGTCTCTTCCAGGTGAAACAAGTCCAGGGCTCTGTAAGAGTTGTGTCATCTGAAGTCAGGAAGACCCTGAAGCAAAGGGCTGCTTTGTAAAGGTTGGTGACTCCTGAGGGGTGTCAAAGACCTTCTCCAGACTAATTCTAACTAATGGATCAAGAGGAGTGCCAGTAGGTGCCCATGCCACACTTTCTGGCCCTGGCCAGATCCCCTGGGCACACCTGGTTTGGTGCTAGTTCATGTGCAGAGTGTGACTGTATGGTGTCAGCTCTCTTAGAGACCCAAGTGTCTCCTATCTCACACTGACTTTCATCACGCTGACTTTTCTGCAAGGAACAACTTGCCAGGGTGCTTAACCAGCTGCTAAGCTCTGAGACCTGCCACTAGAGCTCCTGCAATCAACTCAAATACCCAATCATGAAGCAAGATGTGTTTGAACAGTCCTCAACAGTCTTTGTTGAATCAGGACTTGTGGTTTCTTCTTTGTTCCTCCACAAATCATCTCAGACCCCCCCAAACCTGCATAAGGATGCTTGAAGGCTTCTTCCAGGACACCGTCAGCTAGCAAGTGTGCTTAGCTGTGGGCTGGGAAAGCCAAAACAATGAGACCTACAACTAGGTTTGTACTCTGTCCCAGGAAAACCCAGAGCGGAGTGGAAGGGCATTTTCAGACATGCAGCTCTCTATAAATAGAAGTGCAGCATCTCTGGGAAGAGGCTGGGTCTGAACACTGATGAGCACTGACAGTGTTACTATGGCTAACCCTGGGTTGCTCGCAGCGCAGTGTGTTGCAGAAACTAAAGATGATTTGCACACAAATGTTGTGTTTGGGGCAGACTGGGCTAGCCAGCTCCTCTTTAAAGCCACAGGGGTTAATTAAGGGCTGGCAAAATACAAGTCGTGTTTGCAAGCAGCAAGCCTCAGCAAAAGAACAGTTATCAACTGCACCCTGCTACTGCAGTCTCTAAGTGCAGGTGTGACACTGTCTACAATGTGCTAGTCCCTGGGTGCAGTGTGCTAGTCCCTGGGTGCAGTGTGCTAGTCCTTGGGTGCAGTGTGCTAGTCCCTGGGTGCAGTGTGCTAGTCCTTGGGTGCAGTGTGCTAGTTCTTGGGTGCCGTGTGCTAGTCCCTGGGTGCAGTGTGCTAGTGCTTGGGTGCAGTGTGCTAGTCCTTGGGTGCAGTGTGCTAGTCCTTGGGTGCAGTGTGCTAGTCCCTGGGTGCAGTGTGAGGTTAGTTCTCACACAGCAGCTTGCTAAAGCTCTTCTTTCAGCCAGTTTGACCCCTCCTGATGTCATGACCACGGTCCAGATTTCTTTTTCTCAACAGTCATTTTTAGGGAGGGGTCTCTGAGAAGCTTTTTATTCCAGCTGGGTAGGTTTAGACTGGACATTAGGAAAAAAAAAATTCCCAGCAAGAGTGGTCAGGCACCGGAATGAGCTGCCCAGGGAGGTGGTTGAGTCACCAACCCTGGATGTGTTTAAAAGTCATTTGGATGTGGTGCTTGGGGTTTAGGGTGCACCTTGTGGAGTAGGGTTATTGGTTGGACTTGGTGATCCTCAGGGTCTTTTCCAACCTGAATGTTTCTGTGATTCTGTGATTTGGTTCTCCCTTACTACTGAGTCTGTTGGCAGACCTTAAGCAGAAGACAAAACGTTCCCAGGTTTCTTGGATTTATCCCTAAGAGCTCAGTTTTCTTCTGGAAAGGCTCTGGTGATGTGTGGCTGTGAAGGCATCTCTGTTCAGAGCCCCTGGTTTTCAGATCTGGCCCACATTCTCCTAGCACATTTATAGGCAGCTCATCACAACCCCACACAGGGCCAGGAAGTAATATTTACACCTTCTCACCCCACAGGGAGGTGATCAGGAAGCTGGATCTTCAGCTGCCAGCAGGATGCACCTCACCTCCTTCTCAGCTACTACTGAACAGACGTTAGGACTGCTGTCAGCTGCCACTGCCCAGAATGAAAGGGAGTTTGTTTTGAAAAAATCAGATTAAATGCAGTAA
The DNA here is from genome assembly GCA_013396675.1 of Eubucco bourcierii. NCBI lineage: Eukaryota > Metazoa > Chordata > Aves > Piciformes > Ramphastidae > Eubucco > Eubucco bourcierii. Next base: position 14,291 of record VWZE01000965.1, read on the forward strand.
AAATTTTAGAGCAGATGGCAAGAGAAGCATAATTAAAAATACAGATGGATTTAGTAAATAATAGGTTTACTTAAAGAACAGAATCAGGCTCTAGCAGGAGCAGGCTGGAGGCAAACTACATCCGTCTGCACCTGTTTGATCTGGGAAAGGATTGCCACATCTGCTCAGAGAGAATAATCATGCATGAACCATGACAACAGTACCACAAGGTACATGTGCCAGATGACTCCATCAACACCCCCATGAAGAAGAACTCCCTTTGAGCACAGTAGGACAGACCTTGGTGCAATTAAGTGTCATATTTACACTCAAACGCAGCAGATTTCACTAAGTGAAATTCGTTATACAAACCTACCTTAGTGCTTTGTTACCTACAAAGGACTTGCCAGGGGAGCCAGGCACGGTGCTGCTAGCTGTGACTTACATTTGGTCTGGTGAGCAGGCAGCCAGGAATGAGGCTGGAGCTGTAACTGCATCATTATGCTCAGCTTAGCCTGATGTTATTAAATATTGCTACTTGGCTTTGGCTGCACAATGTGTTACAGAAATCACATGAAACTTATCAAAGTATTCAGGTCGCTTTCCCTGGCCATTGTGTGAAATGAACTGATGCAAAACGTCACCCAGAAGCATGCCTCTGTCTCTGAGTCTGGCTGTGGTACAGAATGGTGTCCCTAGAAACACAACATGCACCTCCTCAGCAGGGTTTGCTCTGATGCTCCCCAAAGGTGCAGTTGCAGGAAGAGCTCCACAGAGGCCCTTGCCACAGCAGGATAAGAGGTGTCTGGGTGACATTTGGTCATCCAATCAATGAACTCTTTCCCAGAGGTCATCTCCCAGAGCACAGTCCTCATCTACCCACAGCAACACGTAATCACTCAGACCTATTGACAGCTACCTCTGCAGCAGGGGGAAATGGAGCCATGGCCCACACAGCACTCACTGACAATCGATGCCTTCAGTTAGCCTGTCCACGTCATTAGTGCCAGCAGCCTTCTCTTCACAGCAGACACATTGCATGGCCAGAAAAAACAGCACAATGCTTTCCATGCCTTTTTATATTTTTTCCCCCCACAGGAGAAATTTCTGAAGCAAATATTATTAGAGGGCCTTCACATATAACTATGTAAAGGTGAGTGCCAGGAGGCTGGAGCCAGGCTCTGCTGGGTGATGCCCAGTGACAGCACAAGGGGCAGTGGGTAGAAGCTGAGGCATAGGAAGTTTTCATTTAAACATGAGGAGGAATTTTTTCCCTGTCAGGCTGACAGGACACTGGAACAGGTTGCCCAGGGGGGTTGTAGAGTCTCCCTCTCTGGAGATATTCAAGACCTGTCTGGATGTGTTCCTGTGTGATATGGTATAGGTGATCCTGCTCTGGCAGGGGGGGTGGACTGGATGAGCTTTAGAGGTCCCTTCCAGCCCCTGCTGTTCTGTGGTTCTGTGATTCACAGGGGATTTCAGTCTGGCTGCAGAGGGTAGCCAGCCCTGTCTGACAGACACACTGGGTACCTCCCTGCTCAGCTCACTTGATACCAAATGTACATCAACAGTGGCCACAGCACAGCCTATTTTTGTATCAAGCACCTCGGAGGTTTACGTTTTTCATTTTAAGAGGTATAAATGAAAGAAGACTGCTGACAATTTGCCTTCTTCCTCTGGTGCTATGCTTGTCATTTCAGCTCTTTGGCTCCAGCATAAATGCTCTAGTTTTGAAGACTGCTGAGCCATACCTTGTTATCTGTATAGCATAAAACAGGACAGGGCTCTTATGTTCCCACCTACAAAGTGATTCCTAAACAGAGTGCCAGCTTAAGTGTCTTCTTACAGAGAAAAACTAAAAAGACTGACACAAATACTTTTGGTGTTCACCACCAAGTGCAGGTGGTCTTGAGCCACCGAAGCTCAGTTCTAAGTCTAGATTCAAAGAGCTGCAAAACTCTCCCAGTCTTACAAGGTGGATTCTGAGGTCTTGCACATCCATTGCACTCCACCAGGACTCCTCTGTAGGCAGGTTTGCTGTTTGGAAACTCTTGTCCGTTGTTCCACATGGCAATCAGAGCTGGAGATTAATCACCCATTGCATTTTCTCAGCCTCAGCCAGAGCAATAGATCAATTCTGCTAACAGAGTCATACAACCTACAATTTATGGCAGTCTTTCAAGGCTGCCAAGGCTTCCAAGACAAGGGGAAAGCGACTGATGACTTTAATTCCCTCTATCATTTCCCAGTGGTTGCATTTTGAAATGGTTAAGGCAGAATCATCATTGCCTAAGTAAATATCTGTCAGTCAGTGTTTTCTTTTACAACAGAGACACAGTAGCACTGAAATAAAATTAATCATAAACTAAGTTAGATAGTCCAAGACTTATTATGGGCTCGGGTAATCTATTCCAGCAAACCTGAAAGACTTGGACATCTCCTATCCAGAGCTCTGTGACAGATCATAGCCTGAACTCAGTCACAATGTGCCATGGTGCAGCTCAGTGGCATAGCACATCAGTGTGACAGCAAACAAAAGACCTGGAATACAAGTTAGGATGTAAGAAAAACCCATAAAGTCAGTGTTTCTGTTCCTACTGCTTACCCAGGTGTGGAGGACACAATATGAATTGTCTGCTGATTCACCACTCTTCATAAACACACAACAGAGACCTTGTTAACCTCTGGCACCCAGCCCTTTGAGTGCTATCCATCACCAAAGGCTCGTGCTGACACCTTGTTTTGCTATTTCTTTCCACATACTCCTCTCCTTGCTCTGTTCCCTCTGCTGTTTCTCCATCCATCATGGTACGGTGCCTTCACAAACACAGCAGCCACTGGACACTACCCCAGCTGCTACCTGGCAACATCCATTTCCAGCTATTCCTATTAATCTTGTAATTGGCCAGTGTTTATCTAAAGCAGTTCTTTATTTAGTGCCATAGCCACTTTCCAGGCCATTAAGCAGGCTTAGAGTTTACTCAGAACATCCTGACACATGCCTGTGCCTGGCTGCAGAGCAGCTCATGACAGCAAGGCAAACAGCCATTCCTCAGGCCTTCTGACAGTGCTCATGTTGGAGAGTGACCCTGGGCTGACAGTCACCTGTGCAAAGCAGTGGCCCATCCCAGCCTCCTGAAATGATCTCTTCTAAAGCTGTGATGTTTTGCAGGAGGCTTTTCAGGCTGTGAAACTCCCTTTTCCCTGCAACAGCTGTTTCTCCTCTGGATACAGCTCCAAGTCACATTTCCAACAGGTTCAGAAAGCTGTAACTAAGAACAGCCAGAGAAACGCTCTGCCCAACAAGGCATCACTCACACCCTTGTTCTCCACGGTGAGATCTGCACTACTTTTACATGAGAGAGGGAGCAGTAAGAGTTCTGGCACAGCCTTACTCAGGCTACTGATTTTGGGCAGACTTAAGGCTGTTTGCTCACAATTTCAAGACGTGGGAAGAGGAAGAGAGGGGCCTGTAAGAAAGACAGGGACAAGCTTTTAGCAGAGCCTGTTGCAACTGGACTTTAACCTAAACAGAGAGAGATTTAGAAACATTCCAGGCCAGGATGCACAGGGCTCTGGGAAACCTGCTCTAGTTGAAGATTTCCCTGCTGACTGCAAGTGGGATTGGAGTGGATGATTTTTAGAGGTCACTTCCTACCCAAAACATTCCATGATTCTTCCCTACACAGCTGCACCGCGGAAAGAAGTGGACTCCTCCCTGTACATCCCTCTGCAGCACGGCCCTTGGACTGGCTGGCTTCTCTCTGGCACCGAGTCCAGAGCTGCAGTGAGTACCTGTACCTTGCTTCTAAACCTCAGGTCTATTCACCTGTGCTGCTGTCTGGGGGCTGTGTTGGTGTCCTTTACCTGTGCGGATGTCGTGGTTAACACCTTCTACTGAAATAACAGCATTGGGGATCCCCTTCCCGTGCACATCTCTCACTACGCCTTTGATGCCTCGATGGACCTGTGGAGAGAATACACAAACTGGTAAATACTGCCCAGGCAGGAGCAGAGCTGTCGTTAGGAAGGGACAACAGCCACTACTTGGATCACACTCATTATGTTCCTACTTTATCACCCATGCAATTCCGAAGCTTCACTAACCCAGTAGCAGCCTCCCAGGCATCAGCTACCTATGAATCCACTTAGAAATTCCTGAGGCATCACATCGGAGAGAGAGGTAAAAGCAGCAGATGGAGCACCAGCCATAGCTGCTTTTCTCCTGGCAATCCTTCCTAGCAAGCTCAGGGCTCATGTCAAGTTTTAAGCAAGCTTCATCACTTTGCTCTAAGTTGAGCAGGTGTGCTGGTTTAAGGCTAATTAGAATATTTTAATAGAGAAAA
>VWZE01000965.1:18982-29722 GCA_013396675.1 Eubucco bourcierii
TGGGGAACTCCCAAACCTTCACAGCAGGCCTGTCTGAAGTGATGTGCCATGGCTGCTCATAGGTAAAGCTCCTAGCACAAAGACCATGCAAAGCACAAAGACAAAATCATGCAACTCATCACCCAAGGGAAGTATCAGAAGCCTTCAACCCCCTCACAGTCCCACAGGAGCTACCCAGAGGGTCAGCAGGTGCTGCCCTGTGCAGTACCTGCTCCATGAAGACGATGAGGGACTCGCGGTTGTTCTCCCACTCCTCGGGCAGCTCACTCTCGTGGGGGTACTTGTCACAGCCAACGTAGATGGAGAGCTCAAAGCAGTTGGTGTGCAGGTAACTGAAGTCGTTTATGCCTGTGGATAGAGGGGACAAGAGATTATTTTACAGCTTCTTCTAAGTGCTGGCTAAGATCTAGTATTTCATGCAGAGTAGTGCAAGACCTTTCACCATGAGCTGGCTTAACCTGCAGACCTGGCAAGGAAAAAGCTTTATAGAAACAAAGCACCTGAGCAACATCAGCAGAGTCCCATCACCCTCAATTTAAAAAATGTCTTCCTCCCCTCCAGTCTAAATCTCACCTCTTTTAGTTTCAAACCTTCACCCCTTGTCCTGTCACAACAGGCCCTGCTAAAATTATGTCCCCACACATCCAAGTCAAAACCCAGGACCCTTCAGTGCCGCTGACACTGGAGAAGCTTGAGTTCAATTCCATGTTACAGAGAGTGCTGTGACCTTTGCAAAGGTCCTGAGCACTAGGGAAGATTGCATTTCGATGGAGATCTCCAACATTCCCTGGCATTCTCTCCACTCATCACCCTCTTTTGGAGGAAATTCCCTTTGTTATTTCTCCATAATCACATAGATGCCATGACACAGTACATGGCACTAGAGGCAGAAAAGACATGAGCTGCATTTCATAGTCCGCATTCATTTCTAACCAAAAGTAACTTAAAGCCCAGGTATTAATGATCATTTTTGTATCTTAATTGGGAAAAAATAGCAGGAAATGCATTCAGCTTCTGACCAAAAACAGTTAAGCCCCCTCCTTTGTCCAGTCCAATTACCACAGAGCAGCAGTCAAGTACTTCACGATCCCTCAGTGCCTTCTCGATGCAGTCCAGGAGGATGATGGAACACAGATGTAAAGCTGATCTGTGTAGGTGGTGGGGAAAGCCTGAACACCAGAGAGTGTCACATACTGCAGTGATTCCCTGCCCTCTGAGAAACAGCCACAGTTGTGTTCCCCTCCATCACACCCTGATCATCCTGTTGGGAGATGTGCTGCAACACACAGCAGCTGCTCAGTTTTAAAATGTGTAAGTAGGAAAATAACTTCATGTTGCCAAGAGCAACTCTCTGTGTAGTGACTGAAGATGCAATCAAGCCTCCAAAACACTGGAAAGAAACTGGCATTCTTCTGTTCTTTACATCTGTGGAAGCCAGACAGTGCAGTAACACTGTTAGTGAGGCTGCTGCACTCATGGCAGTCCCAGAGTGCAGGAAACACTGTGCCTGGAGCCATTTGCTGTCTGGGCTGCACAGACTTCCCAGGGACTCTCTTGGGTTGACAAGGAGTTAGAAGAACCCCCCAGAAATTTCCCTGTTAACAGTACACATGCATGATTACCACAAGGCCAAGGAGCAGGTGGATCAGCAGAGAGAGGATGGGCAGCTTCAAGCTGTGGTACAGCAGGGAGATGCCACCCACATCAAAGGACAGGAGGGGTAGCTCTCTGCCGCCAATGCATTGGTGAGTCCCTTGAGGTCAAACATTGAACAATTAGGGGGTTAGGAGAAGAAAGGTCTGTGCTCACTTGAAAAGAGAAGGAACAGAAAAATGGAGTAAGCTATAAAACTATGTCTCTGTAGTCATGGGATTCCAGAGGACAAAAACACAGGAGACATCTGCCTCTGGATGTGGAACGGCACTGGGACAATGCCTTCCAATGCAGGTGCCAGCTGCAATACATACATCTGTGTGTAATACACAGCACCCTCTTCCCTTTGGCTAAGCAGAGAAGCTCTAAAGCCATCCTGCAGGCTTGAGGCCAAGCTCAAAAGGAAACCACAGCTTTTGAGGTTTAGTCTGAAGTACCAGGTGTAAAGAATTGAAAGCAAAACCAGGATTCCACTTTGCTCAAAGACAACCTTGGAAATCTTGCTATAATGTAAGGAAGCAGGAGGCAAAGTATAATGAGAAACATGATAAAGCAGTAAGACACATCAGGTGAAGCAAAGCCAACATGCAATTGTGAACAAGAAATCAAAACACTGTTCAGCAGCTCTATTGTACATCATTGACTAGGGTGACAGCTGCTAGTGGCACAGCTAATGGCATCTTTTCTGGATCAATCCATAGCCATGTTTCTAATAACGCTTAGGAAATTTTGACTCATACACTGGCTAATTAAGCAGCCAAGCTAGCATTCAGAAGTTCTTTGCAGAGATACATGGAGCTGTATGGTCAGGCATTGGCCTCAGCCTTCTCCCACAGATTCACCCAGCCCTAGCTACCTCCAGAGAAAACACCTGGCAAGTGAATTCTTCAGTGTCTGACCAGTGCTGGCATTACCTGGGCCCAGGGGAAAGCCGCAAGAGCTGTGCACCAAAGTCGGACACAGCCACGCAGTGAGGCTACCTGCCTCACTGGAGCTGGAGCTGGAGCTCCAGCCAAACAGGGTCTGCACAGACCCTCCCTCACAGATGTTTGCCAGTGCTGCTGCCCTGTTCCTCCCTGCACTGAAGTGCTGCAGGTACACAGCTCACTGCTCAGCAACCAACCAAGGTGCTCACACAACCCAAAAGTCCTGAGCTCAGCTGTGATGAAGAACGTGATTCCCAGTCTGTGTGAAGCCTGCACCCAGAGAAATACCACATAGCTGCTGCTGGTGAAGAAGTGCTTCTTTCTGGGCTGCCCTGGCAACTGATGCTTTGGCTGCATCACAGCACACAACTTCCCTCTGTGCTCCTGCACAGGGGTCAGGCTCGGCCATATGGTGAGTGCTGCAGACTGTAATTGACTCTGGCAGCAGAAACTCCTGTGGAGCACCTGCACAGCTGAAGTGCCAGGTTGTCAGGGCTGTTAAAAACAGGACAGTAGCTTGTGGCAGCTTTTGGTGGCATGTTTATACAACCTGAAGTGGTTGTGAGTGAGGCCTGACCGGTGACTGAGTTGTGCAAGCTGGAGGCTGAAATCATCATTTTCTTACCCAAGGGTCACCGGAGTCTCTCCCTGAAGCTGCTGCCTTGGCTCTGACACTGGCTACCTTTGGTGTTGAGGGGCAGCTCTCTGCTGGCACCCTGTGAGATGGCAACGGCTTCCCTTTCCTAGTGAGTCTGGACTGGGTTGGTTTTCTCCTTGAGCAAGCAGAACCCATAGAAGTGACACAATGCACTTTGGGAGAGCAGGAGTGACCTGGTCACTAGTCACTAACAGGGCAGTCCCCTTCAGCCCTCTGACACCTGGCAACATGCAGCAAGCAGACTCCCAGATGGGAATGCTTTTACTACCATGGCCTCTGCAAGGTACCCCAGGCAGTGGTGGTGCCCCTACGTTCAGCAAGGCTTGCTGGGAGGGTGGCAACCTGATGGGACACGTTTGCCTGGACAAGCAGTGGATGCTTCCTCCCTGGAAGTGCTCAGGGCCAGACCAGTTGGGTCTGTGGCAGCCTGGGCTAGCAGGAGGTGCCCCTGCCAACAGCAGGGCAGCTGGAACAGGCCGAGGTTTCACTTCTGCAGACACTTACTTCCGGCCACGGTGTGCCAGGAGGCGCCGTTGACGGTGCCGTCCTCCTTCTGGAAGTCCTCGGTGTGGCAGGCTCTCCTCCTGGCGTCGGTCATCAGGCGGTGGGTGGAGGCGTAGGAGTATGCCAGCCAGCGGAAGACGTGGTCGTCGGGCGTGGCCGTGTAGTCCTGTGTCTTCCACAGCGACCGCACCATGTCGTAGGGGTAGGCCACCACCAGCTCCCCACCCTGCAGGTTGCCCCCCAGCACGAAGGGAATTTTCTCCATCCACGCTATGATTGCCCTCGTCTCGACGGCCACCTGGGGGGAGAGAACAGGCAGCTGCAGGACAGCCTCTGGGCTCACCTCGCCTTGCAGACCAGACCCAGCAGCCTCACTGCCGGCTCTTACCAGCACCAGGGGCAGCCGGGGTGAGGCTTCTGCAAGTTACAGCTTGGCAGCCACGTGTGGGAAGTCACCAAAAGCCCCTCAGAAGGAACAAACCCTCCAAGTTAGGACATTATGGAGCAGGAGCATCAGTAAGCCAGGATGGTTTCAGCTGGAAGGGACCTAAAGGATCATCTCCTTCAACCCCCTGCCAGGCACGGGACACCTCCCACTAGCCCCAGTGGCTCAAGGCCCTCCCCTCAGAGTGGGGCACCTCAACTGCTGTAAATAGTTGTCAATGCAATTAAAAGGCCATGCAAAAATAAGCTATGCTTTGGCACTATGATCCAATAAATGACTTCAGTGTAACTCCCGCATATGCCTCAGCAGTTGCTGTGCTACGTCAGACATGAGTATATTTCAAATAAGAACAACTGATGAAGTTGCCAAACCACTGTGCATCATATTTGAAAAGTCATGGCAGACTGGTGAAGTTCCTGCTGACTGGAGAAGGGCAAACATAACACCCATCTTCAAGAAGGGTAAAAAGAATGACCCTGGAAACTACAGACCAGTCAGCCTCACCTCTGTGCCTGGCAAGATCATGGAGCAGATCCTGCTGAAAGTCCTGCTAAGGCAAATGGAAAACAAAGCAGAGGTGATTGGTGGGAACCAGCATGGCTTCACCAAGGGCAGATCTTGCCTGACAAATTTAGTGGCTTTCTATGATGAAGTCACAGCGACAGTGGACAAGGGAAAGGCAGCTGATGTCATCTACCTGGACCTGAGTAAAGCATTTGACTCTGTCCCACATGACATCCTGGTCACCAAACTGGAAAAGCATGGACTTGATGGATGGACCACTCGCTGGATAAGGAATTGGCTGGATGGTCGAACCCAGAGAGTGGCGATCAACGGCACAATGTCCACCTGGAGACCAGTGACAAGTGGTGTCCCTCAGGGGTCAGTGCTGGGACCAGTGCTGTTTAACATCTTTGTCAGTGACATGGACAGAGGAATGGAGTGCACCCTCAGCAAGTTTGCAGATGACACCAAGCTGTGTGGCACAGTCGACTTGCTAGAGGGCAGGGATGCCATCCAGAGGGACCTGGACAGGCTGGAGAGTTGGGCCCAGGCCAACCTGATGAAATTCAATAAGGCCAAGTGTAAGGTCCTGCACCTGGGTAGGCACAATCCCAAGCACAAATACAGGCTGGGTGGTGAATGGCTGGAGAGCAGCCCTGAGGAAAAGGACCTTGGAGTCTGGGTTGATGAAAAGCTCAACATGAGCCTGCAGTGTGCACATGCAGCCCAGACAGCCAACCGAGTCCTAGGCTGCATCAAGAGAAGCGTGGCCAGCAGGGCAAGGGAGGGGATTCTGCCCCTTTACTCTGCTCTCGTCAGACCCCACCTGGAGTACTGTGTGCAGTTCTGGAACCCTCAGCACAGGAAGGACATGGAAGTGTTGGAGCGGGTCCAGAGGAGGGCCACAAAGATGATCAGAGGGCTGGAGCAGCTCTCCTATGAGGACAGGCTGAGGGAGTTGGGGCTCTTCAGCCTGGAGAAGAGAAGGCTTCGAGGGGACCTGATAGTAGCCTTCCAGTATCTGAAGGGGGCCTACAGGAAGGCTGGGGAAGGATTATTTACAAGGTCCTGCAATGACAGGACAAGGGGCAATGGGTTTGAACTGGCAGAGGGGAGATTTAGACTGGATGTTAGGAGGAAGTTCTTTACAGTGAGGGTGGTGAGGCACTGGAACAGGTTGCCCAGGGAGGTTGTGGATGCTCCCTCCCTGGATGTGTTCAAGGCCAGATTGGATGAGGCCTTGAGTAACCTCTACTAGTGGGAGGTGTCCCTGCCTATGGCAGGGGGGTGGAACTAGATGATCCTTGAGGTCCCTTCCAACCTTACCATTCTATGATTCTATGATTCTATGATAACTAAAAGCCCAGGAGAGACCTGCATGAGACCTGAGTGTGCACTCACCCAGGCTGCAGAACTGGGGAGCAGCCTGACTCAGCACTGAGCCCTGTGCTGGGTTTCTCTCAGCTGGACCAAATGCACCCTCAGCAGATTTGGAGGTGACACAAATTTGAGCTGTGAGGTTGACATGCCTGAGGGACAGGGACCTGGACACGCTTGAGAAGGGAGCCTGTGGGAAACTCATGAGGTTCAACAAGGCCAAGTGCAAGGCCCTGAGCCTGGGCGAGGGCAATCCCAAACTCAAGTACAGGCTGAGCCATGAGTGGATTGAGAATCATAGAATGGTTTGGCTGGAAGGGACTGTAAAGATGGCCTAGTTCCAACCCCCCCACCAGCCACGTGCAGAGGCATCTTCCACTGGAACAGGTAGTTCTGCCCAGCCTGGACTTGAACACTTCCAAGAAGGGGGCAACCACAACCTTCCTGGGCAATCTGCTCCAGCACCTCACTACCTTCACTGTAAAGAATTTCTTCCTAATACCAAGAGAGCAGCCCTGAGGAGGAGGGCCTGGGGGTGCTGGTGGATGAAAAGCTGAGCGTAAGGCAGCAGTAGCAGAGAAGATCAACCTTATCCTGGGGGCTGCATTAAAAGCAGTCTGGCCAGGAGGTCATGGGAGGCGATTCTGCCCTTCTGCTCTGGGGAGACTCCACCTGCTACATGACCTTCAAAGGCCCCTTTGAACCAGCTCATCCTGTGATTCTACCTGCTGCAGCCTCTAAGTTCGGTATCAAGCACTCCAGGCTTTTTCCACAGCCCAGGGAAAAGAGGATCCTCCAGGGAACAGTTGCCTCTCTAAGGGCTGCCTCTAAAGCACAGCTCCAAACGCTACCTTTGAGGTCTGTTTTTGTTTCCACTGACCGAGGCAGACAGCTCAGGGCAGGTGTGCAGCGTTACCCACACCTCCCACTCCAGCCCCAACCTTTGTGCTGCCCTCTCTCTGCTCTTACTCACTGTGGCGTTTTCGGACAGGTACCAGTCTGGGATTGGGATGTGATGGTTTGGAACTTTTCTTTTGCTCTTCTTCTGGTCTTCTGACTCCCACAGCAGAGAGTTTAAGTCAGGGAAATTATTGTTGATGTCGATACCGTCCTGAGTCCAGCGTCCTAAAGACCACCCCCCTAATTCTGAACCCTTAGATTGAGAAAAAGGAAAAGGTCAATTTAGAGCAGAACCTAGGAGCCCTCAGCAAGTGTCTGAGGCTGTGTCAAGGGTAATTGTATACAGAGGAGTCACAAGATGCATTATTTCATTAGCTGAAATGAATGATTTGGTTTTCATTCCTGTGTGTGAAACCCCGAATGAAGTGAGGCAAAGCCCAAGGGGAATTCCTGGAGGCTGGTTTGTTGCCAAGGCTTCTGCTCAAGCCTGGCTTTCCCCTGGGTCTCAGGGGAGGTGGCCCCCCAAGGCTGTGACTTCTGTCTTCCAGTTTTCTACAGACTGCCCTGGAAGATTTTCCTGTGCATTTGACCAACCCCTACGATTTCTCCTCCTGATCTTCTTCCAGACCGAATGTCTCGGATGCCCAGCACACTGCACTCCCCTCACAGAGGCTCTGTTAAATGTCAGCTGTGGAGGAAACACAAATTTCCATGTGTTTAGCTTGATCTCCCCTGAGAAACAGAGAGCAGGAATTCTCCATGTGGCATTCCCACTGCCCTGTGCATCTCAGCATGGTTTGTTCTGGCAGTCTGTGCAACCTTCCTTTCCACACAGAGCTTCCTGCTCACCACTGTCATGGGAACCTGCTCTCTGTCAGATTTATTTTTTCAATCACATGTTTCACAGAATCACAGAAACATTCAGGTTGGAACAGCCCCTCAGGATCACCAAGTTCAATCTATATCCCTACTCTGCAAGGCTCACCCTAAACCATAAAACCCCACCACATCCAAATGACTTTAAAACACATCCAGGGTTGAGGACTCCATCACCTCCCTGGGCAGCTCATTCCAGTGTCTAACCACTCTTGCTGGGAATAATGTTTCCTAATGTCCAGTCTAAACCTACTCAGTCTCAGGTGAGGGCATTATCTCTTGTTCTGTCACTAATTACTTGTGAGAAAAGACCTTTCCAACCTTTTCCTCACCACAACTCCCCTTTCCCACCCCACACTGCACTTTCCCCTTTTCCCCCCAAACCCACAGCACCTGAGTTCTGTTGAGTCTCCTCCCACTCCAGGTGTGACCATTTTGCCCTCCCTGCCCACTCCCCTATTTAATGGGCCCCAGGAAAGGCAAGCCCCAAGCTTGCCCATCTGGGCAGAGGATCCTCCTCCTCATCTCTGGTGAGTACCCATGGTGCACACTGGGTGTCTGGTGGAGGGGATCAAAAGGCCGGGGGGCCTGGTGGCCCCCCGGTTAGACAGGGTTAGGCTTGATGATTGCTCTGACATCATCCATGGGTGTTGGCTGCACCTCTTTACTTAGGCTGAGCTCCTCTCTGTTTACCTGCTCTGTTTTGCTTACTTGTGAAAATAACAGGAATGAGTCTGTGAAACGCTTTCAGGAGCATTGAATGACCCTGGAGGAGATGCCTGAGGATCCCTGTTCTTCAAGCAGGTTTGTTAACTTCCAGCTCCATGGCAGCTCTGGAGAAGGAAGGGTTTGTAGACCTGGCTTCACAGACACCCTTTGGTCCTCTGACTTCAAGCCCTGCTTGCACCCAAGCTGTGCTTTGGCCACCTAGCTGTGGTCTGGCTGTGCAGCCACCCTACCATCCCCTAAGAAATCTCCTCCGCCACCTCAGTGGGGAGGAGACTTTCACAGGAGCCTCATTGCTGACTGCAATTCCCCATCAACTCCCTGCTGATGTGTTTAAGGTAAGTAGAGAATCAGTGTGTAACTTCACAGAGCTTTGGCATGAGGAGAGCAGTTATCACAAGCCCATCAGGAACTTCAGTGGCTTCTGCTTGCTTTGACTTGTTCTTGCTTCATTTCTTTAGCTGAATTGCTTGTAAAATATCATAGACTCGGTCAGAGCTGGATGGGACCACAAGAATCATCCAGTTTCAACCCCCTGCCATACCTCACACTAGATCAGGCTGGGCACAGCCTCATCCAGCCTGGCCTTAAACACCTCCAGAGATGGAGCCTCAACCATCTCCCTGGGCAACCCCTGCCAGGCTCTCACCACCTTCATGCTGAACAACTTCTTCCTAACCTCCAGCTTTGCTACATTCCTCCATATCCTGTCACTACCTGACAGCCTCATATTTTTTTGTAGCCCCCTTCAGATACTGAAAGGGCACAATAAGGTTTCCTTAAAAGAAACAAATTGGGGCAGCAGGAGCTCACTTCATTAATCTAATGGAAATGAAGCAATTCCTTGCTGTGTTCATAAGGCTCTTACTGCTCTGTAGGCCTTGTCATACCCATCTGGGTTGACAGAGGGCAGGAGGTGGATCCTGGTGTCCTGGATGAGGTGCACGATGCGTGGGTTCCCAGCCAGGTACTCCTGGCACATGAACTGCATCAGCAAGAGGATGAGCTCCCGGCCGAGCACTTCATTGCCGTGAGCTCCCGCGATGTAGCGGAACTCTGGCTCCCCTGGTGAAAACAGCAAGCAGGGAATGAGGCAGGGCAGCAACTCAGCTGCAGCCACCTGGGCTGCAACAGGCACTTTAGGAGAGAAACGCCTTAACTGAACAAGTCATAGCTGAAAGCATAACTTTATAGAAACATAATGACTCCATGGCCCTTTTGGAGTAGGCTCATGGATCTGTGATGTCTAAAGCCTCCTAAGCACATAGAATCATAGAATTGTAAGGTTGGAAGGGACCTCAAGGATCATCTAGTTCCAACCCAGGGGCTACTAGCACAGTGTCCATGTAACAGATTTTTGATGACACTCACAACTAGAGCATGGTACAGGTAGATTTAAGAAGCTCTGATAGTCCAACAAGAACCAGCACATTGCTAGTAGTTCTTTGGGACTAATGTTAAGGTACTTAAAAGGTAGCTTTAGAAGGTAACCCAGAAATGATCTGTGGCTTCACACGCCCTTTCACCCGCCAAAAACTAGGTTCACATCTGCTTTTCAGGGTTACACTGAATATCACAACACTTGCAGTCACCTACAGACCCTTCAGAGATGACATGGGATGGTGCCAGCTGTTTTTAAGAGCCGCATCATTGAGTCTTTTGTGTGATGATGTTTTTGGTCTGTTCAGCTGATGTTTGCAAACTGATCAAGCTATGGCTTGTGACTGGATTCACCCTCCTGGTTTGCCTGGCCCCTTCTACACTCTACATCTCTTGTCCCCTTAGCTGGTTTTGAGAGTACTGTACAAGGCAGCTGAGTTTGCTGGGATTCAGGGAGAAGAGTCTAGGGGCAGCCCCAGACCTACTGAGAGACCCCAACCATTGTGCTCCGTCTCCTTTGGCAAAGCAGAGACAGGTCTCAGGAGCACAACACTGCACTCCTATCAGGATGCTTGTGGACATGGCAAAGAACAGGACCCCTTCATTCCAGCAGTCGAATCTTTCTTTTTCTCCACAGCAGGAGCAAATACTGAAGGAGTTTCTGTTCTGAAGAACATCATGGTGGGATATGTATCCCAAAAGTCAGCAGTGAGATGAATTGGGAGATCTGCCCTCTCCGTGGTTGCAATACAACCACCCCATTGATAATTTAAAAAAAAAAAAAAAAAAGA
>VWZE01000965.1:29776-45186 GCA_013396675.1 Eubucco bourcierii
AGCTGAAATCTATTCCCCAACACTAAAATTCACTTTTGCTTTGTCATTCCAAAGAATAAAATTCATTATCGTTAAAGAATTGGATCCCACATCCAAGATGCCTTCTGTTTGTGTTCACCCTCCTCTGCCCGATTTAGAAATAGAGCTCCAGTTCCTCCCACATTTGTTTGAGATCTTTGCTGCCACAAATAGAATCCCACCAGTGACAGTTACTGCAGATACAGAGAATGAGGAGGAAAAGTGAAAAAGAGTCAAATCCAAGTGCCCTTCACCAGATTTAGTTAGACTAGATCCTAACCAACTTCGTGTTCTCCTGGGTTGTCCGAAATCTCCACAGCGTACAGCTTGAGTCCTTGGTTGCTTTTTCCAATATTGTAAATTCTTGTGATATTTGGGCACATTTTATTCACAGTTTTCATCAACTGCCAACAAAAAAAAACCAAACAAACAAACAAAAAAAGGCAGTTAGATAGAGTTAGACAACGCAGGATCAAAATACAGCCACAGCTAACAATTGCTTTCCTAAGTGGTTATGGCAAAGGCTCTCTGCTGGTTATTTCTCAGTTGTAGAAGTGGCATTTTCAGCTCCTGAGCTGCTGGCTCTGCTGCCATGCAGACGTTTGGTCACCTGGAGCGAACTCAATGCTGTCTGCTGATACGCCACAGCACAGGTGACGTTCAAGACCTTTCATGAGATGCATTTGCAACATTTTCACAAGGTTAAGAACAATGAGGGAAAAGCCTAACAGGAATAAAACCAGAAAACAGATCCTGCTGTACTACCAAGAGGCAGGAACCCACAGTTTTAAAGCATCGTGTGGTGGAGAGTGATGAGGCAGTTTGACCCTTCTTGCTGCAGCCAAGGCTGCCCAGGGAGGTGCTCAAGAGACATAGAGATGTGGTGCTGAGGGACATGGGTTAGCACCAGCCTTGGCAGAGTTAGACTTCTCTAACTCCATGATCTTAAAGGACTTCTCCAACCAAACTGAGCCTATGATTCCATCAGGGACTCAAGACTACCCCCGTGTCAGTGGCACAGCAATACATACATGTTACAGGTTGCCACAGACACCCTCTGCCCAGTAAAGGAGATTTCTATCTCCCTTGCCCCATGCAGCCCCAAAACAAACACAAAACAGAAGGTTAAGATCCACTTAAACACTACTTTTGTAGCGGATTCTGAGCACACCTGCCTCTGGTGAGGGAGAAACCAAACCTGTCCTTCTTGCACTAGTGGGAAAGTCATTAGCTAGGGCAGTGCTGATGTGGCCAAAATGGCAAGACAGAACCTGAAGGACTTCCTAAACAGAGCAGGATGTGTTCCTTCTACAGACAAGAGAGTCCCCAGACTGCTTGCCAGGTTCAGCAAAAGGCAGAATTAGCAAAGGAGATGCCAACAGCCTGGCTGGACATTCCTCCCACCCCAGCCACTCCTGCTGCACAGTGCAGAGCACTGTCACAGTATAAACAAATAGCCTCAGTGCTTGTTAGAGTGCATAGGGAAGGTCATGCCTGTGGGCACAGGCCTGTTTGAAGTGGTGCAGTTACACAGGAGTCATCCAGAGAGGAGTATCTGGAATCTCACTGTCCCACCAGCAATCACTCTGCAGGGGTGGTTCAGGTGAGTGCTAAACCTTACAGAGAAGGAACAGAAAGGCACTGCAGATAGCTCTCACCTGTCTCAAGCTCTTTCATTGAAAGGTATTTAAGACAGAAATGATGATTTCCTTGTAAGCTGGAACCCTGGGGACCATTAATTAGACAACTTTTCATAACCAAGGCTGCATACATTAGTGAAGTTCTATTGCAGCAGCACAACAAAGCTCTCTGCTTGCACAGCATTAATGCAGAAACAATATTGGGTTATCCCCAGGCTGATCACTTAATAAATACAATAATTAGGCAGGTCCAATTCCCATGCCACTGTGCAGCAAATCTGAGTGGAAACACAGCTCTCATCACTGAGAACACAAAATTCCTCTTATAAAAAGCTTCATCTCTATTCGTGGTCACCTTGCAAAGAAACTGCCAAGATGCTGGCTTTGTGCTCTTGTTCATCTCACTTGCTGGTTTTATACACAGGAGAGAATCTCCTCTGTAAATCTAAACACTGGTCTGAAAAATGCAGGCAGGGATGATCTCTCGGTGCTTTCTCTGGCTTCATACCTACTTGTTTTTCACCACTGACTTAAACCTTCATGGTTAATCTGCTTATAACCACCCAGAAGTATTATCAGTGGATATGGAGCTATGGACCTCTTGCTATGGCCTCACAGACCAAAACCTATCCAAGGTCTACTGTGTGAGGATTATCAGGTTATGTCCTAGTGGCAAGATGAGGAAATGAATTGTGGTTGGATCAGGCACCACAGCTTTCTCCAAGAGAAGCAAATGCTATTTTATTCACCCTGCCAGGGAGTACATATTGCATCAAAAGAAGGTCTGTTTTAGCATGCTAAAGGCACATTTCTGTAAAAATGTGTAAGTAATGATACTGGCTCAGCACTGTGTTCACTAATTCCTCTCCTTACAGCCTCTTTGAACTGTAGCAGGCTCCCTCCTGGCTGATGTATTTACTGCTGTGCCCACGCAGCTCCCCAAGAAGTGGAATAGGGAACCTGAGCCTGTCCTCTCAGAGCTGCCTCCGAAACCAAGCTGCAGAGCAGAGGCTCTCCAGACATGCCTGCCACTTTATGCCACACAGACCACCAGTTAAATGCTCATTACTAGTGAGAAAAATGCCAAGTTCAAAGTATAGCACAATCAGTAGAAGCATTTGTATTGGCTCCAGCAAACTCCTCATCACCTCTTTAATTACAAGCAGCGTTACTGAGCCAAACAAAGAGACTGTCCTGAGCTGGGGCCTCCATAGCAGCCTTCACTGTGGCTCTTTTGATACCAGTATGGCTATAATAACATAGTCAGATGTTTACATGTAAACACACAGTGAAAACAAACACACTCCCCCTCTGCTGTTCTCACAGCCATTCCCTGCACCCAGCACTGCAGGTCACCTGCAATGTGCTGCTTTGGACAAACTGCCAAAGGCAATTGCTGCTGACAGCCAGGCAGGGCTTTATCGGCAGCCACCAGGACTCTGCAACACTTCCACAGTGACCTTCACTAACAGGTCCTATTCCACAGTCCCTGTCTGTTTGTCACAGCCAACTATTTACCCTGTTAGTGCCCTGGAAAAATACTGCATGCAGCCTTTGAAGGAGCCCCTCAAAACTGCTCTCTGAATGTTCTGTCTCCATCTGGCAGAAAAGGGGAACTAAAGAGGTCTAAGTGCCACCTGCGCTTGGAGGAGGCAAAGGACTCTCCGTTAATGCCAGCCACCTTCTCTCCTGTGGAGATGATGGAGTCATTTAGGTTGGAAGTTACTGGAGACTGAGTCCAACTGTAAACCCAGCACTGACAAAAGCCACTGTGTTTGTTGTTCTGCTGTAAGTCAAACAAGATTTGCCTTTTCCTTGAGCTTGGAGGCTATCAGATGAAACCTATCAGCCTGGCACTCCATGCCACCCAGGATGGCTGCTGGCTATTGCTTTAGTCTTCTGCATTTGGTTGTCTCCTCAGGACACAAAGGTGCTCAGCTGGTAACACAAAGTGCACTTCAGCACCTGCACTGCCACCACACCTTGTCCACAAATACAGATCACCACAAAGCTCAAGACTTCCAGAGTGCCTGGAGCTTGCCTTATCCGGAGACCTGAGTCACACCCAGCCAAACAGGCTTCAAAGCTGACACTCCTGTTCCCTGAGGCAGAGATGGGCTGGGCTGCCCAGGGGTGAGAGATGTCCTGTTCCTGGAGCCATTCCAGGACAGGTCAAAGAAGGCTCTGAGCAGCCTGATCTAGTTGGAAATGTTCCTATTCCCTCTCCCAAGAGAGGAGATGAGACCTGGCTCCAGTGCCATGGAAGATCCACGCCTTGGCTTGCCCAGGCACAACCCCATGGTTCCCTGTCGGTGGGAGGGGGGAAGCAGAGTACAGGGAGAAGACAAAAGGCTTGGAGATGCCCACCCTGAGGGTCCAAGACTTGCCCAGACTTGTTCCTCCCAAATGAGGAGAAGCAAGCTCCTGACATCAGCTCACACGCCCAGGTTGGGCAAAGTTCTGATTGGCAAACCTCTGTGGCCAAAGCACTGCCACATGTGGGCCAACAACAAACAGGCTTCTGCCACAGGATGTCCCACCCTTACCTTTGCTTCACCTGCTCTGCCCTGCCACATCCAGCTCTGCTTTGCTGCAATGACACCAACAGGATTCCCTTCGCGTTTTGGGTCCTGTCTGACACTATTTTGTGCATAAATATTCAGAGCCTCTCTCTAAGACATTCTGCAACTAGATTCTGTTGTGCCTTTCTGCCCTAGTAGCAGAGAGGAGCCTCTCAAGGCCCCTGGTGGGCAAGAACCCCAGAACCTCTTCCCAGTTCTACTGTCTGCATTTGCTGGTTGTCTCTTGGAGTGTTCCAGTTTGACTGTTCCCTGCATAAGTATCCAAACCCTGTGTTTTGAACCTTGTAAATAAGCTTACTGGGGAGGTTTAATGTTAATAATCAGTTTCCATAGTCATTTACAATCTTCACCTGGATATCAAAATTCATACTGATTAATTTTGCACAACCCCAGGCTTCACATTCCATGGAGTTGTTGGGGTTTGTGTTTTTTTATTGAAATCAACTCTGGAATTTCATCACTATTGTTCTGTATTTCAGCCAGGGAAGAAATTTTGAAATTACAACATCCTACAGGTGATTCTGAGGCTACAAGACCTACCTCAATTCAGCCCAGCCTACAATACTCTCCCTACCAGAAGGGTAGCTCTACTTGTCTGACTCCAGATAACTTAACTGTGTAGTGCAGAGAGAACAGACGTGGTGAGCACACAGCCCAGAGTGTTTCACCACTGACCAGCTCTCAGCCAGTCACAGGTTTCCTGCTGTAGAGAAACATTCTGCCTTGAAGCTGAGTGGCTTCTATCCCCCACAACATTTCTGACCTGCCCAGCCTGTCGTTCTGCAGTGAGAACCTAAAATGCACTTTATTTTATTGTTCTTGGCAGGAATTATGCCAACTGAGTCTCTACTTGTCTGATCCTTGCACTGAGAAATACAGGCCACAGAGCCTCTGCTGAAACAAAGGCTGGACTCAGGAGGCAATTGCTCCAAAAACTCATGGTGAATCATGCACCACAAACACACTCGAAGCTCAGCACACAGCAAGGGATTCAGTACCAGTTCCAGTATCTGAAAGGGGCTACAGGAAGGCTGGGGAGGGGCTATTGACAAGGGCTTGGAATGTGAGGACAAGGGGCAATGAGTTTGAAGTGGCAGAGGGGAGATTGAAAGTGGATGTTAGGAGGAAGTTGTTTGGAGTGAGGGTGGTGAGACACTGGCACAGGTTGCCCAGGGAGGTTGTGGCTGCTCCCTCCCTGGAGGTGTTCAAGGCCAGGTTGGATGAGGCCTTGAGTGCCCTGTGCTAGTGGGAGGTGTCCCTGCCTATGGCAGGGGGTTGGAACTGGCTGAGCTTTGAGGTCCCTTCCAACCTTACCATTCTATGATAAATACTCCTTCAGGACACCCTGACGCATGTCTGTGCTGAGAAACAGCAAACCAAGCTCAGCGCTGAGACCGCGCAGCCAGGTGCCCGCTGGGCTGGGTGCCCTGAGAGCTGTTTGCCAGCCACAGTGATCCACCAATTCTACGAAGTTAGAGGAACAAGAGTGTCAAGGCTGCTAGGTTTACAGTTACAGCAACAGGATTTTTTTGTTCTCCTTTTTTTGGTGAGTTTTTGTTGTTTTTCACACAGGTGCACACAGGGTCAGGCTCTGCACAGTTTCATGGAATCACAGAATCATAGCCCTCTCAGCAACTTCATGGCCTCCTCTGCACTGCCTCCAACACTTCCATGGCCTTCCTGTGCTGGGGGCTCCAGAACTGCACACAGGACTGCAGCTGGGGTCTGAGGAGAGCAGAGCCAAGGGGCACAATCCCCTCCCTTGCCCTGCTGCCCACACTGCTCTTGCTGCAGCCCAGCACACAGTTGCTGTCTGGGCTGCACTCACACTGCAGCCTCATCTGGAGCTTTTCATCAGCCCAGACCCCCAGGGCCTGTTCCTCAGGGCTGCTCTCAGCCATTCCCCACCCAACCTGGAGTTGTGCTTGGCATTGTGCCTACCCAGGTGCAGGACCTTACACTTGGCCTTGTTGAATGCCATGAGGTTGGCCTGGGCACAGCTCTGCAGCCTGTGCAGGTCCCTCTGGATGGATCCCTGCCCTCTAGCAAGTGACTGTGCCACACAGCTTGGTGCCAGCTGCACACTTGCTGAGGGTGCACTAGATTGCTCTGGTTAGCCACAACATTGGGATTTGGGAGAATTCTGATTGCTAACTCAGAATCAAGTATGAGGGAGACACCA
The DNA here is from genome assembly GCA_013396675.1 of Eubucco bourcierii. Taxonomy (NCBI): domain Eukaryota; kingdom Metazoa; phylum Chordata; class Aves; order Piciformes; family Ramphastidae; genus Eubucco; species Eubucco bourcierii. The sequence continues at coordinate 36,199 of VWZE01000965.1, forward strand.
CTATAACATCCATAGAGCCACAGAATGGTAAGGTTGGAAGGGACCTCGAAGACCATCCAGTTCCAACCCCCTGCCATGGGCAGGGACACCTTCCTCCAGCCCAGGTTGCTCAAGGCCTCATCCAGCCTGGTCTTGAACGCCTCCAGGAAGGGGACATCCACAGCCTCCCTGTGCAACCTGCTCCAGTGCCTCACCACCCTCACTAAAGAATTTCTTTCTCTAATATACATAGAAGAAAGATGATGCCACCATCTGTGGACATACTCCCTCTATCACATAGCATCACCTGCTTAAGGTCTGATGACATACTGAGACTTTAGGGTTTGCAAGGTTTTGCTCTTAACAGATTAAACCAGAAAAATAGTGACTGAAAGAAAAATAAATTGCAGTTATCATTTAATAATGTTTTTTAACAGATGTTCCATAAGACCTCCAAAGACTACATCCTTCAACCCTCCACCCAGGAGCCCACACACCAGCCTCTGTGCCTACCTGTCTCATCTCCTTGTAGTTGTGATGCTTAAAGTCCAGGTTGTCTGTGGTTGTCATCTCATTTCGTCTGTGGTAATAATTATTTGGGTCTGAGAAAAGAAATGAAGGAATTTTCATGTGCTTAAAAATTAGAAATAGAAAGGTGCTTAGCCATAACATATGCAAGGAACATGGAAATCTGAATTCCAGTGTCCTATGTGTATTGAAATCAAGCTGTAAAAACACAACACAAAGAAACAACAAATTGAAAATATTTTTAATTGTTGCACAAATCAGCTCATGTAGACTCTCAAAGCTGCCAGGAGGCAGCAGGAATCAGTCTATAGACATCTGCTCTGCATGAACAACTGAACTGCAGCAGAAAAGCAGAAGGGCATCCTCAGGCTACAGAGCAGGGCAAAAGACACTGGAAAATAATGAGTCAGACACAAGATAAAAAGAGTGGACAAAAATTATTTCAGAGGAAAAAAACTCCAGTAAACATTTTGTGTCTCCTTGATTAGCCTACCGGTGCAAAGAATTCTCTTTGAGCTCTCTTGATGAGTCTTTTTGGTCTAGGCACTGCTTACAAAATGCAGAAGGATCCCTTTTTTTTTTGTTTGGGTTTTTTTTTTTTTTGTTTGGTTTGGGTTTTGTTTGTTTTTTTGTTTGTTTGTTTGTTTTGTTTTGTTTTGGTGAAATTCAGAGGCCTTTGTTACTCTAAAATTAACATATCCATTTCTATAGAGCTATAACTTAGAGTTTGTGTGTTTTGAAGCATCAAAGCAGAATACATGGACAAGAGCAAACCTCTTTTGTTCCCTTGACTTTCACCTGGGATAAAGTAGGCCAAGACAGTTAGGGCTCAGCTTTATATTTCTTGACATCTGTGCTCCTGGGCAACCCAGCACCATTTGTTCCCAGAGATGAAGAAGTCTGGAAATCATTGGGCATGATCCTTTGGGCTGCCCAGCACTTTGAGTCAAACCATTTTGTCAAACCAGTGGCTGTCAGGCTGGTAGGAAAACTCATCCTTGTTTAGTGGAAGAAAGGCCACCTGTGACAGCCCTCCTGTCCTACAGTGGGACAGACGTCCTCCTGTCCTACTGTGACACAGCCAAAGGGCACTCTGGCTGCAGAAGAGTGGTTTACTCTAAACAGTAGCACCTACCAGCTGAGGTGTCTTTGGGGGAAGAGTAGTAATTATCAGCAAGAGGAATCTGCAGACAGCCTCCTGTGAGGACAATGGATGCTGGAGAGCTGCAGCACCTGAGAAGATCCTGACCCGGACTGGCACATATCTGAGCTCTGAGTTCTGCAGCCTGGAGAAGAGAAGGCTGAGGCCAGATCTTACCAATGCTTATAAATACTTGAAGGGTGGATGTCAGGAGGATGGGGCCAGCCTTTTCCCACTGATGCCATGAGAGGACAAGAATGGACAGGCACAAACTGGAGCACAGAAGTTTCATCTAATCAGGAGGATCAGGTCTACCTTGAGGGTGGTGGTGCACTGGAACAGACTGCCTGGAGAGGTGGAGTTTACATCTCTGGACTTGTTCAAAGCCTGCCTGGACACCATCCTGTGCAGCCTGCTCAGGGTCGATCTGCTCTGGTGGGGGTGAGTTTGGCCTAGATGATGTCCAGAGGTCGCTTCCAGCCTCTATGAGTCTGTGATTTTCAGGTCTCCTTTCCAACCCAATTGTAAGCTAAACTGGGACAAGTCCAGTGGCAGCAAGAGTGCTGCACTGCCCACACAGCTGACTCTGGAACAGCCAACCTGTAAAGGCCAACACATGTTAGCTCACAAAACTCTTCAGTACTATATTGGTGACTGAGAAATGGAAGCCATGAAAAAACTTCCTGGTCCTTCCAGAAAGGGGACAATGTGTTCACTGCCACACAGACTGTCTGCCCCACTGCAAAAACCTCCTTCTGTGGTAAAGCTATCAAAATAAACATCATCACACAGCCAAGATGCTGAAGGTTTTCTCTGTCACCACAAGCCAAAACAGATGGCAACTGATATTTCCCCTAATACTTCAACCCCATTCCTTCCAAAGCCTGACACTTTTTCCATCTATCCAGCAGCAGTGTCATGGGAATGGCTGCCAGGGCTGGAGACTGGATGGAAGCTTAGAAGAATTCCACAGGGAGAATGATCGCATCTCTGCTGCTCCCTCAAAGCAGTGCTCAACCTGACAGCTCCTCGGAGAAGCAGCACTCCTGTTGTGCCAGATGTGCCGTGAGCCTGCCCGGCTGGCTGGGTGTCTGCTGCAGCAGGAATGCAGCTCAGACGCTTGGAACGCTGAGAGGCGAGCAAGCCTTGCGCAGCTGGGCAGGGCTGCAGCGGCAGCAGACAGCAGGAGGGGAAGAAACTCAAGCCAGGGAGGAATCAGGATCGAAGTGCACTCACTCGTCCGTGGCTTCACTTCAGACACTCTCCCAAGGAGAAGTGGTTCTGCTGCTGTGCTGTCTTCACCGTGCCAGCAGTTAGCAGTCTGCAGGTAAAGGTGGCTCGTTGCCTTCGTACTCCATTGTGAAGGACAGGTGAGAAGGAAGCTCTAAACTGCTCAGCTGCTTTGCAGCATGAGAACTCTGGGGACTGCCCACCCGTGAGGCCCGGTGGCTCTGCAGCTTGTCACACAGAAGGATTTTCTCTTCCCCTACAGCCCTATGCAGCACCCTGAGCCGCAGAGTCCTGATGCTTCACTGGCTCTCCAGTTGCCATGTTAACAACTTGTCCTGGTCCTTTCCAACTGCTTTGGTTTGTAGGACCAGGCTGTCATTCCAAGCAAAGATGTTCTCTCACAGTCAGCTGACTGAACTGAGTGCTGCTGTAAGCATCATCACCTGTAAGGAAAGCTGCTTGTAGAAAGTCCCAGCTTTATACAGGAGGAGACACTTCCAAGTTACAGGCAGCTGGCAGAAAGGGAGAGGGAATGAGAATAGGACTGAATGCTGCACCTGCTGCAAAAGACAGCACTCCCTTACAGAGGAGTTACAAACCACCTTGTATCTTGGGTGGGAAGTGATGGCATGATCACGGTACCAACAGTTTTCTAGATAGGAACTACTGAAAATTAAATTTCATCATGAATTTATTCCATTGAAATAATTCCTTCAGTACTCTGCAGTATACATAAATGCATGAGGAGCTCAGATAATTGCCTCTCTCCTGTCTCTGGGTCCTTTTGATCATATGCAGCTCTGTTTTGATTCTCCTTAGGTCTGGGAAAGATCAGGCCAGAAGAGGACATCCACCCCTGCGAGGCAGTTACAGCAGGCTCTGCATCTCCATCTGCATCTACACAAACACCAGAGTTTTGGGAACTGGAGAGAGAATTAAACGTTGGGGGCTTGCCTTTGCCTATGCCCAGTGAGAAGCAGCAGCAAGGATCCTGTGCTGTGGGCAGGGTTTCCTGGCATCCCAGCTAAGTGCTTTTCCCCTGGTAAAGCAGCAAATCACTTCTGTGGCCTGAGCTCCAGCACTGATGCAGCTGGATGACACAGCTCTCTTTGTGCAGCTACTGCCACAGCAGCCTACAACAGACCCAAACTGCACTTCACGAATACTACATAAGCAGTGCACTGATGGAACTTAAACCCACGGTGGGGCCATTGGGTAGCCAGCAGCATCCCCATCATGGAAGCAGCCTTTTCTCTTTCAATGAACCCAGCACATGCAGCAGGTTCTACTGGCCAAGCCCTACCCACAGGGGTGACTCCTAGCTGTCCTTAGCTATTTCCATCACATCCTACCAGCTTAAGGAGCATTCTTAGAACATCAATCTCTTCAGCTTTCCTCTTTGCCTGGTTTCCCTTACCCTCTCGTGAGGTGCAGGCTGCATGCAAATTGCCTAATTTATCCAGGCATTAATAAAGACACAGCCCTGACCATTACAGCCTTCAAAGACATGAGAAGGAATTCAGAGGCAGAAGTGAGCTGCCCTTTTTCTCTGGAGTTAGTTCCCTGCACCCCACCTGCCCGCCAATTGTCAGTGCCTCGGGAGAGCACGGCACGCACACAGCCAAGTTGCTCCTCCTGACAGCTTCATTTCTTGTGTGTTCCTGCTGAGACTGCCAACACAATCCAAACCCTGGCAGGTATTCCAGGAAACTCAGCACTGCACAACCTCTCTTATGGATCTTCGGGCTTTGGTCAGGATGAAGGCGCACGAACTGCCTGAGCTCCACCTCCCTGTTCTGATGGATTTAGGAGGCTCTTTTGGGTTTATGGAGTAAATCCCTGTCAGAGAAGAAGCCTTGGTCTCCAGATCACACTCAGTGCAGTGTTTGGCAGTCTTAGCAAAGAGGCCAGGCCCCTGCCAAGCCACTTGATTATCTAAACCTGGAACTAGTGAAGGGTGAAGAAGCCCAGTTACAGGGAACTCCAAAACATCTCACATCCTATACAAGGAAAATATGCACAGAGAGGCCTCTGTGACATGGGGAACAGCTCTGCAGCCAGAGCCTTGTGTATGATGAATAAATGAGTTAGAAGAAATGCATGCCACTGTTTCTGAGCTAAACAGGCAGGTCAGCAGCTTAGCAGCACCTCTCAGCTCTCCTAGCCTGGGTACAGCCTGGACACACACACACGTGCCCACAGTGAGTGCTTAGCACAACCCCAAACCTGCTGTGCCTGGTAGCAGGAAAAGCTAACACAGGAAGCCTAAGCTAAACATCAGGGTTTGTCTTTTCCACACTATTCACCAAGGGCAGGACCATTTGCCTTCACCTCAGACTCACCAGGGTCCTGTTGGATCCAGTAACACTTGAAGATTGCTAGAAATGCTTTGCGTGCCCAACTGCCTCCCTGCCCCGGGAAGGTTGAGTGTTGGTTCAGTATTTGCCTTCAAGTTAATTCAGGGAAACCCTCTGGCCTAGGCAATGAATTTAAAGAAAATAAACTGCAGACAATGACACTCTAATGGATCTGTCTTGTTTTAGGAGCTTAAAACTTCTGTGAGTGCCTGTTACCATGTGCAACTCTACTGCTTCCTCGCTACAAGGGTACTCAGTAAGATTAGTTGCCCTGCATGTTAAACCCAGAGAAGGCTTCACTAGATGGTCCACGCTCTTTTGTTTCATAGATAAAGCTACTTGTAGACACTATGTGATTGTGTTTGGACAGTCACCCAGAGGAAGGGTTCTCCAAAGGCCCTCCAGTCCAACCCCTGCGGTCAGCAGGGACATCACCTACTAGATCAGGTTGCCCAGAGCCTTGTCCAGCCTGATCAAGAATATCTCCATGGATGGGGCCTCAACTCCCTCCCTGGGCAACCTGTTGCAGAGTTCCACCACCCTCATAGGGCAGAACATGTTCCTCACATCCAACCTAAATCTGCTCTGCTCTTATTTCAAACCATTGCTCCTCATCCTGTCCCTGCAGGCCTTTGCAAAGAGTCCTTCTGCAGCCTTCTTGCAGCCCCCTTCAGGTACCTGAAGGCTGCTATCAGGTCTTCCCAGAGCCTTCTCCAGGCTGAACAACTCCAGCTGCTTCAGCCTGTCCTCACAGCAGAGCTGCTCCAGCCTTGCAATCATCTTTGCAGCTCTCCTCTGAACCCATTCCATCAGGCCCATGTCCTTGCTGCATTGAGGGCTCCAGAGCTGGACACAGCACTGCAGGTGAAGTCTCACCAGAGCCAAATGACACAATCCCCTCTCTCCACCTGCTGGCCACACGGCTGTGGATGCAGTCCTACAGCTGCACTAGGAATGCTTCATTGATAGGCTGCCCTTCATCTGGAGGCCTGTAGGAGACTGCAAGCACAAGGTTCCCCTTCTTGCCTTGATCTCCTGCTCACAAGCTCTTGTCTTGCTCATGGCTCTTCATCAGAGACATCTCTTCACATTCAATCCATTGCTTAAGCAATAGCCACTGTGTGGTAGGCTTCCAGCAGCAAGGTAGCTTCCAGCTCCTCCTATTGTTGCCCATGCTGCACTGTTTGTGTAGAGGTTTCAGCTGGGCTGTTGGCTGAGACCAAAAAGCTCTCTTAAGATGTTCCCCTGATGGTTCCCTGTTGGCTGCTACCACCCCAGGAGTCCCTGGAGTACCGCAGTGAGACTCTGGGCGTGCTACCTTTTATCAAAAGCAAAGAAACTCAAAGGAAGTGACATTTCTGAGTCTTGGCATGAGCAGCCAAGCCAGCAGAGCTGAGAAAGCCTCACCTGGCAAAGGACACCCTAAGATTTCCAGCCTCATGCAGATGCTGCCTTCCTCAAACCAGGAGCGGGGGTTTATGCGGATGTAGCGCGCAACCAGCGGCACCGGCAGCATGTTCAGCACTGGGATCTCCTTCTCACTGTTTCCTTCAAAAATCTGCAAAGGCCAAACACGTGGAAACTGCAAAACCAGTTCCTCAAAAGCATCTTTTAGCACTTTTGGTAACAGAAATAAACTCACCTGGTACAGTGCCGGGTTGATGGTGGCTCAGGCTGGAACTGCTCTTCAAAGAGCACCACCCTGCCACACCCTCCAGGGAGGAACAAAGGAGCCAGAGCTCCACAACTCTCTCTCCAACAAAAGGCACTTTATGGGCACGAGATGTTCCCGTGGACCAGCCCAGTGACACTGACCCCTGCACAGGCCATGCAACAAGAAATGTGTCCCACGCAAGGCCGGGCAGGGTGGCAGACAGACGCGTTTGTCACACAGGGCATCCTGCAGCCTTCTCTGTGGTACCTGCCCTGCCCTCTACGTCCTGCAGCCTTACACAGACTAACCTGGCAAAGCGAAACACCAGGCAGACAGCCCCCACCTCTGCTCCTCTTCACAAAGCATCAGTTCCCAGCTACTCACCACATCTCCAGATTCATTTCTGACAGCAGTCCACGCGTGGCTGTCATTGCTCACCAGCACTCTGTAAGAGGTCACCCAGTTACTCCTTGAAAAAGAGCAAGAGTACCAAAGTTACTTTTTTCATGGCTTAGAAAGGCTGCAAACTGTGTTTAATGCAATAAATGCTGCGAGACTGCTAGCAGAGGAAATCCCAGCTGGCAAAGTCATGTCAACACTTGGCTGAAAAGTGACATGCAAATCAAAATCCAACAGATAATTAACAAAGCCTAGCACACAGAGGCAAAAGAAACCAGGATAATACTCCGGGGTTGGAGGTGGTGAGTGGTTACTGCTCTCCTTTTATGTGCAGACCTGGGGATAAATGGATTATCCACAACAGACATACCCAGTCCTCCAAAAGCCTTACTTCTTCAGCTATGGAAGTTAAAAGATTTCTGCTGTTATTCTCAGAAAGGATGGGGAAAAGTAGTAACTCCTCTAGGAGGAGAAGCCCATGAATTTTAACTAGCAAAATTTCCATTTCTTCCCACGTAAGAATGGCAGGAGGCAGCACCCCTGCTTGTATTTATTAGCAATGGATAGGTAGAGAGAGACAATTCTGCCTCTGCACAGCAAAGTCCAACTGATCACAGCACTCACACACTGCTCCAATACCCAGCTGGATCTTCCTCTTTCTAATGCTCTGATAGAAATCAGATTTATAGGAAAAAACCAACTTTAATCATAAAAGCAAACTCTGCATTCATACTTCCGTTGTGCTTTGTCTGTATTCACCTAGAGAGCAGCAGCAGCAGCACTCAAATGCCACTTGCCACATTCTGAGCGAAGGTGAAGCTGTGCAGCCCTCACTGCCTGGGCACTCCCCAAGGAAACGGCCAGGCAGCTGTGGAGAGGGCAATACCCTGACTCTCCTCTCATCTTTGTTGGTCTGGAAGGACAGCAGAAGTTTATTTTTTCCCCTAACACCTTTCTGGTTTCAACAGGCAGTGGCTGGGAGGAGAGTTGTGGCTTGGAGGTTTCCTTGCACTGCAAGCTCAGCCCAGGATGAAGATGTTCTCTTTTCAGGTGTAGAAACTGATGGTGCACAACCTGCAGTCCTTCAGAGCAGTCCTTCTTGAGCTATGTGGTTGGGTTGCTGGAAGTGAAACCAGGCTAAGGAAAGCTCTTGGGACCAGAAAGAAGTACAGGGGCAGTCGGAGCAGTTATGGGAGAAGCAGCAGAGCATGAGAGAAAGGTATCTATCTGAAAAGACAGAGACAGATAGGAAGGACTGCCCCTTGTCCTGCATCCACACAATCACAATTAGTTTGCTTTTCTCTCAAAATCAGCAAACAAGATTAGCAAACTACCTGTGGAGACACACACACACCCAACTGGGCCTCTGCTTAAAGGGACAAGCTAGATTCTATGTGTCCCCTAGGAGTGTCAGGCTTCCAGTGAAGACCAAAAACTGGGCAAGGGCAGAACAAGAGCAAATTCATCATCCATAAGATCAGTACAACCTCACTTAGCTTTGTCTTGTACAAAGGGTTACCTTGCCCCTCTTCACAACTCCCTGCTGTAATGAGGGGGATGTCCTTCCCCTCCCCAGGGATGCTGTAATGAGGGGGATGTCCTTCCCCTCCCCAGGGATGCTGTAATGAGGGGGATGTCCTTCCCCTCCCCAGGGATGCTGTAGTGAGGGGGATGTCCTTCCCCTCCCCAGGGATGCTGTA
>VWZE01000965.1:45424-68340 GCA_013396675.1 Eubucco bourcierii
TGTCTGCTGTAATGAGGGGCCTGGCCTTCCCCTCCCCAGGGATGCTGTATTGAGGGGGATGTCCTTCCCCTCCCCAGGGATGCTGTAATGAGGGGGATGTCCTTCCCCTCCCCAGGGATGCTGTAATGAGGGGGATGTCCTTCCCCTCCCCAGGGATACTGTTGTGAGGAGGATGTCCTTCCTCTCCCCAGGAACAAGTTGCACCAGGAGGGGTGCAGGATGGACACTGGAAGAAACTCCTTCACTAGAACAGTTCTCAAACACTGCAGCAGGGAGGTGTTGAATCCTTGTCCCTCTATGTGTTTAAAAGGTGCAGAGATGTGGTGCTGAGGAACATGGTTTAGCAGCACACTTGGTGGAGATAGGGAAGGGTTGGACTCAGTGATCTTGAAAGGCTTTTCCAACTGGAACCCTTCCATGATTCTGTAAGTTAAAAGCAGATTTACTTCTAGCAAAGGTGAAAAGTAGGAATTTTGGAAATAACCAAGATGAAAGCCACAGGAAGAGAAGACATAGCTTTTTTGGATTGAAAACAAGAAAGGCAACAAGCAAACAACAAAAGGCCCACAAAGCTAAGAACAAAACTCGTGGGCTTGGATGATTTCAGGGTTTGTTCTGTGGGCTTTGGGTTTGTTTTTTTTTAAACATTCTTGGTCATTTATCAAAATGCAGCTAGAGGATCCAAACTGCTAATGTCATAAACCAAACAGCTCTGTTTCTCAAGTACTGAAGAACTTCTTTTCACTTCAACTGCACAAATAAGATTAGGAGGGCAGAGAAAACACATCCATCTTCATTACACCTGGGAAAGCAATTCAGATTATCACTGCTGCAGACACCCAGGCCAGTCCTGGGAACTCTTTCACATGGAGAGTTTTGTCAGAACAGGCACTTTTCAGAAGAACCACCTTATTTACATCTGTATTACACTCACACTTCCAGGCTAGGGCTTTGGTTTCCCATGCTGTGTTCCTCTCACTCCCCACAGACACACAGGCTCAATCTTCCCCCAACAGAGGGTGCGTATTCGCCAGCAGCAGAGGCAACAAGCAGCAGGCTTGCCAAGGCAGCCTGCCAGGTGGAACACAGACAGCACCGTGTCCAGCCTCCTGCATTGGGGTGTGGAGAGGCTGCAGAGGGTCACTGGATCAAACCAAGCAGCACACACCACCTCTGCTGCCTCTTCTTGCCTGGAAGGAATAAACACCGACTGCAGCTGTGGAGCTGCAGACTGAAACCACCACAACTCCACCAGATGCTTCTCCTTCTGGTCCTAAACACAAACCTACCTCCAGGAGCTTAAATTCTCCCTCCTTCTTGCCTATGTCATAAGAGAAACAGCTTCTGACAACGTTATGAAGGCTACTCTAAGTTTGCATTCCCCTCAGGAGCTGCACCTCCTGCCTTGAATTCCCTCGGGCGAGGGAAGGGAGCTCTGCCTCCGTCCCTGCGCTCAGAGTGTCTGGAAACCTTGCAGAACCTAACGCAGGAAGGCTCTGGCCAGGCAGGGAGTGTCCTTCAGTCCCAGCTCTTTTCACAGGTAGGGATCAGCAGAAGAGCAGTCACATATTAAACCTTGAAAGCTGCAGAATGTCTGCACATGCACAGCAGAGGAGGTCTGATGCTTGCAGAAAGCATCTGGAAGCGCTGCACACGCTGGAATTGCCTGCAGTGAGCACATTCCTGCCTGCAGTGCCATGCTGCCTGCAGTGAGCACAATCCTGCCTGCAGTGCCATGCTGCCTGCAGTGAGCACAATCCTGCCTGCAGTGCCATGCTGCCTGCAGTGAGCACATTCCTGCCTGCAGTGCCATGCTGCCTGCAGTGAGCACATTCCTGCCTGCAGTGCCATGCTGCCTGCAGTGAGCACAATCCTGCCTGCAGTGCCATGCTGCCTGCAGTGAGCACAATCCTGCCTGCAGTGCCATGCTGCCTGCAGTGAGCACATTCCTGCCTGCAGTGCCATGCTGCCTGCAGTGAGCACATTCCTGCCTGCAGTGCCATGCTGCCTGCAGTGAGCACAATCCTGCCTGCAGTGCCATGCTGCCTGCAGTGAGCACAATCCTGCCTGCAGTGCCATGCTGCCTGCAGTGAGCACATTCCTGCCTGCAGTGCCATGCTGCCTGCAGTGAGCACATTCCTGCCTGCAGTGCCATGCTGCCTGCAGTGAGCACAATCCTGCCTGCAGTGCCNAGTAAGCACAACCCTGCCTGCAGTGCCAGGCTGCCTGCAATAAGCACAACCCTGCCTGCAGTGCCAGGCTGCCTGCAGTAAGCACAACCCTGCCTGCAGTGCCAGGCTGCCTGCTATAAGCACAACCCTGCCTGCAGTGCCAGGCTGCCTGCAATAAGCACAACCCTGCCTGTAGTGCCAGGCTGCCTGCAGTAAGCACAACCCTGCCTGCAGTGCCAGGCTGCCTGCAATAAGCACAACCCTGCCTGCAGTGCCAGGCTGCCTGCAGTAAGCACAGTCCTGCCTGCAACTGCAGGACCTAGTCCCCACATGGTGCAGAGACCTTGAGCATTTGGGGACACCCATCTGAGAGAAATTGCAGCTAAAGCACTGCCTTGTGCTAGCAGCAGTACTGGGGAATGCCATCCAGGTTGTTAGCTGATGCCAAGGGGATGCAGCTCACTGGCCTTGGCATCTGCAGACACTCATTTCTGTGGCCTCTCACAGCAAATCTTTTGGGGGCCCCTGGGTGCTGAACAATGAAGCTACCCAAGGAAAGCTGACACAAAGCTATTAAGCTTCCCAGTAGTTAGGGTGTCCCAACCTTTGTTTTAGTAGAAGCTCTTCAGAATCCACTCTGTATAGTTTCCCTGGCCCTGCCATTATAATTCTCAGATGTCTGCTGGGTTTAGAGGCAAGGAGCCATAATTCAGGGGGAGTTGTATGGCAGCATTCAGAAGAGAGAATGTGTTAATTATCCAGCTCTTTCCTGGCAGGAGGTTTGGCAGGGCAGGAGGTTTGGCAGGGCAGGAGCTCTTGCATGACAGTACCGCCAAAAGCACTCAAAGTTAGCTCCAGTTTATGGTGCTCTAGCACACAGTGCTGCTTACATGGCTGCCTCCTGAGCTCCAGCAGTGCTAGCAAAGGATCATGAGCCACAGGGTGGGCAGGAACCATTTGGACCCAGGTCCTTCCCATTAATCATCCTCTAAAGTTTATGCAAGTCTGAACTCTCCAGGAAGAACCTGAGGAATCTCAGCACCTACTGCCAACATTAATTCAACCCACAGACAATAAATGCAGAACTGAAAGTCACTTCATGTGGTGGACATTTAAATTATTCCTATTATTAATTAGTTGTGGTTCCTCTGTAATGCATTAGCTCTAGATCAGGTTATCTGAACATCTTTAAATCTAGTTCCATGTGGTGTATAGAAATGTTCAGTTTGTCCATCTGGAAAACAAGACCTGCAGAGAAATTCAGTGACATATGCAAGGAGAGAGGGGAAATCTGAACCAAAACAGAGGGTTCACAACAGCTCTCCTGCAGCCTCCCGCCCAGAGAATCAGCTTCTCCTTATCTGACCCCAGCAGCAGGCTGCTGAGCGTGGGCAGAGATAGCACAGCAGCCCCAGCACAGCGACATCTTTCTGCCTTGCCTTCCCAAGGCGATTTGCTTGCTTTTCTTCCTGTGCATTAGACACAGAGACGAGTCCCAGCCCAGCACACCACACAGCAATTGCCACGTGAGAAGCTGTGGATGAGTGCCAGGCCGTGGGCTGCCCAGCCTGCAGTACACCAGCTGGGACTTCGGATCACTTGGGCAGGGGCTGAGGTGGTTTGCGCAGCATCGGCTGCGGCTTCTCAGTTATGGAAAGCTGAACGAGCAGAAATGAAACAGGTCTGATACCCTTAGCCTAGTCTCCAAGGATGCTTTTCCACACCACTCCACCCCACTTGATTTGAGAGGAACCAGGAAGGTGAGCAGGTGCCAGCTAGCAGAAACTCAATTCTGCAGTGGCAGAGGTGCTGGGGATGAGATCAGCAAATATTGCAGATGATGCTAATGGGAATTCTACCCGTGGACCAAGTTATTATTCTCCTGCCACCATCATAATCCGATTTAGATGCATCACAAACCCCTAAAATTACTGGAAAACAGGAGGCAGGCACCCAGATGTGCATCCTCCAACAGTGCATGAATTGGCAAGTCAAAGTACTTGAGCCAGCAGAGCTCCTGCACAGAACAGCGTCAGGGAAACAGGAGACTGTGCTCACGCAGCAGAATCAGCTGCTTGAAGCTGTGGTTTGTCATCTCATCCAATTAAACATAAAGCCATTAGCATTCATATTCTATAATAATATTTATGTTGATAAAGTCTTAAAACAGCCACTGCTTAACAGCTCTCAAAACAAGCCAAGGCAAAGCAGGTTCAGGCTCACCACAGGTAGCGCAGCAAGCTTCACAAATTAATTAAAAGCAATCTCATTTCAGAGATGGAGCTTGATTAGCAAGCAAGGGCATCTTTAAAGCCTTTTAATAATTGAAATCCTTGAATGTTTAATTTTTAAAATGGCCTCTCACTGACTTAAATTAATTCACTGCTGTGCAATCTGCCTCTCTAGAGGCCCTATAAAAAGAGCGCTCAGGGCCGGAATTCCACTCACTCAAAGGGACAGAGCCAAACTTTTTCAAAGCTCTCATTGCAGACAGGAGAGGTTGGGGCTGCAGATGCATCTCCCACCCTGTGTCTGCCACTTGCAGCCAGGTGTGGACAAGATTTCAGTCTCTTTCTGACCTTTCCAGAAAATCTGGTGCCAGATGTGGGTGTTTCCTTCTGCTGTTCAGATAGCAAGCCCCAGAGAGGTTCCAAAATGTTGATGGTCTTAACATCTGTCATTTCTGGTGCAACCTGAGGCTGCCTCCCCTTGCCCTGTCACTTGTTCCTTAGCAGAAGAGACCTATCTTTTTTACAAGCCTCTTTTAAGCACTGAAGACCACAATAGTGCTGCCCCAGAGCCTTCTCTTCTCCAAGCTGAACCCCTGAACCCTCATAGCCTTTCTTCTCATCAGAGGTGTTTCAGCTCCCTGATCGTTTCTGTCACCTATTCTGGACACTCTCCAAAAGATTCAGGTCCTCCTTGTGCAGAGGAGTTTGGAGCTGGAGCCCTCTCAAACCAGACTGTGAAAGTCACTGTTGTATCTTCTTTTTCCCTTAAAGGCAAATATTCTGCATAGGAGTAAAAGACTCTTCACTATTTCATGAGAAGTTGTTCAAGCAACGTGAACATTGTGGCACTTCAGGACGTGGTTTAATGGCCATGGTGGTCCTAGCTTGACAGGTGGACTCCATGATCTCAAAGGTCCTCTCACAAGTCTGTACACAAGATGTAAATTTGGAGGTGGTTTGGGTTTGGGTTTTTCTGATGTGTTGGTTGGGCATTTTGGGGTTTGGTTGTTTTGGTTTTTTTTTTTTGGGGGGGAGGGAGTGTGTAGAGTTTGTTGTTGTTTTGTTTGGGCTTTTGTTTGTTTGTTTTCCAAAAGATCTCAGAGCTTTGCTTTAGGATGTGGACATTCTGCACAGGTTATTTCATCCATGGTTTTTCTTATCCTTGACATTCTGTTGTTTCTGGTGTGCAAAGAGAGTGTGTAACTTAACCTACTTGGAAGGCAGGTTGTAGGTAAATGCCTGTCCACACACACCCCTGACTTGCTGAACCCTTCTGTCCTCTTCTGAAACCCAAAGCACCTCTGCACTGAGCCAGCCCAAAGCTTTACCTCAGCCAGCACACCCTGCAGCCACAGGAGCTCTCTCCTGGTACAGATGATGGTGCTGAGTCATCCAGCCACAGCCTGGGCTGTGGGGAACCTCTTCCCTCTGGCTTTCAGAGTCTTGCCAAACTGCTAAGAGTGATTAATATTCTCTTCCCCAATGTCATGAGCTTGCATATTTTAACCTTTGGAATGGCACAGTTCCAGGGTGATGCTGCCAGGGGCCCACTCAGCAGCCTTCTGCACTGGTGTTTAAAGATGCTTTGCAGGACTAACAGAGATATTTGATAAACAATGTGCTCAGTGCTCTGCAGGGGGGTTTCTAACAAAGCAGCTCTGTCACCTATTGGCATCAATAGAAAGAATCCCACACTGTATTTCTCCCCATTCAGCCATGAACCCTCTTGTAGCCCAGCTACAGCACCATTCACCTCTCAGAGGAGGCTGCCATGTGCCTTTCTAGGAGGTCACATCACTCACACCTCCTGTAGCCTAAGAAGGCAAACCAAAGGGCTCTGCAGAGGTCACTGATGTCTGTCTGTTGACTGTTGGATATTCGTAGAATCATAGAATGGGAAGGTTGGAAGGGACCTCAAGGATCATCTAGTTCCAACCCCCTGCCATAGGCAGGGACACCTCCCTCTAGTACAGCTCACTCAAGGCCTCATCCAACCTGGCCTTCAACACCTCCAGGGAGGGAGCAGCCACAACCTCCCTGGGCAACCTGTGCCAGTGCCTCACCACCCTCACTGCAAAGAACTTCCTCCTAACATCCACTTTCAGTCTCCCCTCTGTCACTTCAAACCCATTCCCCTTGTCCTGGCATCACAAGCCCTTGTCAATAGTCCCTCCACAGCCTTCAGATTCTGCAAGGCCACTCCAAAGTCTCCTGGAAGCCTTCTCTTCTCTAGGCTGCACAGCCCCAACTCTCTCAGCCTGTCCTCACAGCACAGCTGCTGCAGCCCTCTCAGCATCTTGGTGGCCTCCTCTGGACTGGCTCAAACACTTCCATGGCCTTCCTGTGCTGGGGGCTCCAGAACTGCACACAGGACTGCAGGTGGGGTCTGAGGAGAGCAGAGCCAAGGGGCAGAATCCCCTCCCTTGCCCTGCTGCCCACACTGCTCTTGCTGCAGCCCAGCACACAGTTGCTGTCTGGGCTGCACTCACACTGCAGCCTCAGGTTGAGCTTCTCATCAGCCCAGACCCCCAGGGCCTGTTCCTCAGGGCTGCTCTCAGCCATTCCCCACCCAGCCTGGAGTTGTGCTTGGCATTGTGCCTACTCAGGTGCAGGACCTTACACTTGGCCTTGTTGAATGTCCTGAGGTTGTCTGGGGTATTTTGAAGCTCTGTAGGTGTGGTGCTGAGCAATGTGTCTTAGCTCTGCATTGGTGGCTCAAGGGTTGGACTTGCTGATCCTGAAGGTCTCTCAATCAAAGCAGCTCTGTGAATCAATCTGTCATCACCTTCAAAGCTCAAGGCACCAGTAAGCAAGACTGGGTGTGAATTGGTTGTCTCTGGGCCACCGAGATCAAGCTACAGCTGCCAGAGCTTCCATGGAGGAAAGCATTGCTTCTGACCCAGCACAGCAGCCTTGGCTGCACCTCGGAGCTCCAAGCAGAATCAAAGGCAGACTGCTCATAACTCAAACACTGCAGTGACAGGGCAAAGTCACTTGGTGCAGGGGGCATCAGGCTGTCCTTGCTGCCCTCCCATGTCATTTCACACATCCTCATTAAGTCAGCAGCAGGAAGCTAAAGGGGATCAGGCACAAATCTGACCCAGGCAGAAGCCCAGCAAAAACTTCCACTCAAGTTCATTTTTTTGCTTTGTTAAAGTTTCTTGTTCAGCACAAAGCAGCAAAATAAAGTTGCTTTTCTGATCCTTTGTCACCACCACATAATCTGGTGAACTTAACATATATCCTACTGTCTTGATCTCTTTTTATATACTGCTGGGAAAGCCTCCAAGGCTTGAAGAAAATCTCCCCTTGGCTCTCAAGTTTGGCAGGCTCTCGCTTCTGAACACGGATCAGAGGGGTGGGGTGGGGAGCTCCAGTCTCTCCCACCTGCAGTCAGCCCTTTCTCCCACACCCTCCTCTCAGTTCTGAAAGCTCTCTGCTCTTGGGGCTGAGCTGATGAAGCTGGGAAGCGCCTCAGGTACCAGAATGCATCTTTTTGCACGACCTGTCCTGTCGTGCACAGTCCTTTTTGATGCCATCAGAGTCAGTGACTAACTCTGAGAAAGAAGCTAATCAATCTCCTTCCCTTCCAGGACCCACTACAGCAGTCACAAAAGAACCTGCCTTCACCAGTGGAAGTCCTACAGTCTGGTTCTCCTAGGCTGCCTTACCAAAAGGCTGCACACAAGCCCTGTGACTGCAGTGAGGTCACTGCTTCCTGAGCTTGCCACAAACACCAAAGCCTCCACAGGTGCCTCCAAATCCCACCCTAAGGCAGCTTCTACTCCAAGCTCAAGGTCTCCACTCTTGTCTGGATTGGCTTTCGCTTTGCACAGCTCTTGTCCAGGATTTTGGTTTAATTTTCTTCTCACCTTCCTGACTGCTGGAGGAATCAGGGTAGGAAGTCAGATAGCATTTTTCAGATGCCTCAAGGTGAGTAATTCAGAAAGCAGCATCTGCCATCTTCCTGAGCCTGATGCTCCCTGGGGATGAGACCCTGGAAAGCCCAGGCTGCCACTCCTGGCCTGGATGAGGGCTGCTCCTGTGAAAGCACAGATGTCTCCTGTGGTACCTCAGAGGGTATCAAGTGAGTTTTGCAGGTGCAGATGCAGAGCAGACAGATACCAGCTACAGTGATTTTATCCATTCTGTGGGATAAGCAGAGGGAAGGTGAGATGGTCTCCAGGGAAGTCCCACAGCCAAGGTTGTATCCAGAGACACCAAGGGACACGTGGCCATCACACTCTGACCAGGAAAGCTGCCCCTGGGGCAGTCTCTGGGGTGTAAACTGGAGGTAGGGAAGCAGCCCAGCCCTTCCTTGGGCTGTGTCTCCCCATTCCTCCAGCCTCTCCATGGGGCAGAGCTCAGGCTTTCAGCACAGGCTTTCCAGCAGACCTTAGCCTGCCACTCAGTGCAGCTCATCCAGTTCAAACCACCTTTGCTCCTACCAGGCAGAGCTGTGCCCGTTTCTCTGCTCAGCTGAGTAGCAAGCCAGGAGGAGCCTGCCCTTGCTTTCCCTTCACCAACCCTGCTCTTACTTCAGACCCTCAGGGTTTTGCCCACCAACTCCTCATGGGGGAAGAGGGCAAAAGCAAGAGCAGGTAACTTAAACCCCAAAGCA
Organism: Eubucco bourcierii; assembly: GCA_013396675.1. Taxonomy (NCBI): domain Eukaryota; kingdom Metazoa; phylum Chordata; class Aves; order Piciformes; family Ramphastidae; genus Eubucco; species Eubucco bourcierii. Next base: position 54,448 of record VWZE01000965.1, read on the forward strand.
GAGAGGTGACCAAATGCCAGCTACAACAGTGCCAATCCCTGCAGGAGACCTGCAGTGGAGCTGAACTAAATATCGAGACGTGACAAGACCGAGCAGTGCAACAGTGGTGTGGGTAGCAACAGCCACAGCAAGAGTGTGAATACAGAGAAAAGCAAAACTGCCACAGTAATCATCTCCCCAGCACAGAACAAGGAAATAAATATAGGAACTTTACTGCCAAAGAGGCTCTACTCCCACAGCAGCACTCACAGAAGTGAAAACCACCACTGGCAGGTCCTGCACACCTGGCCACAAGGCCTAGCAGCACAAGTGGGGTTATTTGCTCGTGTGACACCGTGAGACTCACAGAACAGGAGCCTGGACACTGAAGATCAGGAAAAGCAAAGCATCATTTCCAGGTCCCCTTTCTTCCCGCTGCTTGCCACGTGCCTGGCGCACGGCCGCTCACCTCATCCACATTACCACACCACAGAGCAATGTGGGCAGCTCCTCTCAGGAGCAGGTCACCAACCAGTGCCTCACAGAACCATAACCTTTTAGCTGGAAAAGATCTGGAGAATCAGTGAGTCCAGCCATCGCCCCAAGCACCACGAGTGCGTCTGCAAAGTGCAAAGCTTCTTTCCCAGGGCCGTATGCAACCAGAGCTCAGAAAGGCTTTCGGTGAGCAGCACCCTCTGACCAAGCCTGAGCTCCTGGGCTCAGCACGTCTGGACTGGCTCCTCAGCCCTGGGGAAGAAGGCAGCTGCCTCGTCCATGCCAAGCACTCCTCCCTTGAAGGCTCTCGGCCAGCAGGCTCCAGCAGCATCCAGCAGCACAGCGCAGAGTACCTGCTGCCAGACACCAGAGCCCTGGTGCAGACACACTGCATGGCAGGGAGGTTGGCCTAGGGCATCTCTAGATCTCTTCCAGCCTCAGCCATTCCATGATTCTATCTGGTTTGGTTAGATTCTAAATCCCTCTACACAACAACAACAACAACAAAAGTAGTGTGGTAGTCTGAGGCCAGGAGGTACCCAGGACTGGAGTGACTCCTTTTGGAGAGTAAGAAGGAAGATACTGCAGATTATTTGGAAGTGTAAAGAGAGATTCTATTTACAGGTGCTTACACGCAAAAGGCAATCAGGTAGAATGCAGACCTCCAGAAGCTAAGCCAAGTCTATCAGACTAAAACCATCTGGAACCCTTTACCCCTGCCACCCTCAGCAGCCCTGAGAGTAGGCCAGAACTGCCCTCCCCATCTCAGCAGGCTGCAGCTCAAGACTCCCTGCCAGCCTGAAGCCATCTTCCCCAAAAAGACCATGAGGTAGGAAGAGATGTTCTCTGCCCAGAGAGAGGTGTGCAGGGAGGAGAGGAGAAGGGAAGAGAGCAACAGCAGCCAGGCACTGCCTCGTGAGCTGTGATACCAGAACACGGAATAGAATAACAATATTACGACATCCTGGGAGCACCAAACCTGGTCCCTGGGACGGGTCTTGGTCTCTGTAGCTTTCTTAAGGGAACCTGGGACCCCTCAAACTAGCACAAGTAGAGATAGGAATTTGCTTTAACAGCTCATTGAGAAATAGGATTAGTTTGGAACGTTACCGATGACTTGGAGATTGCCTAAGTATTAGGAAATCCCAACACCCACTGACTGGTGTAAGACGATAAAGCAACCAAATGAATACTGGAAAAGAATGAGAAAGTTCAACAGAAACAAGCCTGCCAGCTGGACCCATTCCAAAGGCACATAATCCAAGGGTATTTTGCTGCATCCTCTTCCTGAGGTAGATAGAGACTGCAGGAATTTGCCACCTTTAAGCTTGCATTCTGTGTCACAGTACTTCCTCTGTCACTGTTCCTTTGCCCAGCTGCTTGATGGCAGCGCAGCGTTTCCACCCTTCTCTTTCCCTTGAGCAAACCACCACACGGCAGGGCCAAAACCCCGTGCAGCAAAGCCAGCCAGCACTTACGACCAGAGGGAGTTCCTCCCCTGCGTGATGACCCCGGTGAACTTGGTCAGCCTGCGGGCATCCACCTCGATCCACTGGTAGGGGTCGTTCCTGCCGGCACACCAAGCACCGTCGTAAAAATCGTTTTCATTAACACCTGCCTGAAAAGGAGGCAAAACCAGCTTCAGAAAGCAGAACCAGGAAACTGAAGGTCTTTCAGGGGGCAGGAGGTGCAAAACCAAACCCAGGAAGCCATCATTCACCCCACTTACTCCTTTGGCTCTACATTAAGCACCCCAATAGCAACACAGAGTGACCAAAGTATTTGCTTACTCAAAGTGGGGAGGGAAACTCTGCAAAGCCCCTTTAAAAACAACCGTTACAAGTAAATTCCAGCTGAAAGGCGTGAACAGAGCTTCAATTTGTTCCATTTCTCCACACCTGTGGCCTGGAAGAGCCCTTTATCCAGAAAAAAACTCCACATGATCTTCTGAGTTATGAAAGTCCTGAAAAGCCAGTCCCAACCCATGCCGGTAATGGTCTGTGCTGGAGCCATCTCCCTCCTGAGAGCAGCAGCAGAGTCTGCAGGGATACTGACACAGTAAAGCTATTTCCCAACCATCTTTCAGTCCCACAATTATTACTTTTTATCACTAAGGTGTCAAAGCTTAAAAATTCAGGTACATCCAATTGTGCTCCAACTTGTGCACCAATCTTATCCCAGTTTATGCTGGTAAGAACTCCACCAACAGCAGCCTCCACCTCTGTCAAAGAAACAGCTGCAGGAGGGGCTGAGTAAGCTGTATCCCAAATTCATCTGAAATAGCATTAAAAGCAACACAGCCTCTGAGCTGGAGAGATTTGTCTGATTGCTAAAGGCCAGGAGATGTCTGGCACCAAGCTGGCTACTACCATAAAGAGCACAGAAGCTGTTCCAGGGGGTGCACTGCACAGTGACGTGCAGTGTCACGTTTCCTCTGTGCTTAGTGAGCATTTCTCACTACCACCCAAGCAACTCCAGCAGTGGATGCTCTTCAACATTTTCCCAGTAGGAACGAGTGTGGAAAGCTTTGTAAGTCCGTACCAGAGAGAGATCTGACAGCTTTGGTGGACAGCTGCTGTCTGCTGAGCGGCAGAGCTGCAGCCTGTGCACACGTGTCTGTAGCACACAAGTGAAGCACCCCGGAACACAACTGCCCATGCAACCGCCTCCGCTGTGACAGGGCTCCTGCCACCGGGGACCTTGCTTGGCTCCCATTCAAAGAGAAGCAGCAGCTGTTAATCCCTTTTCCCAGTGGGAGTTTTCTGGTGTCTGAAGGAATTGCTGTAAAATGGAGACATGGATTCCACTCCCAAAACTTCTCATGTTCTCGGGTAAAATAATCTAAACTAGGGCAACTTAAGCGAAGGACTTGTTCTGCTGCACCGCCCAAAGGTACCAACCAAAGCCACCTACTTCCAGGTATTATTTAAAGTGGAGTTTGTATAAAAGTCCAAGCACAAGACACAGAGAAACTGTTAGCAACAGAAGAGATACTCTCCAAGGAGAACTGTACAATGAGGAAAAGTGAGAATATAGAAATGATTGCTGACCTGAGCTGCAACCTTCCTCTTGAATAGGCTCCAATGCACTTTAAGTTAAGGCTAAATCTGAAGCAGCCATACTGAGAAGAGTGATATCACTGCCTAAATGTATTCCAATGAAGACAGATATTCCAGCCTTCCACCACCAGCCATCTGAAGCTGCAGTGAAACTACACCTACTATCCAACCACTTCTGCTTCAATTCTCCATTCCCAGCAGGGTGATCACAAATGTCACTGTGCCATAGGAAAAAAAATATTACTCATCCCAGGTAATTATAGCAACCACTGCCAAAGGAGAAGAATTGAAGCATGAGGGCTGAAAGTAGAACCTAAATAGTTTTGGCTTCTATGTTTTGGTAGTGGAGATTTTTACAGGGAATCAGGGAAACAAAAGAACAGAAAAGACAGAAAAGCCTCTTGCTTATCTGCATACAAAGCACTGCTTTGAGTGGCTATCTCCAGTGCTGCTTGGATTTCTCCAGCAGGGAGAAGGAGGAAGAAGAAACATTCCTTGACTACCTATTTCAGGTGTTCCCCCACCACTGTCAGGTATTGCACAAGTGACAAACATTGATGACTTTCAGCCCTGAAGGCAGAGTCCCTCACTGAAGGTTATTTTAGGCTATGATTTTTCCTGATGAAGTTAAATTCCAGCTGGTGCTGTAGTTAAATCACTGGTGCTCTACTGCAGTTGCAGGGTGGATCTCCAATATTCAGGATTCCAGCAGCAGTGCTCCAGCTCTTATGAAGTCCCAACATCGTGGCCACATTCATACAGGCCTGGGATCAAACCCAGGTTCCCCAGAGCGCAAGGTGACAAGAGAAGCAGATCCTAACAGGCCCTACCCAGGGCTGCTAAGCTTGTCCTTCTGCAGAATAAAGCATGCGCCAGCTGATTCATTTTACATGCTTCAAATAACCTACACAGGAAAAAACAGCCCTCAGGAGCCTTTGAAAAGCTTCATTATTCTGCAAACTGCCTGCAAACTGAGGTGGTGCCAGTTACCTGGGGTGAGCTCTAAGCCTCTCAGCTGACTTCACATCAGATGAGAGGTTGAGCAGAAAGTGGATTTTGCCTTTTTTTCAGGGAGGAACAGAAGAGTCATATGAATGTCCTGATGGCACCGTGGTGATACCCAGACCATGGTACAAGGGCAGCAACCCATAAAAGTGCTGATGACTGTACAGGTAGATTAGTGGTCTGCTGAGACTTCATTGGCACCTCTGTCTCTCAGACTTGGGACAGGAGGGTTGCTTTGTGGTTTTTTTCCATGTGCAGTACTAAACAGCATGAAAACACAGCTGCTAAAATACCATTGCCTTGTGCCTTCTGCCTCTGCCCAGCATGCCACAACCTGCCCTTCTGAGCAGCAAAGAAATCCCCAGGGACCTCATTCCCCTCTGGTACCTGTGGTGTGTGATAACAGCTCTCTGAGCACTGCTGAAAGGCAGAAGGCTCACTGCAAAGGATAATTCCCCACTGAAACCCAAGGGGTGTTTACAGCAGGCACAAGAAGAAAAGAGCTTCTGCAATGAAGGAGGTGGAACACTGGCCCAGACTACCGGGAGAGGTGACTGATGGGCTGTCCCTGGAAGCATTCCTGGTCAGGCTGGACGGGGCTCTGAGCACCCTCATTTACTTGAAAGTGTCCCTGCTCATGTCAGAAAGGTTGGACTAGGTGACCTGTCAAGGTCCTTCCCAACCCAGACCATTCAGTGGTGTCAAGGAGACATTCCTGTAGAGCACATATGGACATCGCCTGCACACCACTGCTGTCCGAGGGCTTTTCCTAGCAGAGAATATGAAGCAGGAAGTAAAATACCTCACTCAGACCTCAAAATTATATCTGATGGTTGCAGATGAGATCTCACATCACACCCAACCTGCTGTACCCGACACGGGCTTGGGAAGAAGGGACCGGACCTGCCTCCATGTGGGTTTCCTGGCACTTACCACCAGTGGCTGCATTGTTCATGTGGCTGCACGGCAAAGTGTGCCAAGCTTTCTGCCCAGCACTAACTCATTAACACAAACAAGGAAAAGAAGTAGAGTAGGGAGGAAGTAGTTTCTTCCCTGGAGGGAATCGGGCAGAGCTGTTTGCATGGAGGCTCTACAAGACGGTGAGGCAAGAGGTGAAGTTGCACAGCAAGGTTTGAACCTCCTTCCAGCGGCTGCCCACCAGAACAGCACCAGGGTGCACCGTGTGAAACTGCACTGCTGATAAGAGCTCATCCTTCCCACGACAGCAGCTGACAAAGACCTTCAGCTGGAGGGGAAAACAGATCATCTAACGGAGGGTAACTAATTAAATAAACTTAGGAGATCTTTTCTCTGTTAACTTGGCAGCAGCATGCTTTGAGATTTAGGTGTACTTCCTTATGCAAAAGCATCGCATCTACGCTGGGAAAGACTCGGGAAATGGCACCCACAGGGAATGGGGAAGCAGAACTTGGTCCTGCAAAGCATCTAAGCACATCTTCAATCCTAAACAACAGGAGCTAAAGCAGATTGTATGCTACTGGAGAGTTTTTGGGTACCATGATACCTGTAAGACTCTGCCTTAGGGCAGCTGCTTCCCTGGAAACCGCCGCTTCAATTCACATTGTCAGCAACTGCAGGCAAGCAACAAACCGAACTTGCTGAGAGCTTTGCTCCGGACTGGCTGCTAAGGGAGCTGGGAAGTGAGCAGCTCTGGGCTGCCTCTACCTTTGCTTGATCGGAGAGCTCCCTTTGGATCTGCACCCTCGACACAAGAAGTGTGGAGCTCTCCTGTAAACCCCACACAACTAAAGGCAGTCCCGAAGCCTTCTCCCCTCCCGCACTCGGTGGCTCCCCTTCATCTGCACCACAGGAGCTGACGAAGCAGTCAGAGCCAATAACCATCCCTCGGTTCCTTTGTAACACAGCACAGCCTGAGGCCGTTCTGCCACCGGAGGAGCAAACCTGCCGTTACCTGAATGTTCAGCCTGCCCCTGTGGGCCCCCAGCCCGTACCGCTTGGCTGTCGAGGCGTGGAGCTGGAAGTCAGTGATTTTTAAAGTCTCCAGACCAAGTGGAGGACAATCTACAAAACAAAAGATTGATTACAGCGCAATTAAGGAAGAAATCCCAACACAAAACAAACAAGTATTCAAAGTTCCTGGATTTCCAGCCCGCCAGGCTGGGGTCCTCAGCTGAGGTCAATGAGGAATGGCAGCGCTCAGAAACGCAGCCAGGCAGAGCTGACCTACACCAGAGTCTGGCCCTCGGAGGGTCTCAGACACTTTGTGCTGTTCGCTCTGTGCTTCAGTTTTCCCCAGGCATGCACAGTCTCTCCTGGAACCACTTTCGGGACAAAACGCCAGCAGAACAGCCTTCTGGTTCACTCTGCCTGGGCTTTTGCGTTGTTTTGGGTTTGTTGTTTTTTTTTTTTTTCCGTGTGTTGATTTACGTTTTCCCCCTTCCTCCTGTACCCATTCCAAGCTACTGTATGAAGTTGTGTTTCCAATTAAAATCCGTTCTGGACACGGCAATCACTGTCCATCCCGCTGCACAATAGCGTCGGGGCTGGGGGCTGGACTGCCCTGCTCCGTGGCAGCAATAGCCAAGCACAAAGAGGGCAATTCTGAAACAAAGGACATCTCTTTAAGTTCCAAATTGTGCAGAGCCTTGAAGAAAGAAAAGCAGATGCGATTGCCAGCATTGCCAGCCTTGGAAAAGTTCTCACACAAACCCAGGGCCAAACGCCTCGTCAGAAGCAGTAAAGACAAACGCTAAATATCGCTGTGTTCACACGAGAGACAAAATGCAGACGGTTCTTCGTTTCAAAGAGCTTTCAATTTCATTATCGAAACCAAAGAAGAGACAGGGTGTGTAAGGAAAGGCACAGGAAGGATAGCTCAGAGAGTTTTGTTTCGGTGGCTGATTAGTTTAGTTGCATTGCCTTAAAGAGTTTCGTGTCCCATCGCATTTCGATGGGGGGAAGGCTCCGTCTCTGACAGATCTCAGCAGGGAGTGAATCAGACAGCTGGGAACTGCCTGCCCTTCGTTAAAAAGTTCAGTCCTCAGGACAGGTCTGGAAAGCAATCTGCTGGTGTAAGCCTGCAAACGCTTGTGCACCGCAGTGTATTTGGCTCTGAGAACAGCACCGCTGCTCCCAGGCACTCCAGAGCGACCCAGAAGGACTCAGCGCAGGTCTGAGCTGAACACAAAAACTGCGCTTAGTTCATAAAACATCACTGACCTCAGGCTCTACAAGGGACAGCCTGCAAGCACTGCACGCAGTTAGGAAAGCAGCAGGAAGTACCCCACAAAGTGAATATCCATCAGAAAAAAATTCATGGAAGCTGGAGCTTTTCCAGACTGCATTCCACAACCTGTTCTCTGCTACTGAGCAGCAAGGGCTTATGGAGCCCGGAGAGCTGCACTCCCCTTCCTCACCGTTACTCCCCTCTGCAGAGACCTCTTTTCAAGAGAGTTGGAGGAAATTCATTATTTTTGAGTCTGGCAGCTACCTGTTACAGCTGCTTGAGGCTACCTGGAGTGACATTCACCTGTCAGTGTATGTGCAAGAAGTGGGTTTGATTTGATTCAGGCTGAAATGTTCCTGATTTACTGTTAAACTGCACTGTTCCTGGGCTGCCTGTGGATTCAGGAAGGGTTTCTCAGGCTGCAAGATGGCTGAAAAAAAACCCAACCCTGCCTGTGTTTGTGCACTTTATATCTGTTTCTAGGGAAACTGAAACCGGGTAATGGGCTCCAAAGTGGATCTCAGTTAAATGTAGAATCACAGAACGGTTTGGGCTGGAAGCAGCCTTAAAGAGCACACAGTGCCAGCCCCCCTGCCATGGGCAGAGACACCTTCCACCAGACCAAGTTGCTCCAAGACACATCTAACCTGGCCTTGAACACATCCAGGGATGGGGCATCCACAACCTCTCTGGGCAACCTGTTCCAACGTCTCACCACTCCCACAGTGCAAAACACCTTCCTAATATCTACATCAACTCTCTTCCAGTCTGAAACTATTATCCCTTGTCTCTTCACTGTGTCCTCTTGGTCCTTGACTGAAAATGAGTGACAAGCATTTCTTCCAGGCAGCTAGCCTCTCCTTCTCTGTGACCATCCTGGAGAGGAACAGAGCAGCAGGATTCTCTGTAAGAGACTCCTGACCCAGGCTTGTGTCCATCTGTGCAGCTCTGCACAGTGATCATGGTCTTGCAGTCATTTAGTCTATTGCTTGCAGTAGCTTTGAGATGCAAGAGTTGTGTTGGCTTCTGCAAGAGAAGATCTTTGATTTTCCTTTTCAGTGGTATTAGGTCTTCAATTTATAGCCAGAATATTTGGCTATTAACACAGGTGAATCACTTTCCCCCACATTCCTATGAATTACGCCATCCATAAAGTGCTGAAAGAGGAGCATAGGTGACAAAAACTGTAATGGACAGAGGTGGTAGGGCAAATGCCAATTGACTTCAAGTTACTGACTGTAATACAACACAATCTACCTGACTTTTCACTGCTGAAAAATACCCAAACCACACAAATCCTGAGTCATGCTGGGAATTTAATTTTAGACAAAGTGTTTTGTTGATTTGTGTCCTTGCTGCTTCTTAAAGCTACTGGAGATAACCAGGAAAACCTCTTTTTGCAAGCCACGCAGGAAAAGGAATTGATTTGTGGCATTCATAAAGACTTTAGCTTTTAATTTATTGCTTTAATATGTTTTATTTAACTTCAAGAGATCTTCCACATAACCACAGAAAATGCCACACAACCAATAACCTTCCTCATGACTTTTGTATGCTCCATGCCAGTTTGCAGAACACCTGCTACAGAAATTGGGCAGCATCAACAATCAGAGCAGGCCATACCTTACAGATTCCACTGCAAGTCACCCAGTTACTGGTCACTGCTTTGACCAGCTGAAAACGCAATCATTGCAAAGCACAGGAGGAATCCAGCCAGGCCTTGAAAGGCCTTTAAATCCACACAGTGTGCACATAACCACTTACTAACAAACTGCGCCTGCAGCACTGATCTTTAGAGCAACTGCAGAGCAAGCAGCAAGGTGCAGGGAAGAGGCTGAGCTGTGGACATTTCTCCCCTCCTGGCACACATCCAGCCGCCATTTCCTGTGGGATATGCCACCAGGAGCAGGTATTCACTTTAAAAACAAGCCATTAACAAGATGTTTGAATCCAAGTAAGTAATTCACAGACCTAAAAAGAGCTGGGGCTCGGATGCAGACTCGGTAACATCTGTGTCTTGAGCAGTGTTCTTGCAAGGTTTGCGTTTCAAAAGAGCTTTCCCGCCGGGCTGTGCTAAGTGGCTGTACCTCCGTGGCCACTATTCCCAGCTGTTTTTCTGCCAGGCAGGCAGAGGACTGCATCCCAGCTAAGGGCAGCAAGGGATTCCTGATGCTGCAGTGCTGCCGGCCAGCACCTGTCCCTTGAAGTCAGGAGGGAGCAACACTGGAGAACCACTTCGGTCACAACCTCATCTTTCAAAAGCTGAACGTACTGTTTGTGAGTTAGTGTCTGTAGCTGAAGGAGCTACTGATGGCTCTTCTCAAGCCAGCATCAGCCCAACTTGCAACCTCAGCATGGCTCTTGCCAGGGTATTAGCCCAGGCTTGGATGCAGTCTCAGCCTCTCGATGGCTCTGCCCTACAGATGCAGCATCTTCCACTGAACCTCAGATCGACAAACCACCTTCTGCAGCCTTGACTCATGCAGTACCAGTCCAGCTGCTCTGCTGCATCACTGCCTGTCCTTGGAGACCAAAGTTCATCAGCAGGCATTCCCAGTGACACATTAATGCTGTGAGTAGAAGATACATGTGTGAGCAGGACAAGGGAAACACTTCTGACCATCTTTATTGCCTACATTCCTCATTCATTTTATTTTCTTCTAGTCTACATAAACATTTTCAGATAAGCACAGACTGTCTTTGTAGCTTTTGTATCTAATAGAGATGCATTTAGCAAATCACTCTGAGCTCCCCTTCTGGAGGCACAGCAGACAAATGATTGTTTTATGTGAAGAATATTTCCCATCAGTTAGGAATACATTCCATTTTTTCAAATGGAAAGAAAAAACCAAACCAAACCAAACAAAAAGCATCATATTTCCTCCTCACTCATGTTTTTAAGAGCTGTACTTATAACCACTTTCAATTCCCACAAGCCTGTGCCTGTCTAACTCCTCATGCCCAGGGAAACTCATTTCTAGAAATGAGAACATAGCAGCCTGCTGCAGCCTGACGGTGTCCTTGGCATTTGGAAGCAGAAAGCACTCAGACTGTTTATTTTTCATGATCCCAGATGTGGTTTTGCTTCAGGTGCTTTGTCATTCTGACATAGGCAAGGATTGCCTTGCACTTCTCAATGTTTGTTTGGGGAGCAAGAGTCTTACACAGCAGATACAGCAGTTCAGAGAAGACAAGAGGGGGGTCAAGGCAGTGCTAGCAGTGAGTTAACTCACTGCTTTTTCTCTACAGAAAAAATAGGTTCAGTGCTAGGATTTCTTGTTGCTGCTGTTGATATCTGTAATTTTTGCACTTGAAGCTTGACCTTGGCACCACTGAAGCCAACAGGAGAACACAGAATCACAAGGTCATAGAATGGGTTGGGTTGGAAGGGACCTTTCAAGTTCATCCAGTCCAAGCCCCCTGCAGTCAGCAAGGACATCTCCAAACAGGGCAGGTTGCTCAGAGCCCCAAACAACCTGACCTGGAATGGTTCCAGGGATGGGGCTTCTGCCACCTCTGTGGGCAACCTGGGACAGCCTTTCACCACCCTCAGTGTCAGATATTCCTTCCCTATCTCTGCTCTGAATCTCCTCTCTTTTAGTTTGAAACCAACATCCCCTTTCCTGTCCCCATCTTTCACAGAGGCTCCTTTAAGTACTGAAAGGCTGCTACAGGGTGTTCCTGGGGCCTGGTCTTCTCCAGGCTGGACAACCCCAAGTCTCTCAGCCTTTCCCACTGCGGTAATGATGCAGACCTCATCACCCCTTCAGTGTAGCTGATTTGAGTCATGCATTGTCCATCAAAACATACCCTGCCAGTATGACTGTCAGCACCACAATACTCAGCAGCACAAGCAAACACTGAAGTATCTTTTAAAATTATGCTGGTCAATTTAGAGTGTCAAAATCACACTGCACACCTTTGGTTTAGTGTGGGCAGGATTTGCCCAAGTTGGGGTAACAGTGCCCAGCAGGTGCCTACAGCACGAGGCAATCTGTCAGTGCTGGGATGGAAGCAAGCAGGGTGCCAGGTGGCATGGTCTGGGATGCTATTTCCATTTCTAATACCCTCAGGGACCATTAAAAAATGCAACTGCTTATTTCTGCAAACCCATTTGCCTGTCAGACCTGCTCTGCAGATCTTGCTCTCTGGATGCTCAGCACAGACCCTGCCAGCAAAGTCTGGGCAGGTTCCTCGTGACAAAGTTCCACGCAGCGTGACACATTCAGCTTCAGGGTTTGATTCTGTCTCTTTTCGAGGCCATCCCAGGGTAGATGCATAATTTAGACCTTGTCTAAGCAAGCTTAGAGTTAAACAAGAAGACACAAATCTGTGAAGCTACAGATATAGACAAGTTAAAGACAGCACCAAGCACAGTGTGGGGGTGAAGGCTAGCGTGTATTGCACTGTTGATGCCATTCCTAGATCACTCTGGTCTCAGACAAAAGTTCTTAATGAGGTCAAAAACTAAGCTAATTTAGAGGTTTTTTTCCCTGCAAAAAGCGTGGCAGGTAACTCATCTTCCAGCAGCACAAACCTCTAATGGAAACTCTTGACAGTCTAATGCCTGTGTCCCAAGCAACACTTGGGGCACTGCTGCTCAGAGTGCTGTAGTACTGCGGTGCACCTGGAAGGGGAAGTAACAGCAAAGCCACAGCTCTGCTGCCATGCTGCTTTCCCGTGAACTCCCACCAACTCCTTTCCCGTGAGAGACAGCCCTCCTGGGGGCTGGACTACACAGAGCATGGGGCTCCATTTGCTACATCCTTGGTTGTATTTACAGTCCTAGGGCATTTGGGGGAGGGATGTGGTCTGGCTAAAGTTTGCTGTGCGGATGCCGTGACAGCGAAGTGTGAAACTCCCACTGATGTGCCTGAGTCACACTGTGCTGCCCACGGCCCAGCCTCTCCCTGCAAACTGCTCTGGGCGTTGCAGCCTCAGAGGCTTTCTGACCTTGTGCAAGGCTCAAGTGTTTCTAGAAACACAGACTGGTTCCCTCCCTGGCCTGAATTCAGCCCCCATGTCCCCCAAATTAATTGAAGCAGGACAGGCAGGTGAATGTTCTTGAAGCACACAAAGTTTGGGTTTGTTTGCTTTCCTTACAAACCCATTGCCAGGGCACTAAAAGAACAAAGCAAGCAATGTGCACTCATAACAAATCCCATCTCTATGCATCCTTATCTATCAACTTTATGTATATATAATATATGTATATGTTTATCTGTATGTTAAAATACTGAATTATAGTCCCAAATCAAAGACCAAATGAAGATTTGAATAGCTGCTAAGCTGACATTAGTTGTTCTCTCATGTTGCACCAAAACAGTGTCTTTTCCCTAGGACAAGCAACAAATAATGCTGCTTGAAAAGCTGTAGAGTACGGACTGTGCACAGGGGTAAAAGTGTCTCTTCTGCCTTCAGTGTGGAGAGACNTCTGGACCCGCTCCAACACTTCCATGTCCTTCCTGTGCTGAGGGTTCCAGAACTGCACACAGTACTCCAGTTGTTCTCTCATGTTGCACCAAAACAGTGTCTTTTCCCTAGGACAAGCAACAAATAATGCTGCTTGAAAAGCTGTAGAGTACGGACTGTGCACAGGGGTAAAAGTGTCTCTTCTGCCTTCAGTGTGGAGAGACAATTCAGCAGCTACTCATACAGTATATTAGAAATATGCTTTGGGTTGGAAGGCACCTTATAGGTCATCCACTTCCAACCCCACTGCCATGGGCAAGGACAGAGGTCATGTCATAGAATCATAGAATCATAGAATGGTAAGGTTGGAAGGGACCTCAAGGATCATCTAGTTCCAACCCCCTGCCATAGGCAGGGACACCTCCCACTAGTACAGGTCACTCAACGCCTCATCCAATCTGGCCTTGAACACATCCAGGGAGGGAGCAGCCACAACCTCCCTGGGCAACCTGTTCCAGTGCCTCACCACCCTCACTGTAAAGAACTTCCTCCTAACATCCAGTCTAAATCTCCCCTCTGCCAGTTTAAACCCATTGCCCCTTGTCCTGTCATTGCAGGACCTTGTAAATAATCCTTCCCCAGCCTTCCTGTAGGCCCCCTTCAGATACTGGAAGGCTACTATCAGGTCCCCTCGAAGCCTTCTCTTCTCCAGGCTGAAGAGCCCCAACTCTCTCA
>VWZE01000965.1:69056-90829 GCA_013396675.1 Eubucco bourcierii
CCTGGAGGTGTTCAAGACCAGATTGGATGAGGCCTTGAGTGAGCTGTACTAGTGGGAGGTGTCCCTGCCTATGGCAGGGGGTTGGAACTAGATGATCCTTGAGGTCCCTTCCAACCTTACCATTCTATGATTCTATGATTCTATGACACCTCCCACTAGATCAGGTTGTCCAGAGCCACATCCAACCTGGTTTTGAGCACTGCCATTGGTGGGGCTTCCATAACTCCTTTGAGCAGCTTGTTTTAGGCAAACAGAGAATAAATTATCTTCATCCTCTAGATCAGGTCTGAAATGAACCCAACCATTTCTCAGATCCAGCAGTACACTTTTGTTGTTTTCATTACTTCCCACATTTCTTCTCACCCCAGACCTCGCCTGTGGGTGGCTCTAGATGTGACCAGAGTGCACACTTAGCAAGAAGAGCTTCTATTATTCCTGGCCCAGCTGGAAGAGGAATTTCTAGCAAGCCTGCTCTCTGGGAGCTCTCTGGCCAAGCTTTCAGGCTCAAGAGGCTGATGTAAATTCCTGATGATACCACACACCTCCTTAAAGCTGTGTACTGCTGCCACGGTGCAGCCTTCCTGCCACTGCTGATGTGGACACTGCAGGAGCCCAGTGCCACCTGTACAGAGTCAGCAGGCCTGGCAAAAAGAAGCTTTTCCCTTTTCCCCTCCTGCCTTTTGTTCCTGCTGCTTGTGCTCCTCCTTCTCAGAGGAGCAGCCATACCCATCCATGCCTGCAGGCAGCAGCCTCCTCCAGGTGATCAGTATGGAAACACTGTCCACAGTTCTTTCATGGCTTAAATTGGCTTCATCTCTCTTTCTTTGTGTCTCTTTAGGAAAGATAACGGCAGGGGAGAGGAAGGGTTCAGGCAGGCACACAGAATTTCTGACTCACCACCTTACTGATCTGGAGTGGGGAGGACAAGGGTAGGAATGATACTGCAGACCTGGTCATGGCACCCAGGCCAGTGCCTAAGGCACTGCTGAGGGACAAGCTGGATTTGGTGTGGACCAGCAGCACAAGAAGCTGTATCAGCATCACCACAGGCACAGCCCCGGCAAAGGCTTCCAGTCTTGGGTGACACAAGGCACCTTCTTTCTGTGTCTAAGCCTGACAAGTTGTCCTCTTTCTCTACAAAGGAACGTGTGTGTTTAGTTGCCCTGACAGAGGTGCACTACCACCTTTTATGGCCAAAAGAATAGAGCCTGAAATACAGAAGTTCTTAACTTGTTCTGGTGCGCTTTGGCTAAGGCCGAATCCTCTGCTATTCATTTTGAAATGTCTCCTCTCATGTTTCTCTGAGGCACAGAAGGAAGACTCTGCAATTCCAGCTAAAGCCACGGAACTAAGTACAGCCATCAGAAATGAGAACCATCCCTTTTCTCCAGAGCCAAACAGACAGAGTTAGCCAAACAACGGAGCAAAACCTCTCGGACAGGCTGCTCATGAAATCACAGTATCACAGTATCGTGATATGGTATTGGTATGCCTCGGTAAATGCCTTGGTACAGGACTGAAATCCCCGTTAGAAACGCAGATTCATCCGGTGCCCTCAGGCCAGAAAGAGCTGAAAATACCGAATCACTGAGGTGTGCTGAAAGAGCAGAGCTTCTACGACAGGAATATTAATTGCAGCCATCAAAAATAAGCACTGACACTTGGAATAGCATTAAGAAGTACAAACCCACATAGCTCTTCAGGATATATCCCTGGCTCAGTAAGTGAGACACCTCAGAAGTGCTAAGGTGTAACCACTCTAACAATTCCATTGGAGAGCATTTTACAAAACACCAGATAGTTGTAGGAGTATGCAATTGGCTTCTGGCCCCTCTACAAAAGCTGTAGTAGCAATGGTGCAATTATTTTCCTCCCTCTCTCCAAAAGCTATAGAGAGAAGCAAAGGTACCCACAGTTGGGTACAGCACAGCCCCTATGCAGTTGTGACAGCAGAGCCAGGAAATTCCTTCAGCATAAATAACTTGGGAAATGTCCCTAGCTTCAGGCCCTGGAAATGTGCACCTGGCAAGACTTCTGCCATCTGCAAGGGGTTTGCAGCAGAGCCACAATTTTGGAACAGAACAGGGCTCCTGAACAGCACAAGGGAAATACCCAGGTGGGAGGACATAGTAAGAAGGCTACCTGTGCTCCCTGGTGAGGATCAGCATTGCACAGCCAGGACCACAGTAAACCTGGTGCCTAAATGCCCATGAACAGCCTTGGCAGCTCTCTAACAGCACCTGGTTTCACTGAACCAGGTGGCACTGCTGTGATACCACTCAGTCCTCACCTCCCCATTTGCCCCAGCACAACAGAGCCGACACACAGAGCAGAGGCAAAGCCGAGAGGCTGTGAAGAGGTCTCCTCAGTAGCCTCCACTGCCATCGCTGCCTCTGCTCCCCAGTGCTGCACTGACACTGAGAGAGACTCAAACCAACCTCTTCCCATGCAGCACTACTTCAGGTTATTCAACTGGGAATCTGGTTAAGCTCTAGCACAGACCAGCCCCCATGTCTTTTGCCTCCCTGTGAGGAGGAAGAGAAGCTGGAAGTGCTGGTGAACCAGGTGTGCTGGCTGCCTTGGGTGAAGCTCTACAAAGCCCAGCACAAGCACATCAGGGGTGGAGACAGAATCACTTCACTCTTCCGTTTTGGGTCCCTTAGGAGGCTGTTTTCTACCAGTTCAGCTTTCACTCATTGGCTTGCAATGGGAGCCAGCAAACTTCAGAGCCAACATGGTGAAGCAGCATGAGCCACGCCTTTAGGCAGCAGTCATCTTGGCTGAGAGCTGAAATGTCATCTTTCACTTTTTCACCATTAAAACCAAAAATGCTCATTTAACACCAGAACAGAGAAGAGGAGGAGTCTGTGTCTGTTGTGAGACCCAGGTGGGTATCAAAGGATGGTCCTTCCAACAGCCATTCCCATTGGCCAGTGAAAAACAAATCCTTCTCAGCTGTAAACTTTCCCAAGGAATATACTGCTCCTTAGAAGCAACATTCAACCATGCCTGCTCTGTGTGTAGGCAACACAAGCAGAAAGACCTCCAGAGGCAGCCTGACCACTTTAGCAGAGGCTGCCAAGCCAGCTGTATTTATAACCCTTGCAATTAACATCCCTTCTCCTCTTGCAGCGCTAATGCTTGGACTAAATGATCTTAGAGGTCATTTCCAATCTAAATGATTCCCTAACTGTGCTGCCCACTGCGGTGGAAAAATCACTGAGGGGGTGGCAGTGGCTGCTCAGCCCTTGAAGTTTTAGTTGTGAGTCATCGCTCTGCCCAGGCTGGCCTCAGCTGCTGCTTCCTTCTCCTCCAGCTTCCACATCTGGGCTAAAGCCCCAAGCAGTACAGAGAGCCTGCTGCAGGAAATACCTCAAATCTTTTGTACAGGGCAGGTCTCACATTGATGGAGACCTGGGGAGTCCACCCTAGCAGTGGGCTTGGGCATTTACATGCCTGTTCTCTCCAAACAAGTCTGCTGTTAGCATTTCATGTGAAATAATGAGAGGAAATAATAAACCCAAACACTCAACATAGAGCACAGGAGCCACTGTAGTGCTGGAGATAGTGGTCGGCCAGTGGGTTCAGAACAAAGTTGTGTGGTTACCTTTAACCTGGATTCCACCTTTGTGCTCCTTCCCAAGCCTGAGAAAAGAATCAGTTTGCATTTTCTAGAGCACAGCAAGAGCAAACCGAATTTAATTGCTTGCTTTTCACTGCCCTCTTCTTTCTGATGGACTGTTGCTTTTAATTGCCTGCTCCTTTCCAGTGCAGGTCTAATAAGGGCAGTACTAAAAACCCAGGAGTGGCTAATACATTTGAAGTCCCAAACTGTAAAACTGTTTCAGTGGAAGGATAAAAAAGCAGGCCAAGTGCACAGAGGAAATAGCTAGAGGCTGCTTGGATACACCCAGAAGTCCCCAAACACAGAAGGTTTAGGAACTCATATAACAGAGCATTCTTCTTGCCTTTAAAGCACCCTAGGTCCCAGCTGCTGCACGCTTGGGCAGCACCCTGAGAGCAGAGTATTTAAGAGTTCAAAGCAACAGGAAGCAAAATTCCTCCAAGGTCTGAAAAAATGAAAGCCAGGCCCGGGCTGAAATGTGTCTACCCACATCTAAAAGACAAGGGAAAACAGCAAGAGCAGGGCAGGGGAATTGCTGGGGTGCAGGAGGGGTGCAGGAGGGTTGGTCCTTCTGGGAAGAAGTCTGTGACTGGTGTTTGGGTTCACTGTGGGAACACAGGCCCTAGGGAGCACAGGAATTCCACTGGAAAATGCACTGCTCTGGAAGAAATCTAAGGACAGAGTCTAGTTTGCAGAGGCAGTTAACTATTCCCCAAAGGATTTTCTGGAGAAGGGGCTCAGAGCCCCCACCCCCCCTGCAATCAGGCTCTCTCTTTTTCCACACTTCTCCAGCTGTGCTTCCCAGGAGCTTCTGATCACCTTCCTAAGGGATTTCAGCTTCCAGATGACTTTTCAGCTTTCTCTTTTCCACTCTGCAGAGGTCTCTTCACACATACCATGGTTCCTCTATGTTATTTCCCTCTCTATATCTGCCCTCAAACTAGTCTTGGAAGATTGAATCAAGGGAACTGAAAACAAGAAAAGTTGAATAAAAGAAATGTCTCAAGGCCAAGCAAGCTCCAGGGTTCTGGTGCTTTTTTGAAAGCTCAGTTAATATCTTTTAGATTTTGAGCTCTCAGCAGTTTCAGAAGCCTCTGAGCTTCCTGCCTGCAGGAAGAGAAATGCTAAAAATGCCCTGAGAAAGAGCTGTCTCTTGTTATTTCTGACCTGAGCAGGAGGAGGAATGAGAGGTTCAGCAGGGAAACTGCCACAAAGCTCCAGCTCTGTGGTACAGAGCAAAGGAGCTGGAACAGTTCAAGCAAGGTTCAGACAAATATCTCTAAGGGTGGGCACCTCTCCAACTCAAATGACTGCGTGTTCAGAGGTCCTTCAGCCCTACTCCAGCTTCCTAGGATCTTGAAACTTTATGCAGCCTGCAAAAGACTCCCAGAATTCATTCTGTATAAACATCTTCTCTGGTTTGTTTAGCAGTTCAGCCATGGTCCAGCAAAGGATCTTCATCCCAGGCTAAACATTCATCACAGAGGAGGTTTCGCTGGTTCAAAGCTAAGTGTGAGGGAAGCTTCAGCTGAGATGAGATGGGAGTCAGTAACAGATTCTACATGCATGCAGACACAGACTCATGGCATTACAGAGTGGGTTGGGGTAGAAGGGACCCTAAAGCTTGTCTAGTTCCAACCAGCAACTGTCCTGCACAGGCAGGGAATACCAAGCCCTGTCCTACATGGGCAGGGAATGCCAAGCCCTGTCCTACAGGGGCAGGGAATGCCAAGCACTGCCTTCTCGCTCAAGGCTAAAAGCCCAAAGCTCCAAGCTGGAGGTGCTGAATGAGCTGAAAATGGTCCTGTCACTGCAGGGTGACCTGCACAGGAGCCTTGCCCAAACCAGTCTGTGCTTCATTCAGCAGCCTGTGGAGCCAATGAGGACTGCTCAAAGAGCATTCAGGTACCCCCCAGCTGGCAGGGCTTGCAGAGGGATGTCTGCACAGTGTCCTGCCTAGCAGGAGCCTCTTCTGTCACCAGGAGAGACCAAGCCTCCGCTGCTACCCCTCAATGTGCTAATGGAACAAGTGCAGGCTGTGGCCTGGGGCTTGTCCATCCACAGGAGCTTTCAGGCCATCACATAAGAAAGGCTTTTTGGTTGAAAATGAAGTTTCTATTCTAAGTTAATGAAAAATCTTTGAAAGGGTTGAAGTCTGGTCCTGTGCCCAGAATGGGGCACACAGCACACTGGTGGGGAAAAGAGTGTGTTAAAGCCCAGTCTGGAATGCTGGGTGCCTGGGAGTGCCTACATCTGGATTTGAGATCAGATCCTCTAAGATGCTTTGAACTTCTCCTTTCATTTGACAGATATTTTAGGAGGACCCTGAAAGTAGAGAGAAGCCATAAAGCTGTCGCCATAAAACATTATATCCCTGTAGAGGAGAACACAAAAATACTGATTTCTGGGAAGGAATGAGAAAGATGTTCCCCAGTCTCTGCCTGTGCAAACAAAACCTTATCCCAGCACCCTGTGGTGAGTGATGCACCTGGGCAGATACAGTGAATCTTGGGTGTGTTAGAGCAGGGAGATGCTTGGCCTCGCTTCCTCATGGCTCCCCTTGAAAGAGGAGACTGCTTCACCCTGTAAAGTTGATGCTAGGAAATAGGTAAAGGGCAAATCTGGAGACAACAGAGAGCTCAGACCTCCTGAGCCTCTCTGTAGCTCAGTGCAAACCCTGGAAGTCCAGCAGAGACACTCAGGGTTCTCCTTCAGGTTCCCTCTCAGGTGCCAGCCAGGAGGCTCAACCTTGTAGAACCTAAAAGGAGGGAAATGACAAGAAAACTCCCAGCCTGTGATCTGTGGGAGTTTGAGGAAGAAGTCAGCTGCAGAAAGGTCTCCAGCCTTGTGACCTAAGCAAGGCAGGTTTAGGAAGCTCTGTCAGCCGTTAACCTGGATGAGATATTGACACCCAAAGGAGAGAGGAATGACCTAAACACAAGGCTCTGGTGCTCAAACCAGGTGGAGACTCACCAAAGAACAGGCAAAGGCTGAACCAAGTGGGACTGTAAAATCACTGTAGAATTGCTTTGGCTGGAAAAGATCTTCAAGATCATCAAGTCAGATACAGTACTGTCTCCTTGTGCTTCAAGAGGATCTGCCAGGCAGATCCGTCAGGCTGAGCACTTGCCTGCCAGTGCCTCCTGAGCAGATCTGTACCCTGCCAACATGCCCAGCAGAGCAAGCCCTGGGAGCAGCATGGCCTCCAGACAGGGCAATGAAGCAGGACTGAAGCACTCTCAGGGCTGTCTTCACCCCGCATCTGGAAGGGGAAACAGCTGAACTGCAAGCTCCTAAGGCACACAAGAGGTGCCAGCCATACTGTAGGAGACAGAGCTTTTTTGATGAGGCTCAGCAGGGCTGAACGGGGGCTGGAGAACAACGATGAGAACAAAGATGAGTGTGGGCTAGGGAATGGGGAAAACTAGTACTTATGTTAGCACTCAATGAATGAAAAGAGGTGGCTCAAGAGATAGATCAACTACAGCTTCCATGGCCACCAGCAGAACAAATCACTACCTGGGGCTGTACTGCTAAGAACAGGAGCTGCTCTCTCAGGCTGCAAGCTGTCCTCAGGCTCAGGATCACTCTTTCCACACTGGTATTTGTAGCAGTTTGTAGCTTTCAAGAGCACATAATCTTTCAATGCTGGCCTCATGAAGTCACACTGCTAGTTGAACTTGGTCCTTGTGAATCATGCTGATTACAGGAGAACAATGCTACTGCTAGATACAGCACTCCTGTGATTGACAGGCACCCCAAGGCTGATGCAGAGATGTACAAGAAGGCTGTCAGGCAACTGGGGGTGGGAGCAGGGGAAGAAAAAACAGATCTGTGAACAACTGAGAAAAGCAAAACCAGAAAGCTCCATTACTCAGGCTCACCATTCCCTTTGAAACTAGTACTGGCTGTGCTGACAGCCAGCAGGTACCCTGTGTAGTAGTAACAAGACAAAGGCATGCAAGCCACCAGTGTACCAACTGTGCCTCGCTTAGGTGTGCAGCACCTTTCACTGCATTCCCTCTTCGGACTACTGAAGGCAGCAGAGCATTTGTAACCAGAGCACCTTGCTGTTGCCCAAGTGAAAGCAGAGGCAGCACTCTCTTATTCCCTGTTGCTTGCAGATCTGACCAGCTACAGGATTCCTGCAGTGTAAAGAGGAGATTTGCCCTGCATCTGCTCAGCAGTTCCTGGAGCCTCTCTGGTCTGCTGAAGCTTGCCAGCCTCTGGGATTTTCTGCAGTACTCAACCCAGCAGACATGCTGTGAGCAGGCCACACAGTGAAGCTCTCACTGATGTTGGAACAGAAAATCATTCACTCTTCCTAATCTGAAAATCAAATGTGCTCAGGAACATTGTTTAGGGGTGGACCTGGCAGTATGAGGTTAGCAGCTGGGCTCGATGAAGTCACAGGTCCTTCCCAAGGTGAATGATTCTCTGCCTCTCCAGCAGCAACACACAAATGGTACCTCACAGATACTCACTAGACAGCCGTCAGAAATGCACTTTGCAGTGTATTGAGCCTGACTCCATTCACAGCAAAGGTCCCTCAAACACCCCTCCAGAGTCAGAAAGTTACTTTAAAGCCATTTTTGTTCAGAAAGAAATGATGCAGATTGCTGCGTGTGATGGTTTGGGAGTTCCCTGCCCCCCCACTCTTTATAAAATCCCCCAGACTAGGCTCAGCCAGCTGGAAGTTAAGAACTGAAGCTCTGTTCACAGCTGAGCACAATGTACTACTAGCAGACACATACACAGTAGACAGGAATAGTTACAGACATATGCAAGTGAAAGGTAATACAGAAAGACAAATCCCCTCCCAGCAATCAGAGTCCCCAGGAGAGGCTCTCAACCACCCTTCCACCTTCTTCCCACCCCTCTGCCTTACCCCAGGGTCTGCCTTACGTGCAAGGTGAGTTTGGAGGATAGATAAGGGGCGTTAGAAGCAGAGTGGTTAGTTAGGTTAGCAGAGAGACCAGAAGACACACAAGCAGCTAGAGAGACAGAGACTCTCTGTGTTATCTATGTTTGTGTTCTTGTTCTGATACATCTTAGCAAGCCTATGAGTGAAGTAGACGCCACCAGTGTTTGCTTTTCAAAGTCTATCATCTAATAATTTTCATTAAAATATTCCAAATAGCCTCAAAGCAGCACACTGTGGAAATAAGGAAGCAATTCCTGTCTCTGATCTTTCCTCATCTCCCTTTACCCTACTGCACCATGGCACAAACCCTTGCTCGCCAGTGCCACTGTGCCGTTACCTCTGTGCTGCTGGAGGCTAAGTGGAGTGTTTTAATGAGAGAAATTAGATCATTGGTTGTAAAAGGAAAATAATGATGAAGTCTGTATCATTCCTGGGTTTGATGAAAGGGATAAACAGCCAAATGTAAGTAATTTGTCCCTCTTTGTCTGGGACACTGCTTCCTTTTGCTTCTCCTTTGCTCTGCTACAATCTCTTCACTCCCAGACACCAGGTAAGCTGGGCTGACTGCTTTGTCTGGCTGGGAGAGAGAGAGAGGCTTCCAGCCAATTCTGGGCAGTTTCTTCATCCAGGAGGGAGTTTGGATTTCTAAGTTGTATATAACTACGAATACTTGTAACTGCCTTGTGTACATATGCTTGTGAATTCAGCTTTGCTGTACATAGAGCTTTAGCTTACTGCCAAGCCGTCTGAGCTGGGCTGGTCGATTCCAATGGAGGGCAGGGGGTAGTTCTTAACCTACCACACCCTCCAGGAGAAATACATTTTACACCCAAAAGAAGACTCAGGTATCTACCAACAGCTTAACCAGACTCTCCTTTGCACTTCCAGTCAAACAGGGCTAGAGAGATGAAGAGCTAAGCCCAAGGAAGATGGTTCTCACAGACTTCCTCTGCTGCCTTCATGGGCACTCTGACTCTCGGTCACCATCTGGCACCTCCTCACTCCCTTTCTTGTTTTTCTCACCTTTTTTGTTGCCATTTTTAGCTGTGGGTAGGAAAGAGAAGCATTTTTTCTTTTACACTTGTCAAGTTAATTCAGCACTGCCTGGTGACTGCATGAAGAATAAAACTCCTTGCTCCTCTCTGGTGATGATCAATCCCCTCCAGCACACAGCAGACATCCAGAGGATCCTGTTTCTCCCCACACTGAGCTAATAAAGCCACAGAGAAGAGGAATCGGAAATGTTCCTTTTGCTGTGCTACAAGGGAATTAGCAACCTTCACATCAGAAGCAATGACTGAGCATTGCAGAGCATTTTACTAACCGTTCAATGTGGGTGGGTTTCATTCCTTGGTCACTACTGTAAAAATTCCATCAAACACCTTTGGCAGAGAAAGGCTTCTGAAGGAACAAGGGCAGCCTCTGGAAGAGGTAGATGTGCTCAGTGATCAGCTTAGGAAAAAAGTTCCCATCAGGAAAACAAGCAGTAGTGTTAGAGACATCTGGGTCCTGGCCACAGTATCCTCTGGACACCTTCGTTTCATTGTCCATACCCTCTGCTCTTGCCAGGATGTGGGTAGCAGGAGAGATAACTTTGACGTTTCAACCTGAGCAACCACATCTTGCTGCAGATGTCCCTGCTGGCTACAGGGGATTAGGACTAGATGACGATTGGAGGTCTCCAACAGCCCAGAGGCTGGGCAAGACAGATCTAAGGAACCCTTTGCATAATAACAGCACAAACAACTGCTGTCTGCGCCAATGAGAGTCAAGTCTCACCTCTGTAGCCAGTAGCAAGTCCTTTGGTACTCTGCTTTTGACGCGGACAAGGAACTGGGCAAGACAAAAATCCCAGGAAGGAAAGGCTCAGGTGTTGAGAAGTGAAGCAATTCCTGAGAGGTCTCTTCCAACCGAATCAATTCTGTGGTTTCCAGAGGTTTCACCACTCCATCCCTCAGGCCGGTTCCAAGTTAAGCAGCTGACAGAATCCAAACGCAAGTGCGAGCTGACTGTGAATCGTGGACCGACCTGTCCAGCCAGCTCACACCGGAGCCTGCAGCGCAGCCAGAGGTGGCTGTGACACGCTGGCGCCTCGGGAGCAAGCCTGCACTCAGGTTCCTGCTGGTACGGTCGATTTGGTGAAGCCACCCCTGTTTCAAAGACGCATTTTTCTCACCTCAAACATTAGTTTGAATTCAGAGAAGGCTGCTGGGAGAATTACCATAGGAAATGGCTTCTCTGGTACAATCAAAGGTGTTTATCCTGATGGGGCTTTTCTCCTGGTAGGTTACTGGTTGCAGCCACTAAGGGAAGATGTTAATCAAAAGGCTTAGGCGGCGTTGAGTGCATTGCTTATTACTCCTCCCTCATCCTTTGTGCTCCTTTGTGGCGGCACTCTTTAGAGGATGGGCTGTGAAATGGAAGGGCCCTGCTACAGTTCAGCATTCCACATCTCGCAGAAGTGCTGAGGAGAAAAGAGGCTGGCAGATGAAAGCAAGCTCATTAAAAGCCACATGTTTTGCCTTTGCTTGCTCCAGCTGGCGAGCAGCACTGCTGCAGGTCATACAGGACATGGGATACTCATGGGATATGCACCCAGGGCCAATGAGCTCATTCTTGAAAGTTACTAAGAAGTGTAAATAACAGCTTTAAAATCACAACCTGCATCCTAGGTC
Source organism: Eubucco bourcierii (assembly GCA_013396675.1). Taxonomy (NCBI): domain Eukaryota; kingdom Metazoa; phylum Chordata; class Aves; order Piciformes; family Ramphastidae; genus Eubucco; species Eubucco bourcierii. The sequence goes on from VWZE01000965.1 coordinate 80,281, forward strand.
ATAGCAGTACTGCAACTTCTCTGAGCTGCTAAGGAAGGGAAGGCAGTGAAGAGGACACCAAGGGGCTGGGAAACCACAGTGCTGGGAATCGCACAGCACAAGGGGCACTGCCTGGCTCCTTTGCCTTGCTGTCTGAGCTGCTCACCACTGGAAAGCCTTCGCTTCAGTAACAGCTTGTGGGCTAGGACTGGAGCCACAGGATCAGAGGGCTGGAGCACTTTCCTGTGGGGCACAGGCTGTGAGAGTCGAGGCTGCAGAGAAGAAGGCTCCAGGGACACCTCATAGCGGCCTTCCAGAACATGAAGGGGGACTACAGGAAACCTGGAGACTCGTAATGATAGGGTGACGGGGGATGGCTTTGATCTGGACAGGGGAAGATTCACACTGGGTATCAGGAAGAAATTCCTTACCCCGAGGGTGGTGAGACACTGGAACAGGTTGCCCAGGAAGGCTGTGGGTGCCCCCTCCTTGGAAGTGTGCAAGGGTCCTTGGACAGGTCCTTGAGCAACCTGGTCCAGTGGGAAGTGCCTGTGCCCAGGGCAGAGCGGTTGGAACCAGACCATGCTTTAAGGTTCCTCCCATCCCAACCCCCTCTATGATTCTCTGTTAGCTCCCAACTTCTGCTTAACCCAGGGGCCCAGTTCCCTAACCAAAACTCTGTCTCCTCTTCCCCCTGAATCCCAACTCCTGCTCCACTTGCCCACATCCCTTTCCTGCCTGCTCCTGACACGCTGCCCACAGCTGCTACCGGCTTTGCTCCCTACCACCCCCACACCCCCCACACGCCCTGCCTGCTTTTGGCCCTTGAGCTCTGCTGGCAGGCACCTCCCACTGCTGCTATACACTGCTCCCCAACCAGAGCTCTGCACTGCGATCCCACCTCCAGCCTGCCAGCAAAGTTCCACAAGCTGGGCTTCAAGTGTCTTTGGAAATTCGCTCCTGGACTTCCTCCTAACTCTCCAAGCACACCTTCAGCCTGTCTGTTTTCAGTGTCACCCTTTATCAACTTTGATGTAGCTAATCCCATCCAAAACCCCATTTTGGCAAGCAGTGGTGATTCACAGGGCACCTTTCCTTTCTGTGCATCCCTCTGTTCCAGCTGGGAATCTGCTGTGTCTCGCTGGGCTCTTCCTAAGTGCTTTCAGCTCTCAGCTCAGAGAACCATAGAATTGTTTGGGTTGGAAAAGACCTCAAAATCATTGAGTCCAACTACAACCTGAGATGACTGTGGCCATTAAACTGTCCTGAATTGCCATGTCCCCACATTTATGGACACCTTCAGGGACAGCAACTCTACCCCCTGCCTGGGCAAACAGTGGAAGGTGTCACAGCCTCACACATCACTTCCTCCTAGCTAGGATTTGGTTTTAGGGAACAAATTCACTGTTCAGATACCAGTGACATCATAAACATTTTTAACCTCTTCAGATCTTCATCACCATTTTGCACCACAACCTTTCCACATCTCTGCAATTCAGCTTTCTCTCCTCATGCCCTCACTGGGGAGGCTCCAAGCCTTCATTGTCTTGTATCTTGATAAATGCCTCCATGAAGGTACTGTCAGTTTACTTTTACACATTGGAGTTGTTTCTGTGAGGTGACTGTCATGGTTGCTTTCGTTGGCCACTGTAGGCTCTGTTTGCCTTCCCTTACTGACTCCCTCCTCAGACACGGCTCAGTGGAACCCTGATCCATCCAAAAGATCCTTGTGCCCTACATAAGTAAAAGAAACAAACCCCAACAACCCCAGAGCTTTAAGAACCACCTGGGTGAAGAGGGGGCAGCACTGCACAAAGATAAATAGCTATGGGGCAAGCGAAGAGTGTGGCCCCTGGAGCATTTCATCCAGCCTGGGGAGCAGAACAGATGTGATGGAGGAAGCCATGACTCCTACACAGACATACAGGCTGGGCTGAGCAGAGGGCACACCTGGGCAGACCTGTGAAATACAAACCCAATATGCACCGAAAGCCTTTCTGAGTACTGCCATGCACGTAAACACCCCCAGAGCTTGGGGCTGGGGACAATTCTCTGTGATACCTTTATCTGTGACCTGCACAAGGGAGCTGAGTGCTCCCTCAGTACCTTTGCACATGGCACCAAGCTGGACGGGAGCGTTGATCTGCCCAGGGGTAGGGAGGCTCTGCAAGGGCATCTGGACAGGCTGGATGGATTGACCCAAGCCAGTGGCATGTGGTTCATCCAGGACAAGTGCTGGGCCCTGCACCTGGGTCACAATAAGCCTGTGAACACTGGGGAAAGACTGCCCAGGAGAGCACACCCTGAGGGTGAGGCTCCACCATGGGGTGAACTGGAGCCAGGGTCTGCCCAAGTGGCCAACAGCATCCTGGCCCCTATCAAAGAGAGGGTAGCCAGAAGGAGACCACCCCTGAGGCAGAGGCTTAGACTGAGCATCAGGGAAAATCTCTTCACCAAAAGGGCTGTCAAACCCTGGAAGAGGCTGTCCAGGGAAGCGTGGAAGGACTCCAAAGCCAGGTGGATATGGTGCAGAAGAACATGGCTTAAGGGTGAACTCAGCTCTGCTGAGTTAACAATGGGACTCAATGACCTCAAAGGCCTCTTCTGACCAAGATGATGCTAGGGTTTGTGATCGCTCCTTTGTTTTCTAAAGGCAGTCAGAGCCGAGGGATGGCCAGAGTGAGAACTGCTGTAATAAGATCAGTTCTGTAAAGCAAAGAAAAATCATTTCTGAGTAGAATTAACAGTGGAAGCTGCCCAGACGTGACCCCCAACAGAGTGCAGCTCTGAGCAGTGTTAGTGGGGACCTCAGCCCCAAACTCTTCTCGGGAAAGAATTTTTGCCTGTGTATGGACAGACACACCACACCACACCCCCCNCCAGACACCCCACCCCACACCCCCCCCCCCCCCCCCCCCCCCCCAAGCCATGTGCAGAGATCTGCCCCCCACATGGTAGCTTTGACAACACATGTTGAACTCCACTAAAGGCCTCATAAAAGGAAAGCACTAATGTTACCAAGGCTCTTTGCACAGATCTGAAAGGGCTTTGGGTGGAAGCCTAAACAAACAAGAATGGAATTAGAAAATGGAAATCTATACATACAGGAACCTGTCAGTCGAACTGTTTGCCTTCCAAGGGTGACCTGGTACCACTTTTGGGCCATTCAAAGGGAAGGAGGCAGGCTGCTATTTTTAACTGCTTGACTCAAGTATTTTCAAATATTGCTACTAATAAAATTAAAAAGAGCAAACCACTCAGCATTGCAACCCCACTGGCATCCTGTTTAACATCTGCTCAACACTGGGAAGGCCACACCTTGAGTGCTGTGCTCAGCTCTGGGCCCCTCACTCCAGGAAGAACATTGAGAGGCTGGAGCCTGTCCAGAGCAGGGCAATGAGGCTGGAGAAGAGCCTGGAGCAGCTGGGCTGTGACGAGAGGCTGAGGGAGCTGGGTGTGTGCAGGCTACAGAAGAAGATGCTGAGGGCATAGCTCATTGCTCTCTGCAGCTACCTGCAGGGAGGTTGGAAGGAGGAGGGGGCAGCCTCTGCTCCTTGGTGGCAAGGGACAGGAGCAGAGGAAACAGTTCCAAGCTGGCCAGGGGAGCTTCAGACTGGATATCAGGAAATATTTCTGCGCTGGAAGGGTTCTCAGAAACTGGAATGGTCTGTCCAGGGCAGTGCTGCAGTCACCATCCCTGGAGGTGTCCAGCAGCTATGGACCTGGTTCTTAGGGACATGGGTTAGTGCTGACCCCACATTGCTGGTCTGAGGGTTGGACTGGGTGAGCTTGGAGGTCTCTTCCAACCAGACATATCCTGTGATATTCTCACCACCTTCAGGAATTAGCTTAAACAAACTGAGTCTATGTCATCTGCTCTGTACCACGTCCTGCAGATTGCTACATCTGATCTCAGAGCTGGGGCTGATCAGTACCGGCTGCTCAGCCAAGGGGCAGATCACACGTTCCCATTCCCCAGCTTTCTTCATCCCAGCTCCCAGCCAGGCTATTGTTTGCTACCTCTAATTAATCCCACATGCCCCAGCTGCCAGCAAGCATCACAGCCCTCTGTATTTACTGCAGTTCCTGCATGTCTGATAGCCAAATGCCAGTTCTGGATGTCTCTATTAGCAGATAAATGGATACATGTGTGCACACATCCATGTTTACACCACCAGACTTAGAGCTGCCAGGTCTGGATAGCTGTTTGCCAACTGCTGCTACTACCTCTAGATGTCCTCTTAGCAGGTTAAATGTGAGATGTTACTGACATGTAATTGTACCTATAATATAGGTGATAATACAATAACAGTCATAACAAATAAATTATAATAGAGCAACATCAGAGATTGCATCAGGCTGGAAGGGAGCCTTGAAGGTCATCTCACCCCGTGGTGAGCAGGGACATATTTAGCCAGATGAGGTTGCTCAGGGCCCCATTGAGTTTGACCTTGAATGTTTCCAGGGATGTGGCCTTCACCACCTCTCTGGGCAACCTGTTCCAGATCTCACCACGTGGTATGTAGTGGCACTGATGACACAGTGGCATGGCAGTAGGTGTTGGAGCCACTGAGCCAGCAGGACCTGGCCTTTGGCAGAGAAGAAAGAGGTATCTCTAGTACCATGACCAGAGCTTTTGACAGTGTCTTCAGTAAAAGCTGCCTGACACCTCCTGCTAAACCTCTCCTGCTTTCACTGCCATCCCTGCCAAAGGCCAGCTGTGCTCTGAGTGTTTACCTTAGTGCCTGTTTTAGCTGTCTCAGTGGCAGCAGCTCAGCTGCTCCTGAGGCACTCTGCTGGTTTCCCACATGGAAGCACATCTAACAGCCAGTTCCTGGAGCTCTCTGTGTGCTGGAGCAGGGACTGGCAGTGTGGTGGAGGGGAAAAGATCTTTGGTGTATCTCTGGCTGTTTCTTCAACACTCATAGGCTTTGGAATTGTAGAGTCATAGAATGTCAGGGGCTGGAAGGGACTTCAAAAGTTCATCTGGCCCAATCTCCCTGCCAGAGCAGCATCACCCAGAGCAGATCACACAGGAACACAACCAGATGGATCTTGAATATCTCCAGAGAAGGAGACTCCACAACGCCCCTGGGCAGCCTGTGCCAGGGCTCTGTCACCCTCACAGGGAAAAAATTCCTCTTCAGGTTCACATGAAACCTCCTATCCTCAGCTTCCACCCAGTGCTCCTTGTCCTGTCACTGGGCATCACCCAGCAGAGCCTGGCTCCAGCCTCCTGTCACTCTCCTCTTATATATTTATAAACATCTCTGAGGTCACCTCTCAGGCTCCTCCTCTGCCAGCAGCACAGCCCCAGCTCCCTCAGGCTCTCCTCCTAAGGAAGATGTTCAACTTCCTTCAGCATCTTTGTGGCTCTGTGCTGGACTCTCTCCAGCGGCTCCTGTCCTTCTTGAGCTGAGGGGCCCAGAACTGGACACAGGTCTCTAGAAGAGGCCTCCCAGGCCAGAGCAGACTTGCTGTCAGAAGAGGCAAGCCTGCTGTGGAAAGAGGACTGACCTGTTTCCGACTGCTTTTGGTGGTGCCTCACAAACTTCACCCACGGTCACCTTGGGCTTCTGCTTAGCCATGCTCAGGCAGAGGAGGAGGCTGAGGGAGGACCTCACCTGACTGCAGAAGTAAAATGATTCCTTTGACTCAGACAGTCAGATAGGGTGAAAAGTAGAGCACAATTAGAAGATGAAACTTGCACAAACCAAATGGTGGTCACACAGCAGAGTGTTTTCTGGGGAAGGATTGCAGAGGTCACTTTGCAATTTCCAATCCCATAACTCCCTCCACAGAAAAATGTATGTATTTCCATTTGTAAAGTCACACATTGTTAGGAGATTATCACATGCAGACCACCTGTAAGACCTCAGCTGCTCCTCTGGGAGGTCATCAGTGTCACGTGGATTGAACCTTGCACTGCATACAGCAGTACAAACCAAAGCGGTTTGGAAGGGATGAGTGCTCTCTAAGGACAGAAGTAGCTCTTGGTACATCGGCTGCCTTCTCTGCACCTGTGAGGTGCCCAGCAGAGTGGGTGTGCAACAAGGAAGACACTCATCTGTAAGGTCAATGACCATTGCCCTTGCAGACTGGATCCTGTCCTCATCACTGTCTTGCCTGCTGGAGTTATGTGTGGTGCCATGGCACTGGGAAAACTGGGAAGTAAAAGCAGACCTGAACTGCAGAGCAGCCCACTCCAGGCTGGAAATCTGTGTGGGTCCAGAAGTGAAAGAGATTGCTGTCTCCAGGAGAAATTGTCTCCTGAAGAAGAAAGGAGCTGGTACCTGACTGGGTGATTTTGCCCATGGTAAGCCAGTCCTTGAGATTTCCAGCTTGGAAGTGTTGTGGGCACAGGTGTCTCAGGTCTGCTGCACCAGACAAGGATGTTTGCTGCCACCCACAATGGCAGCCTCCCATTACATGGGCAGTCCAAAATGCTCACCCCACAAACAGCTCTGCAGAGCTCAGAAACTGTACCTTAGTACCATTATTAATGATCAAAAAAGCCAAGATCTTTTCTAACCAAAGGCTAATGCGTTTTTGCTAGTGCTCATGTGAAGTTGCAAGTGCTTCATTTGCTCTCTGCTAGGAGTGGCTGGGGAATGCTAAAGCCACCCTGCCAGCCTCCATCCCCTGTTCTGAAATACTACAGGTAGTAGCGACTCTGAGCTGCAAACTTCATGCCATATGCTCCAGCTGTTAAAAGTGAAGGAGAGTTCAGCTGTAGCACAGCAGGACTTGGCCCCAGATTTTACAGCTCCAAAGTTTATGGGCCAGCTCACTCCAAAAGGTCCTAAAGCTGGTGAGGTCCCTACCATACAGAGCTGCAGAAAGGAATTATTCTCCTTTAGGGGTGCTCCAATTAGCTCTTAACAAGAGCGAATGGATGGTAAAAGTACCTGCGAACAACTAATTGCCTATTTTCACCCAACCAAAGGCAGAAAACAAAAGTGAAGGAGGGGTGAACTCTTTCACTGTAAGGCATTTCTGTTGCTGTTTAATTTCTTTATTTTACAGGTCAGTAATTAGACCGAGCCTGCTATGGCTTCCAGTTTTGACAGGAAGGTCTTTGCTCTCGAGGGCTTTAAAGTGAAATCTCAGCGTTCACAGGTTTAAAAGTAAAATTAATGTAGGAAGTTGCCTTAGATCAAAATACCAAGAGATAAAGTAAGGTGCCACTATATACACAAAAGGTTTTACTACAGAATCTGCCTCGCTTTTCTACAGAACAGCAACATCATTGGCAAGCCAGCTAAGTGTCATGAAACTCCATGTGCAGCACAAGCGATACACAGTCACTCTGAAACCTCTTTACTCAATAAGGGAAGGGTTAACAGGTCTATAAAAGCTGTGTCGATCTGTTCTGTGGGACGTTAAAAGTTGGTGAGTTGTCATCGTCACCAGGAGCACATCCACTACTATTACCAGAGCTGCCATTAAGTGGTACTCGTTAGTGCTAAACGTCACCGTCTGCACGGGACTCGGCGGGCTCCGAGTTCTGGAGGAGGAAGTGGAAAGTTACCTGGTGGAGTTTCAAGAATGGCTTTTCCCTTTTTGTTGCTTTTCTTCGGCTTTAACTCTTTCCTGCTCGGTTTGAACCCTGGGTGCTCCTCTGCCTCTGCAGCTCGCATAGGTCCTTCCCCTCCGGGTTGCTCCGTGAAAGGAAAAAACTCTTCACCGGGATACGGAAAGGAATAATAATGATCCCTGTTGCTAATTTCCTGCAGGTAATAATCCTGATCGTCCATGGGGACAGCCCAGGACACGTTCCCCAGCAACGCCAGCCCAAAGGCGCCGAGGGCGAGGCAGAGCCGTGCAGAGGATGAGCGCTCTCCGCTCCGGGCAGTCATCGTCTGCTGCCTGCGCCGAACCCTCTGCACGTCCCACAACTTGTCTTCGGACAGCAGAGAGCCCTGGCAGTCGCCGAGCCCCTCCAGGAGCCACAGGAGGCTGGAGGAGCCTGCCGCACACCCTACCTCCGTTCCGGGCTGCTCTGCCAGAGCGGCGAGAAGCGCCGCGGGACGGAGGGGGCCGGCCGGGGGTGGATGCGATCCCCGGGCTGGGCAGGCAGCCGCACGGGCAGGGGCTCCGCTCCCCCGATCTCGGCGGTGGGCTCCGGGGTGCCTTCGGCTTGCTGCCCTTCCCCTCCTACCCTCCTCTTCTCGCGGCCGCTGCTGCTCTCTCCCAAAAGCGGAGCTACACTTTCCGCTGAGACCCTGAAGAGTTTCTTCAGTCCTCCCCTCGCAGCCGATCCGAGAGAGTCAAAGAAAAGTAAATTTGGCAGCCAGCCCTCGCCTCTCAGCCCGTGTACGAAAGTGTTTCACTCTCCCAGGAGATGCTCTGCAGAAGGTCTGCAGGCAGAGCTGGGGATGAGCTCTGCCCGCGGCCGGAGGAGTTCATCTGCCTGGGCTTTGACCCTGGGCACGCATCTGTGCAACATGGGTCTGTGACAAATAATCCTCATTCTGTACCTGTCGTGCTGTGCTCACTTTCATGGTAGTTTAGGGGGGGGTTGTTTTGTATTGTTTTGTTTTGTTTCTTTTTATCTTTTACGGATGTAGGATCCTTCCCCAGCACCACTCTCAGCCTCCTCTCCTTCTATCATTTCATAGAATCACAGGTTAGAAGGCACCTTGCAGTGAGGGGGAAACAATTCTATAGAGCAGTTGCATAGAGTTACATGTAGTATATCCGGGTTTATATAAAAATAGAGATTAGTTTTTTATAGTTACACACACACATATGCATATATATATAAAAGTTCTAGTGGAAGGTGCCCATGGCAGGTGGATTGGAACTGATCTCTAGGTCCCTCCCAACGCAATCCATTCAGTGATTCTATGGCATAATTGATGTTACTCAGCTCAGAGCATGTGCATAGTTAAAAGCTCTTGCTCCTGGGCTGTATGGGAGCTCCTTGGACTCAGCCCAACTGAAGACCTGACAGGACATGTCTCATCAGAGGCTCTTTTTTATCACTCTTTTTGGAATGATCCCGACTTTTTGTTCTCTCTGAAACATGCTCCCAACAGATCAGGATGTGCTGTGCTGTGGCAGCCATGACTGGGATCGATTTGTCTGAGAATAAAATCTTATCTTTCATCTTTTTCACAGCTCAGAAACAAACGTCAGCACCGCAGGAACATGGCTTACCTGCGGTACAAATCCTTACCCACACGCTGCCAATGCTCACCCACGTGTTCACCACGGTGCTGCTCTTGCCACCATCCATGCAGCTAGCAGGAATGTTCCACCTCTGATTCTCTGCAGGACCATTTTGTCTGTTTCTCATCACTTCCATATTATAATCATAGAATCAGTCAGGGTTGGAAGGGATCACAAGGAGCATCCAGTTCCAACTCCCCTGCCATGGGCAGGGACACCTCACACCTCGCCTCATCCAGCCTGGCCTTAAACACTTCCAGGGATGGGACCTCAACCACCTCCCTGTGCAACCCATTCCAGGGTCTCACCACTCTCATGGTGAAGAACTTCCTCCTCACGTCCAGTCTGAATGAGCATAATCTAACATCTCTGCACCTACCTTCTCTTGCATGCTTGTGTTCTAGACTGTGGGGGATCCAGTCCCATGTGGGAGATGTTTCAATGTGGCCTGCCCTAGGTGGTCCTGCTTTGACAGGAGGGTTGGACTTGATGATCTCCAGAGGACCCTTCCAATCCCTCCATTCTATCATTCTGTGTATTGAATGATCATCATAGAATCATAGACTAGTGAGGTTGGCTTACTTATTGTCCCTAAAGCAATGCAGTGGTTTAATTGTACCCCCTTTCAGATCAATGAGAACTGCTTTTCACTGACACTTCTCACTATTTCCGTCCTTTTGATTTATAGTTTTTTAAAATCTGAAAACTAAGACTTTTTCTATTTTAGGACATATAGGATTGCTCATTTTCTGGGACCAGAATAAAATATTTCTGCTACTTTTCTGAATGATATTGGTTTTTAATCTTTTTTTTCTTTAAAATGTCATTTGATGGAAAGCTGCTTCCCATCAAACTTTTCAGCACATTCTGTCTTGAGTAGTTGTCTTTGCCACCTCTGTCACAGTGCATAGTGCCAGGCTGAACACCCTGGATATCCCATCTTAGCAATTCCACACATGTTCTTCTTTTGCTTCCCTTTCCAAAACATCCAGTCCTCTCCTCCCTTGGTGCCAGGTTCTGAGGGCAGAACAGAGCAGAAGCTACAGAAGAAAGGCCTCACTTTGGCACAGGTTGCACCACAGTCACTTGTTTTGCAAATATTGTGGAGGTTCAGCAACTCAGCAATAAATAAAGTTTTCCATGACACCATCAATGACTTTGGGTGTTGGGTTTTGTTGGTTTGGGGTTTGGTTTTGGTTTTGGTGTTTTGTTTTTTTTTTTGGTAACTGAAGGAGTTTTAGCTGCAAATTAGTATTTCATTCATTGCAGTGAAGGAAGAAAGATACATGGAAAGAGAAGAGGATTTACATTTCCAAGCACAGCAAGAAGCATTTTCATAACAGAGTCAAGGTTCATCAGTTAGGTCCCTGTGGGATGTGATCTGGGGGGGGGGGGT